>ML677025.1:730397-922232 GCA_007922155.1 Mesoclemmys tuberculata
AGATGATGTAGTCATATCACATGATAATATTCTTTCCATTCCAGTAGCACATCAGGAGGATGTAAAAGAGCAACTACAAAAAGTTAAATGTTTTTAAATCATCAGGTTCCAGCTACTCGCATATACAAGATTTAAAGGACCGGGCTGAGGAGCTCACTGGACCATTAATGTAGATTTTCAATAAATCTTGGAACACTGGGGAAGTTCCAAACGACTGGAAGAATGCTAATGTGCCAATATTTATAAAAGGTAATTAGGACGACCCAGGTAATTATAGACTTGTCAGTCTAACATCGATCCTCGACAAGATAATGAAAATGTGTTTTAATACACATTAATATAAATACATAAGAACGGCCATAAAGAGTCAGACCAGTGGTCCATCTAACCCAGTATCCTCTCTTCCGACAATGGCCAATACAAGATGCCTCAGAGGGAATGAACATAGCAGGCAATCATCAAGGGCACCATATTGTTGTCCACTCTCAGCTTTTGGCAAATAGAACCTAAGAACACTCAGAGCATAGTGTTGCATCCCTGATCATCCTGGCCAACAGCCATTGAAGGACTTATCCTCCATGAACTCAACTAGTTCTTTTTTGAACCCTGATATAGTTTTGGCATTCATAACATCCCCTGGCAAAGAGTTCTACAGGCTGACTGTGCAATGTGTGAAGAAGTACTTCCTTTTATTTGTTTTAAACCAGATGCCTATTAATTTCATTGGGTTCTTGTCTTTATGTGATGGAGTAAATAACACTTCCTTATTGACTTTCTCCACACCAGTTAAGATTTTATAGACCTCAGTCATATCCCCCCCTTATTTGACTCTTTTCCAACCTGAAAAATCCCAGTCTTTTTAATCTCTCCTCGTATGGAAGCTGTTCTATACCCCCTAAATCATTTTTGTTGCCCTTCTCTTTATCTTTTCCAATTCCAATATATCTTTTTTGAGATGCGGCGACCAGATCAGCACGCAGTGTTCAAGGGTGTACCATGGATTTATACAGAAGCATTATGATACTTTCGGTCTTATCTACCTCTTTCCTAATGTGGCTTGAATTTTTGACTGCCAATGCATATTGAGTGGATGTTTTCAGAGAACTATCCACGACTCCAAGATTTTTCTCTTGAATGGTAACAGCTAATTCAGACCACATCATTTTGTATGTATAATTGGGATTTTATTTTCCAATGTGCATTACTTTGCGTTTATAAACATTGAATTTCATCTGCCATTTTGTTGCCTAGTCACCTAGTTTTGTGAGATCCCTGTGTAACTCTTCACCATCTGCTTTGGGCTTGATTATCTTGAGTAAATTTGTATCATCTTCAAATGTTGCCACTTCAGTTTATCCCTTTTTCCACATCATTTTTGAATATTTTGAACAACACTGGTCCCAACAAAGACACCTGCGGACACCATTATTTATCTCTCTGAAAACTGACCATTTCTTCCTACCCCTTGTTTCCAATCTTTAACCATTTACTGATCCATGAAAGGACTTCACTCTTATCTCACGACTGCTGACTTTGCTTAAGAGCCTTTGGTGAGGGATCTTGTCAAAGACTTTCTAAAAGTCCAAGTATACTATATCCACTTAATCACTCTTGTCCACGTGTTTGTTGACCCCCTCCAAGAATTCTAATAGATTGGGGAGGCATGATTTCCCTTTACAAAAGCCACATTGACTCTTCCAACAAATCATGTTCGTCTATGTGTCTGTTGTTCTTTCCTATAGTCACACTGAAAATGACACCCGTTTGGCCAGTGCAGGAATCCCAGTCAGGATGAATGGGTTCCAAGGCAGCAGATGCTCATTGTATTCCTACCGGACAGTACTAAGCTTGATGGATTGGGTCTAGCATGGAGGCTGGGAACAAGCATAGTCAATGCATGCCATAGGAACAGTGTTGAGACTGGGAAGGATTAACAATGTGCAAGCTCAGTACAACAGCAATGAGACCAGAAGAGAATACCCACCACTAATAAGGGTGTGCCACTTCTAATTTAGGCAAGCCTGCTATGTACAGGTGGGTGTGCAGAGTCGTTTTCCCCAGAGCAGTCCCTCATGTGGGCTAGGGACTCCTCGCCCCTTGCTGCCTCCAGCTGCTAAATACACTCTATACAGCCCACTGGGTACAACCTTCCCTCCTGATCACTGCCCTTACAACACTACTGGGGGCAGACTAGATGAGAGAGGGCGAGACTCCGCACAAGGCTCCCCCACGGAGTCCCATCAACTATGCCTCTTTCACTACCACAGCTTGCTCAAAAAGAAGGGAAATTCACAGCCAAAGAACTTCATTCATGCAGATTTAAGGCTGCCTAGTGCTGTCTTGAGACTTCCAGAATGTGGAGACTGGCTAAACTTAAAATTTCAAAACTGGGAAATGTCTCCCCACACCATTACTTCAATTCTGCATTTCCTGCTTTTCAGAGGTTTAAGTTTAGCCAACCTCCAAGTTACAGGAACTCTTGGAGCTAGAGCAGCAGCCCCCTACAGACCCAGGTTTGAGACCCATCATAACATCCTGGCTGGTTTGAAGCAGTTCATAGCAAAGATGACTTAGTTACAAATGAATCTGCAGTGACCAAGGCTTAGAATATTTTCTACTATACTACCAGGAGGATTTGTGTCATTCATAGTTCTATTGCTTTACAGTCAAATTTTCTGAAACCTAGCAAAGCATGTACTATACTTGAAGAACTATGAGGCACCTATATTTCAAGTGAATGGTTCAGCCATTTTCATGGTGTGACCCCTGGAAAGAAAACGTTACAACAATCTTTCTTAAAAACAAACAAAAAACTTTATTTTCCCCCACTGTCATAGAACTGAAAATAGATTAATGGATTTTGGCAAAACTTTCCAATAGCATTTACTTTGGGGCAGAGGCCGTTTGGAAAGCTTCAACCCACAAGATGAGTCTATAACAACAAGAGATTATACTATCTATTTAGCAAACGTAACAACAGCATTTCCTACTGTTGCCACTACAACTGTTTCTTAAGTGAAGCCCATGTTCCTTTGAAAAGCACAGATTGACACCCAGTCTCTTACCTTCCTTCAGTCTTCCACTCCGTCCACTGGCCAGTTGCAAATTTATACTCAAAAAGATCATTTTTATTCTTCAAATTGGAATTGGAATAAATATCACCAGTGTAGCCGCCTGGATAACAACAATTTTGTTAGATGAGGTTTCACATTTGGCACAACGTATACTTAGCTATTATGAACATTAGCAAATAGCTGACTTGAAAATGACAACCCCCCTCAACAGTTTATCATTTAGAATTATAGAACTGTATTAAAGTTATCTTTTGTATCTTTCCATTACAAAAAAGTCCAAGAATTTTTTTAAACGGTCTAGGGCTGTTTGGATCTCACCTGCTCCATTTCCTAACAAGTCTTATCTAGCAGTGTCCAAATCCTAGACTGTCATCTCCAAGCCCCCAGGCAGCCAAGTGCATGCCATACATTCTAAGGCCAGAAGGGACCATTGTGATCATCTAGTCTGTCGTCCTGTACAGCACAGGCCACAACACATTCTATCCTCTTCATCTTGGAGACTCTCTCCAGAAGGGTTGGCATTGTAAGCCACCGTATCAGGATGAACAGCAGGCTCCCCGGAGGTGATGTTGCCCAATTCCTTCTATAACAGACAGGTCTTTTGAGAATTCAAGGCATGTTATTATGGTCCTTTATTTCTAGACTCCCCCTTCAGGTCTTTTGCCTTCTGCTAGCACAGGTTCTTGTGTTTGATGCCTAGTGTAGAGAGCTGCTCAGACAGTCACTGGTACGCTACTGCTGATGTGATGGGACGTTTCTAGCTGGCTTTGCACATGCTGCCCACCCCACAAAAATATGAAGATACAGATATTGGTAGTGGTTCAGATGGCAGCACACTGTTCTCTCTGAACAAAAAAATTCTCTCTCTGAAAAGGGCTTGCAAGTGAGCTCCACTGGGCTATGTGAAGGGTGAGAAGGCTCCTGGAGACCTTGACCCATGGATAGTGGAATGCAGAAATGAGATCACACAGGCCATATCTGTACTGACTGGTACTGTGCAAGACAGTGATGGAAGGAGTATTTGCACCAACTGCATCACCATGTGGTCAGTCATGTCCACACTGGCAATCTATTGGCTAAACTAACACTAATCGGCAGTTACGCCTCCCCAGTAGGGAATCAGGATAACTTAAACCAATGAATAGTAGACAAATAGTTGCTTTTAGCAAGTTTGTATGTGGGCACAAGAGCACATTCCAATGATGGAAGGACACAGCCACAGGATTCTTTACTGTGGAGAAGGCCTGTATCTCTAATGCTATAGTCGCCTGGGCACAACACTAGGAGCTCAGCGTGGAAAACCTCACCTACTGAATCAGCAGCAATACTACAAACCCTTTGTCCCACGGGAATCAAAGAAGTGCTTGAGGTAAGGTAAAGGTCATGATGTTTTGATCATTCATCAATCCAAAGAACTGGTGTTCCTCTCATATTAGAAAAGCGAATTAGCATTGGAAGAAACCCAAACACAGCCCTGCTAAGCGTAGCTAAAATCATGTTGAAAACAAAGCTTGTGGTGTTAGGTGGGTAGTTAGGGCAACAGGATCTTCATAATCAATGTTGAGAGGAGCTCTGTTCTCACAATTTTACGAGTACTGGAGAATCATTTTTAAGCCCTGGTTTTAAAGCTTCCTGCTAACACAAATTAAACACTGTTTGCTTGGTCATTGTGGGCCAGGCCCACCTATTCTAAGCTACCATTAACAACTAGGCATACATTACTGATTAGGCATACCACATTTAATCGGTGTTAGCACAATCCATCTTTAAGAATAGGTTTAAAAAGCTATTCCCTACAACGGACAAAACCTTAAACTAGACAGACCAGGGTGAAGAAACAGGACAACCTGGAAGTCTCTGACAAGTAGGTGATTTCATTATTCAGCTGTCCAGCCTTCTCTTTAATGCACTGGAAAGAAGTCTGCTGACTAAACTATTAATGAGGAGCTCCTGTTTGTTTAAAGGATACCAATTTAAATAGGAGGCCTGAGGAGTTATTTTACACAAAACAGCAAAAGAAAAACTGAAACCCGAAATTCTGGCTATAAATCAGCCATGGAGAGGGAGAGGCACAGGTACATCACCTATTGAACTGGAGATCTTTGATTCATGCCTACCCACCTTCTAAAGTTAACATTCCCTTTTAAAAAACAGCCTGATACAATCTCAAAAACATTCATCATTCACTGTACACAAAACCTGAGTTTGTCACTGGCTTACCAAAAACAAACATGCTGCTCCCATAGACAACTGCCGAATGGTGATACCGGGGTGCTGGAGGGGTCCCTGTGGTAAAAGCCCTGGAAAATTATACAAAAACAGGGTTGACTACTGCTTCTTTTGTGTGTTTCAAGTACACAAAGAAATGGTTTGAGTTGGGTATGAAGATATTGTTTTGGGAAGGCAATTAACTGAAATAGTTATTTCAGTGTTAATATAGAACAAATGAAAATGCTTGTTTATTTTTTAATCATGCTGACCATGATTTTGTGATATATTATAAAAAAAGTGAATGTATCATGCAATGCTTAAATATAAACATTGAAATAAATTCTGCAACGATATTATACAGCTATATGGTGAGATAGCCTACAACTCACAGCCAGGGTGGAGGAGTAGGATTAAGGTGGCTTTAAATCTTCCCAATCCTGGACTGCTCTGGGAGCTGGACCAGCCACTTGGGTAATTAAGACAACCTCCATGGGCAGCAGTGCTGTCCTGAATCTCAGCAGCATCCCTGACACCCTCCGTCTCAGCCCCGATACACCCCCTACACCAGGAATTGGGAGGGGACTCTCAAAAGTCAGCTCTATGACTGTTTTCCACTGTGCTTACACTGGGTAGTCCTACCCAGGTGGAACTGGAGCTCTTAAAAACTCTTTACCTAACTCCCACCCATTTACCCAGTGTAAAGGGGCTGAAGCAGGGTCAGGATCTCACTCAGTCAACAAATATATAACAAGGTGGAACCTGAAATAACGTTGACTCCAGGCAAAAAGTCAGAAAAAAATCTCCTGCTCTTGAAGAAGCTTTTACTTAAGTTAATCCATTTTAGACAGCTGTCAAGGCCAGTAGACTTCTATAGCAGGAATTAAATCAGTAATAAACATGAGAAATATTCTCATACCTGCACCAAGAGCAATCCTTTACATCAAATCTCAATAGGTCATTCAACATAGTTTTTCTGCAATGGAAAGAGATGGGAAAGATATAATGAATGTTTAGCTACATATGTAGAACAAAGATGAACTACAGCAGCACTGAAACTTTGTAGCAACAGGCATTGTCACAGCAGCAATCCAGCTAGTTCAGTATGCTGTCTCTCTCAGTAGCCAGTACCAAATGCTCCAGAGGAAGGTGCAATCAAGCCCATTGTTGGCACTTACAGAATACTCTGCCCATAGGGAAGTTCTCTTATTCCCATCAGCTAACTTATGGTATCAGGCTTGAGACTTTATATTATTTCTTCTGTCCAATACCTCTGTGAATGTTCTTAATACCCATATAAATGGATAATTCTTTCTAGCATCCTGCTAAGTGCTTGGCACTTGGGATGCACTGTGGCTGAAAGTTCCACAGCAAGTTTTGCGCCAAATTAAAAAGTGTGCTTTATCAGTTTTAAAGTCTTGCCTTTGTTATATGATGCATCCTCTTGCTTTTGCATTTTCAGAAAGCGTACACAGAAGTGCCTAATTTGCCTTCTCTATAGCACTTATTATTTATGCCTTTCATGTCCTCTCTCATTCATCTCCTCTTTACATGGTCCCAGTCTAGTCCCTCTATTCACTGTTGTCACCTGATACCCATTTCTCCACCCCTTCTATTTCTGCTCTCTTGTTTTTGAGACTAGACTTCTGGAGCATGGGCATGGCAAACTGTGCTCCAAGTGTATGACTTTCTCATAAATATAGACCTACTAAGGCGAAAAGCCATGGCTCTAGTATAATCACCTACCTGAAGAGAAGAGCAGTGGACCGTAACATTTCTAAGGTCTGACCCTAATTTGAATGCTCAAGACTTTCATCAGCATATCCCTGCAGAACCCTCACTCCAGCAGCAAGACATGCAGCACAGGTAAGACAGCAGCTCTTCAAAGGCCAACAGGTTGAACTCCTGTTATGTGGCAGCAGCCTCATTGTGTTGCCACAGAGAACAATGAATGCCCAAAGCTGCACTGAACCTCCAACCTAACAAATATACATGAGAGATATGAACATTATGGACCCTGCTCATCATCCTTATACAGAAAAGAATGAATCATGTATGCCTGACAGTCTGTATCTCTATGTTCACAGAACTATAATGGATTTTGTACAAAGTATGTCTTGTGAGCTATCATTTGAAAACTGGAACTAGAGGGAGCGGAAATCAGTGCTCCTCTCCCCCAGCTCCAGCAGAAAGCAAAGAGCTCTGCCTTCATCCCTAGGTGCTGGGGTCGCTGCTGGAGGCAGAGGGAGGGGGGAGCACTGATCTCCCATCCCCCTGGCTGCAGAAGGGAGCCACTGCCTAGGGACCCACATGGAGTACACAGGGCTACAAGATGCATGCGGTTTCCCTGCTCCAGCCAGGAAAATGAGAGATGAACAAGGAGGCTCCTTCCATCTGGCTGCAGTGGGGCAGGGGGCTGCTGGTGGAGACTAGTGGCCCTTCAGGGTTGTAAAAATGATATCTGTGGCACTTGAGTCAAAAAGCTTGGGAACCACTACCCTAGATAAACAGAGGGATTCACTTGCCAGCACCGCACAAGCACTAAATCCACAGTTTTTAAAGCTACAGTTTACAATTATAAGTAAATTAGTTGCAAACATGCAAGTTAATTCATTAAATAATTCCTATTCTTGTGTGTTCCTATGCAAGCCATCTCTGTGCTTCATTTACCCCACCGGTACAATGGGGGAAAGTGAAGAGAATTATGGCCAATCAGGCGAAGAGGTGGGAACAGAACTCAGGACCTTCGGGCTCCCACTTCCACCTATGTTCAATACCATAGACCAGTAAGGCTAGAAAAGCAGCAAGAGGATGATGGAGATAAAAAACTAATAAAAGATTCATGACATATTTATAGAACAGCCAGTCTGGAGCAATTCTGAGGCCTGGGCTGCTCATTAGGAAACTAGTTTTGTGTGCATGTGCGGCATACCCAAGTTTACCTCTGTAGTTTAAATTTCACAGTATTCCAAATACACACGCACTCAGGAAAACTTTCAATTTGCTTCCCATCCTTTTCAGAAACTTATCAAAACACAAACTGTATGCTAAAGATTAGGCACATAATACACTTCAAAAGTAGGAGCTCACCATCATTATGCCATTCCCAGCACCGCCATCCCAAAAACACTGACAATTTTTAAAACATGAAAACTGTTTATCACTTAAAATTGGCGAAGGGGCTTTTGCTCTAACTTCCACCTTTGGAAAGACTCCAAGGAAAGATTTAACCTAAAAGGTGAAAGTTTCAAAACATTATGAATGAAAACAGGAGATTACAATATAAAAACTGTTTTGTAATTTGCAACTGCTGTTACTGGAAAATTAGTATATCATCATCAGATAATCAAGAATTGCATTGAAATGCACATGCACAAAGAGGCAGTTAGGGTTGCAAGCTCAAACATTTCCTGCCTTCTTAGTGCTCAACTGTGCAACCTTAGCATTTGTCTACAAGGGATGTTACTACATGGCCAGCCAGGACTCTACAGTGCACCAGCTTGCCCAGTAGCAACATCTTTTGCAGACATTGCTACAGTGTACTAAAAGTTCCATAGCACTTTGACATACTCCTATTTCAAATAGTGTGCCAAAGCACACACTGGAACTTTTAGTGTACTATAACACGGTCTGCATGCAACATCACTGCACAATAACTAGTGTGCTGTAGATTTACATCCTGGTTTCCCACACAGTAATGTCCCATGTAGACAAACAAGCCTTTAGACACTGCATTTTGTAGGCTTTTGTGCTTTGTTTTTAAAAGAGCAAAAGAACAGGAAAACAAAATCAACTTCCATCACCCAGTCTACCACAGGCTTGTAAAAAAGCTGCCAATGGAGTGTACAAATTGCATAATATGAAGTTAGTTCGATGTCTCCTGAGTGCTGCTTCTCTTGAGCAGGTCTACCAGAACCCCACCATTTTCACCACACCTCTCCAAAGCACTCAGGAAAATAAGTCACAAATAAAATTTAGGGGTCGTATGCGTTAAAAATTCGGAGTTTAGAATTATATTTCTATTAAACAACTGGGTAAAAGCACTATTAGCAACTAGCTCAATTCTTCCCTATGAAATGGAATTAGTGCTAATATTACTCCAATTAAGCACCTGTTTACCATTCATTAAACTAAGTAAATTTTCTGGGAGATGTTGCAATAAAGCACCCTTCCAGACTTAGGGTGTCCCAGGTTAGAAAGATGATACTATAGTATTTTACATTTACACAGCATCTTTCAATCAAAAACACTTTGCCTTGTACTGCATGGAACTATCCAATACATAAGCACCAATGAACTGCAATAGCTTCTGAGGAGGGAAAGGTAACTGCCAATTTGTACACAAAGATGCCACATAAAAGTGTAGAGAAGGGAAATATTGTGCAATGACACCTGGGCCAACCATAGCTCTTAACATTAAGGACAATGCACACACCAGACTACAAGTTTAAGGGTGCAGATATGATTTTAAATCCACAGACGACACAACTTCAATATTAAGATTGTCTGAATATAACCTCAAACTACATGGAAATCTATTTCTTTACCCTGAAAATGAAGATCAGAGCCAACTTTGCTTATATTTGAAGCTGTGGCTTCACATCTTATATTTGAAGATGTGAGCAAACATTTCAACCCTGGAGTTTGCACTATCAGAAATTTATTTTTAGCAGCGCCCGTAAGGTAAAGCAGAATCTTCCAAACAACCCTTCCTGATAGCAGCAACAGCAAAGAAATTAGGAAAAAGTATTTTTCTCCCTCTGTGGTGTTGCTTTCTGTTCTCTCAGCATGCAAGGAGCACAACGCTGATATAACACCTTATATTTTCAGTCCATTTTACAGAACAAACCAACCCCATGAGAATGGCAACTAATACCCCACAGGGGATCCTAAAGCACAGACAGCAGAAGTGACTTACCCACAGTCACACAACCATTAATTGTCAGTGTGAATGGACCAGTAGTGATATCACCAAAGGGAATGGAGCCTCTGGGCATGAGGCTGGACAAGGAAGTTGGAGAGTGGATCTTGAGAGATATCTGGTAATTATGATAGGGCAGTCACAGGAAACTGGGAGGTGGAGGGTCAGACAAGTCTGATTAGACTTGCCTGGAGAGGTGGGCTAAGTTAAGAGGGGTCAGCAGAAGAGAGCTCATTTTGGTGTCCCTAGCCCCAGAAGCTTCCCGCATAGATCGATCATGATGGGCATGATGGGAGAAGAAAGAGTCCCTGGAGAAAAAGAGGGATTCCCAAAGCCAGCCTCCTAACTCAGCAGTAAGGGTTGGTGCTAGAGGTGACATGAGACAGACAAATCACGGCACAATACGTATGTATATTTGTAAATAAATAAAAGATAGACTTACATAGTCAGGGTCTGATGAACAGCTTCTGAGTATTTCTTTAATACTTCCAATTCCATGTTAGATTATATTTGTTCTTAACATAAGAAATAAGATCCTTTATTTTCACTACCTTTAAGACTAAGCCTAATATGTGCTACTAAATTATTTAGACACCTGACTGATACTGCTCAAAGTGACACTACATAATAATTACCACAGTAGAGTGTCTCTCAGGGTTTCCAGTTCCTAGACTAAGACTAAAACCTTTTAACTCTAAAAGAAACAAGGAGTGAATACTGGATGGAGGCAGATAAACAGTCACCAAACATACATGTATGTGCTAGCTGTTCACCAGAAAGAGAGAGCAGGTCATCACAGTCAGCATGAGAATAAGAGGTCCAGTTTGCTAAAATATTAATACATTAGTTTGTACCCAAGACAATAAAATGGGCCAATAATACTTTGACTTCAGTGGGAGTCCTAAGCCTCAAATATTCCCTACCCAGCTGTCCAAACTCCCAGCTCTCTCTTAAAGATTGGTATGATGAAGTTATTTCTATTTAAATTACTAAAAGCCACCTATCGAAGGCTCTAGAAATCCTAGCACAGTATTAATAACACAAATTCATCTCAATAGTATTAAAATGATCCATTCAACAGGAACTTAGCAAGCCACTCACAGAAACTCCTTCCTGCCTTTTCATCACAGTGGGAAATGCCTTTAGCTCACTTAAAAAACCCTACAGAGCAGATAGATTTTGCAGAATGCCCGAGAGGTCACTAAATTCAGCCTATTTCAGACCAATGGAGGGAAACAAGTTCCAGAGCCTCAGACCCTTCACTGCAATTACCCCATCAGCCACTAACCCTTCTTTTACAAGGAGAGGGATCCAGCTCATGCACCTCTGATGTCCCCATCTGTAGGGGTATGACCCAGGGAGAGAGGCAGTCTCTCAGGTAGGCTGTCCTAGGCTTTATAAGTCATGATCACCCCTTAAGCACCACCAGAAAACCAACAGGCAATCAGTGAAGAGCCACAAGCACTTGTCTCACATGCTCCTAGTAAGATGGCCTACTCAATAAGCAAGTCCTTGCATTTTGCACAAGCATCAAATGGTTTAAGGTGCAGCACACATTCCAACACTCTAATCTTGCAACTAAATAAGAGTGGCAATGTCTGCAAATGAAATGAAAGGTTGCTGCCCCCTAGCAAGGTGGCAATGATAAAGAGCTGACTGGGACACTGCTGTAATGCAAGTAAACAGCAATCGCAGGTCTAGAATCACCTAAGTCCCAAACCCCAGTAACCAACAGAGTTATGAAGTTGGCAGATTTCCATTTCATATGGCTAAATTCAGTGCCTTCCATGGTGAAAAGTTCCAGAGGGGTACCATGTTACTTTGTATACAGCAAAAACAATGAGAGTCCTGTAGCACCTTAAAGACTAACAAATTTCTGCAGGCATAAGCTTTCGTGGGCTGCAACACGCTTCATCAGATAGAGTTATGGGTTGTCAATACAAATAGCATGTCCACACTACAGCACGCTAAATCCAAAGCTGGGCACCTGCATAACATACACCTAACATTAATAGGCATGGCAAGATTTAGGGATAGCAGGGAAGCTCCTAAGTGGCACCACCACCTCTGGGCCAGCCAAGACAGAAGCACTTACCCATTGTCACCACCAAACACGTAGATGGCATCTCGATAGGCAACCACGGTGTGTTTGCTGCGCCTGAGAGAAAGAGTCCGTCAAGTAGTCTGGAAAGGGGAGTCGTGCCGCTGCCTCCACACTGATGCACCCACTCAGCTCTGCCCTCACATCTTGCCCCATCCCCACAGCCCCACCCCAGGTCTGCCCCTTCAGCTCCCCACCCACCCACCAATTGTTCCCCACAGCCCCACCCTCTCCCCCGATGGGTCCCCACAGCCCTGCCCCCTCAGCCCCACCCTCACCCCTGACCCCTCCCCACAGCCCCACTCTAGCCCTGCTCTCACATCTTCCCACAGCCCCACCCCAGGTCCACCCCTTCAGCCCCCCACTCACTCACTAATGGGTCCCCACAGCCCCACCCTGACCCCTCCCCACAGCCCCACTCCAGCCCTGCCCTCATTTCTTGCCCCGTCCCCACAGCCCCACCCCAGGTCCGCCCCTTCAGCCCCCCACTCACTCACTAATGGGTCCCCACAGCCCCCACCCTGACCCCTCCCCACAGCCCCACTCCAGCGCTGCCTCCTCAGCCCCACCCTCTCCCCCCATGGGTCCCCACTGCCCCGCCCCCTCAGCCCCACCCTCACCCCTGACCCCGCCCCCTCAGCCCCACAACAGAGCCCCGCCCGTCCGCTCCAGGCCCCCCCGCGGGCGGTTGGCGGCGGGGCGGGGCGGGGCGGGGCGGGGCGGGGCGGCTCCCCAGCGGCTCACCGGGCCCCCACGAACTCGTCGCAGGGCGGCAGGCGGCGCCAGCGATGCACCGTCTCGAACGGGCCGAAGTTGAGGGTCAGGTACTCCAGGCTGTCCGAGCAGCTGTGGTCGAAATCCACGCTGGGCGCCACCTTCGAGCTCCCGGCCCCGGCGCCTGACGGGGCCCCGGCCGCCGCCATGGCCGGGCTCGGGCCGACAGTCAGTCAGGCGGGCCGGCCCCGCCCCCAGCCCCGGGCACGCGCAGAACGAACCGGCCCTGCAAGACAAGGGCTCCCGGCCTGCCCCGCGCCCGCCGCCCGGGAACTACAGCTCCCGGCCTGCCCCGCGCTCGTCGCCAGAGAACTACAGCTCCCGGCCTGCCCAGCGGGCTTGTGCGGGGCGACCTGCCGGGCCCCCTCGCGGCGGTAGCGCCAAGCTGCAGCGCTGGCTGCCTGCGCGGCTGGTTCCGCAGCGTGGCGCGCTGCCTCTGCCTTCCCCTCAGCGGCCCTGCGATGCACCACTGCCCCCAGCGGTTCGCATACGGCCCTTTGCAAGCGAACCGGGTCCTACAGTGACAGCGCTGCACGGCAGATAAACCCCGTCGGAGCAGCGGCCTGCCTGTTCGTAACCCTGCCAGCCGGGCTCGGCTACGTTGGTTGTCTTCCCAACCCGTCCAAGGGCTGGCTCTGGGGCTACAGACTCGTCACTGCCCTCGCTCAGGAAAAGCCGAGGCAGGGTCACTCCTTTACAGGGAGGATCCTTGATCTGTCTTAGACTCATAGGTCAGAAGGGACCAATATGATCATCTAGTCTGACCTCCCGCACAAGGCAGGCCACAAAACCCTACCCATGGTCGTCTTCATGGAACAGGCGATCAGCCGTTGAAGGCAACCTCTTCCTCAGGGCAGAGCCTCAAACGGCCAAGTTCTGGCATCAATGGCTGTTCATTCTCCATGCCACAATACACATCTTTAAACAGCTGGTCCTTCACTTAGCCGGAAGCCTACATGATCCCATGGAAAGAGCCCAGTTTCCAACGTATGAGGCGTTGTCAAAGTTTGAGGGCTCTTTCTGCATCCCGCAACATGCCCTGAGGTTTAAATCTGCCCTCTGTTCTTTTCGGTTTCCGATTTTCAGCATCATTATACCAGTGTTCCATAAACATGCACTGTGCAGCACAGGTTCTCCCTAATATTCAGTAGCTACCATGCCAGAGAAGTACTACATCATTACATAGCCTTCCTTTACTCTAGACCAAGAATGCTCATTTGGGAGACAGCAAGCTGAATCTTCAGCACACGTACTGCAGGATTTTAGCCATTTTTTGTTAAACAATTGGAGAAAGCAAGGTTGGCACACCAGTCTGAGGTTGAAGACGACATTCATTCAATCTTTTCAACTCTATTCAGTTACATGCAACAACAGATTGCATTGGCCCCTAAAGCCATCATTGCTTCAGGAAGTTGGGGGCAGTCATATTGCCTTTTTTAATGTTAGCAAAATAAAACTAAAACCCACAAACCCTCAGACCTAGGGCACCATCTTTTCCTGGGTTACTTAAAAGGAAAGTTAATTTGTTACCCTAGCTGAGGAAGAGAGAAGAGCCACATCCTAAATTAGGCCAACAGAATGCGAGGTCACACACTTTTTGTGAGGCGCTGGAGGGAGAAATACAGCCTTGCACTAGGCTCCTTTGTTTCCCTTGTTTAACAGTGTAAAAGACCAACACGGGCAGATATATAGTGAGCTAATTGGCAAGCTTGCTCCTAAGGAAGGTTTGCAGATGCTGTTTGAAATCACACTACTCCATGAGACAGAGAGATCTGTTTTGACCCTTCAAGAAAAGGGATTTGAGTGGTTCTCATTCTGTCTAAAAGGAAATGGAAGATGCAGTTAGTTGCAGGGTTTCCCTCCTGCCCAGAAGAATCCTCTGAGATCAGGTCAATAGTCTCTGGGGGACAGTCAAGGAGGAAGCAGTTTTAAAGGATAAATATGTATAAAAAGGAGACCAAAGGAAATTAATGTAATTATTTCCTTCCAAGAAACTTTTCTTTAAAAAAAGGTATCAGTGTATATTTTAATAATTTTATTTTCATTTTCCCCAAAAGGGAACAAAAGGCAAAGAGGTGTTGTGAGATACATCACTCTGTATTTATGGATAAATCAGTTTGTAAATGTTATTTTACCACCCTATAAAAATACACATACTAATTTGTGGACTATAGCTTAACCATTTCATACAAGTCTCAGGAGTGTGAAAAAAGCAAAGTAGTTCAGAGAATGGTTTTCATGGAGCAAAAAGGAAGTTAAATACACTCAGTTTTTTCTAAAAAATTCTGGTTGCTTGTATTCAATATAACCAAAATCTTCAGTAGCCACATTCCAGAAGAATTGAGATTTAAGTGGTAGCTTCCTTTCAGCTTGTGCATGCAAAAGCTTTAGCAAAGAACTAATGCAATGATAGAGAGACTAGACGGAAGCCCCCACCCACAGTAGGAAACAAGATGTTCATTTAATTGTATTATTTCCGCTTCCCATCCAAACTCTTGTAAACAGATTTTATACCATTTAGGCATCTCTGATAAAAGTGTCTATAGTCTATAAAAAGTCACGTGGTAAGATCAAGATATTTACCCTGTATGTGTTATGCAAGTGCGAAGAGGAACAAAACTTCCCAAGTCTCAAAGCACATCCAAGCAACCTACAAAAGACCTGATTCCTTCCTCATTCTGTTCATCTGTGTTGTGTGAAACTCAGTTAATGTGCCTCTTCAGAGGCAAATATAAAGTTTACTTTTAAAAATATTTAAGGACACATTATTTTAAGGACCTCCTGGAAAGTTTTTTTTGTGGAAAATGAGTGTTCCCTTGGTGAGACCAGAGTGCAAAGCTCAGTCTTCGCTGCTCTCTCAATAATCCTTCCCTTAATAGATTCATGGTAAGACAAGGCTCAGTACTTCGTGACGAGGATCACATCTGTAACAGCAGGTGGACACTGGAAAAAGTTTCATGTTTAATCACAAAACATGGAATAAGCCAGAAAACTATTGTCCAGATATGATCAATATGGTCTATTGCCTGGATTCATATGCCAATAGCATGAAGCACTCTTCTTTCATTCTCATTGAGATGGTCTGAGAACATTGCATAGCAAGGCTGCTGTGCAAACTGACACAGGAAATCAGTGAGATAGGCCTAGAAAAAAGATGACAAGAGACCAAGTTAACATCTTAAAGTACATCCATCATTGCTCAACTTTGGGAATTTAAGATTGCATAACATGGGAGAAGAACAAGCACTAACGTAGAAGGGAGGAAAGGGGGCACTGTGCTCAGCAGACAAGACAGACCATGCTACATAGGCTTCAAAGTATACGTCAAATAGGCAGGCCACATGCAACCTCCAGGCCAAATGTGGTACCAGGGCTGTAACCAAGGTGTAGCCCAGAGTCAGATCATTTGCTCAAGACTCAGCATTGTGTAGTCTCTGTGGGTATGCCTCTAGAGTGAAGGTAAGTACTGTTGCAATCTGTTCCCTAGATTCAAAGTTAGGTTCTTTTCAGACAGATTAGTCAGTTCATCTCCCCGTCAACCTACGACTGTCCTCTTTAGCAGAAAGTATTTTGTCACATCTGGTTCTAAAAATCACAAGGCTTCCATCTTTTCCTAGCAGACTATTCCACAAATTAATACACCTCAGTCCGTCAATTTTCCTCTTAATACTTGCCTAATTTTCCATTAAATGAAAATTTCAAGTTGTTCTCCATCCACCCACCAGCATCCTAGAAGTGAGGAGGAAGCAGGCTGAGGGAGAGGGCTGAAGAATAGGGGAGAACATGGCGAAAGGGGGTTATAAGAAGAGCCTGAGGATGGAGAAAACGCAGAGGGGAAGGAGACAATATCTGGAAGGAGAAACTCAGTGGTTACAGGACCTGGTGGGGGAGGCAACAGCAAAGGAAGAGGACAGGACAGGTGCAGAGCGGGTGGGGTAGACAGGAGCCGAGACAAGGTTGGAGAGGATGCAGGGACAGAATAGCACACTCCTCTCTAGAACTTGGAGGAACCTGGGGCCTCCTCAGCCCACATTTTCCTTTGCTCTTGGCAAATAGCTGTGAAATCAACCGGCCAAGTGTGTCTCATTCTCCTATCATGGCAGGTCAACATACAGGATGGCAGCATACTACGGTTATCAGTTATTCCATTAGCAGAGTCTCAGTGCAATGGATCTAAAGGTCAAAAAACCCTGCTAACAATCTATGGGGGTGTCGATATAATTCCATGTGACAGAGTTTGTTTTGTATTTTTTTTTTTTAAGTTCAGAAATTATCTCCAAAAAAATATTAAAAGAACATTAAGGTTGGAAAGTCAAGCACCAAAAGTCAGGAGATGCCAGAATTAAGGATTCTTATGCAGATGCAATTCAGTCCCCTTGTGCTTATGAAGCAATCTCAATGTTAAATTCGCTGACCATTTTTTAAAAGGTGAAGTGCCGCTTTTGCGAGCTGCACATACTAGAACTTACCTGTTCTTTTTTAAACTAGGAAATTGCAAAGAAAAAAACTGTAAAAAGAATGTTAAAGTGGCAAAGTAAAGCACTAAAAGTTAGGAAATTCCTGAAACTAAGGTTGCCTGTACAGCTTTAATTTTGACCCTTCTCATGTATACGTTCTGACAAGTCTAACATACTTGTGTAATATTTTTTCCATAGGACCTCAGCATCATTCAGTGCACAAGGAAGATGCTCAGAGAATGATGCGGTTGTTTAATACCCTTTCATTCTCTTGGTTCAATAGAAAACCATATGGCTTATTTATACCATGATCTCCAAACACTGCACTCATTAAGGAGATCTGATCTTTTCTAGATGATCACAAAGGTCGCTTCTGACCTTAGAATTTGTGAATCAGTTTACTTAAACTTTTGAAAGATCTTTGATAAGGTCCCTCACAATAGGCTACTAAAGACTCTAAGCAGTCAGGGGCAGTTAACAGCAGTGTGCCTCAAAGTTCTACAGTAGCCCGGTGCTTAATACCTCAAACTAGAAAAGGAGGTGAACACACTGAGCTGGCAGAATTTGCAGGTAACAGTTATTTAAGATAGTCCAGTCAGAGAAGGCTGAGAAGCTGCAGAGGGACCTAACCAAGCTTCAGAGAGACAAACTACACCAGAATTCAAGTTGCACAGGAAGCCTTAATTGTAGTATTTTTAACTTGATTTTGCAAATTTAGCAACACTTGTATCATAGGTTTCAAATCCACAATATTGCTTTTTGTTTAAGATTCTGTTACTCTCCAGACACCCAGAATCCACTAGCTCAGATGCATGGTGCTATATGCTGCAAGGTTTATATACTTTTACATAAGAAAAAATACATTTCTAAGTCGTAGGTCATTCCTGCAACATAGAAGTCATAGAAAGCACCTTTCTCCTAGCTTGTTGTTTTGACCATGTCAACCCTCTGAATCCCTCTGCTGGCTTCCTCTTCTCTATTGCATCAAATGTAAACTACTTGTCTTCACTTTCAGGGACTTTATCCCCACCCTACTTATCTCTCATTTGTTATCAAGCTGTGATTGCTTGCCTCCAGCTGGCCCATGATGTCAGCCTCCATGACCCACTTGTGAAATACGCAAACAAGCACCTTAGTGTTTTCTTCCATGCTGCCTTCTCACCTGGGAAGCATTCCCCATAAACATCTGCAAAGCTACCTCATCCTCCTTCAAATCCCTCTTAAAAATTCTCCTTTGCCATGATGACTAAAAATTTAACAGTTATGCTGTTGATGTGCTGAGACCACTGTCCATCATGCTGACCAATAGTCTCATTGTTTTCTCGTGCTCTCCTGTCTGTATCCATCTGTTTTTTCTTGTCTTATACTGTAAGCTCTTTGGGGCAGAGGATGTCTTTTTGTTCTGTGTGTACACAGCATCTAGAACAATGTGGTCCTGGTCCATGATTGGGACTCCCGTGTGCTGTAGTAATATAAATAATTATAATAAATGATATGTATCCTCTGGCACTTTCTAAAGCAATTCCAGTGAACTGAATAAGAATACAGAATGTACTCGCCTTTCAATGCTCAGGGGGTTCTGCATTTTGTTACAGATACTATGTAAGAAAGTAAAATAAAATGAATAACTAGAACAAGTAGGCAACAGGAATCAGAGTGTAAAACATATTCTAATACATCACCTGTAAATCTATTTGATAAAGAGGGTCCTTTAATGCATCTGGGTCATCCTCTTCATCATCATCGTAGTAATCCTCATCTGGCAATACAAAAGCATAGTGTTTATTGTGAAGGACTAGGAGGCTACTCGTTCAGAATGCATCCCACTAGGCCCCTGACTAACTCCAAGAGAGCCACAGATTCTGACAGGGCTCAGAAGTGTCATTATGGATAATAATTTCCATTTAAAAGAACAAGTTACTTTTATTTGAAATGGGATGAAGGCGGTGAAGAATGGCAGAATAAGGCAGGGCAGGAGCCTTTTGATACTCACAGCTGAGACGAGTCCAAGTTGCATAACACAGGTGTGTGAGATTCCTTGTGTGTGCACATATTTGCACCAGTTAGTGGTCTTGTTTTATGGCACGAAATTAATTGCTCCAAACTGAGATACCCTGGGGTTACCACCTCAGCACCTTACCCAAATAGTTCCTTTATTAGCTACATTTCATGCATTACAGACACACAGGAAACACTTCCACTGAATATTGAGACAAATCCCTCTCTCACTGGGACATGGTAAGGTTTAAGAAAGTGTCTTCCTGGGGCTACAAAAGACCCTGAGTAAGTTTCCCTCTCCTTAAGGCTACCTAAATGAATTAGTCTTGCCATGTTATCTGCAGCACAGCAAATGCATCATGATAGATTTCAGTCTCCTAGGCCAGTGGTCCCCAACCTTTTTTGAACCAGGGACCGGCTTCAAGCAAGACTATTTTTCCATGGCCCGGCAGGGCAGGGTGGGGGTGGAGCGGGGCGGGGCTTTGGTCATATGGGGGCGGGGTTATGGAGGGGGCACGCCCGGGCACGCCCCACATAATGTTCTCTGCCAGGAGCCGCGTCTACTGAGGCCAGCCCGCTGCCCGCCCCACACAGTGTGCTCTGAGCCGCCGCAGAGCACAGCACACTGTCAGTGTTTAGTGCTGGTCTGCGGCGGCGCCGCGGACCGGCAAAAAACCCCCAATGGCCCAGTCCTGGTCCGCGGACCGGTGGTTGGGGACCCCTGTCCTAGGCTACTGCCAGTGTAGCGAAACAATTCTTTTAAGTTGTCTTAGTTGTACCAAGTAAGATGCTTCAAATTATACACCTATCCCTTCTCCTTAATCCTCCAAATCATATACCTACATCTCCCTTTGCCTTCACACACCTATCACCTCAGGATCACACACAACTTCTTCCTACAAGAATACTGGACTTAGCTGGGAAATTTGGGTTCTATTCGGTTTTGACACTGTCATTTTGTTACCTTGGGCAAATATCTTCACCTCTTTGAGCCTCAGTTTTACCACCTATACAACAGATATTTATACCTGCCCCATGTGTGTTGTGAAACTTAATTAGTACATGCGACTCACTGAAGCCTGGTCAGCAAAACTACATTGCTAAGAGGTGTGAAAAATCCATACCCCCCAAATGGCGCAGTTAAGTTAACCTAAGTTCCTGTGTAGACAGTGCTAAGATAATAGAAGAACTCTTTTGTTGACCTAGTAATCGCCACTGGATGTGGTGGATTACCTATACCAAAGTGAGAATCCCTCGTCAGCACAGGTAGCATGTACACTGAAGCACTGCAGTGATGAAACTATGCTGCTGTAGCATTTTAAGTGTAGACAAGCCTTGAGATTTAGAACATGCTTAGTTATTTGATATCTTCTCGTCTATGAACAGATACATCCTGGAGCAGAGACTATCATTCACTCTTCCCGTCTCCCACCCAACCCAGTCTTCCGTTCCAAGTTACTTCCCTACCCTCCACATTATATAGTAAGCAGCTGTCAGGAGAAATGTAACTTTCAGTGCTGCATGTCTTTTACCCGATTTGATCTTTTAAACACAGTCACTAACTGTTCTGCTTACCATATTTGTTAGTGGCAAGAATATCTGATAAAAGTTGTCCAGCTAAACCTTCATCTTCATCCTCATCTTCCTGATCTTCCCACATATCATTGGAGTCATCTGTTGATGAAAAAAAAGCATCTTAAAGCCACAGAGAAAATATCAGTTCTGAACTAATAACCAATACCTACAGAATATGCAGTCCCTCATTAAACAGTTCAAGAGCAGAAATGACAGATGCCCATGTGATTGGATCAGAAAAGCCAGTGTATTGGCATTCTTATATCTTTAAAGTCAATGATAGGATTATAAATAAAAAACTCCTGCCAGAAAGTCAGACCAGTGTCAGTACCAGTCTCACTTTCTGACAGGAGTTTTTATTTATAACCCTATCCATCGACTTTAAAGATATAGGAATGCCAATACAAAGAGTTTTTGAAGGAGAGTTTAACACCCAAGAAAAACAAGGGTTACAATAGAAGTGCTACTGGACTATTATACCCAGTGATGGGTTTGCAAGGCTGTTTTAATCAAGAGCCAGCATTGTACTGTCTATGGCAAGAACACTGGACTGCATGAAGCTGGCCCAGGGCAGGTAAAATGAAATGGTATGGTGCCAAACCAGGGTGGAGACAGACTTGTTCATAAATAATCCGGAAAGCAGAATTATTTTTTAAGCTTTTTTTCTGCTTCAAGGTACGACAAGCAGTTCCACAGGAAACTAAGACAGTGAATATTATATGAGAAGGAAAAAGAAAGTTGTATTACACAATAAGGTTCTCAGTATCCAGGAATTCTCTTTTTACAATATTTGACAAAGAAATGTCAAATATTATTGAAAAACTACCATTTCCCTCCCATCCAATCTTTATAACAACTCTAATTATCAAATACCAAGACTGTTGTGTATCAGACTGAAGAATGTAATGTTCAAATCTAAAGCAATAGTCAACTATGTGAATTTAATAAAGTTCCAGGCTATTTACATAGGCCCTGCACAGCTTAGAGTGTGTTAGGAAGGGAGACCTCTACTCTGATGTCAGAGGATAACTGAATTTGCACATCAAATCCTTTGGAGACTCTAGGGATCCCGTCAGGTTGGCCCCTAGCATTAAAATCCCCTTATCTGAGATGCAATCCTCTGAACTGAGGCGATAGTGAGAGTGCCTCTTTTCCTGGCTGTTCCTAGGGCAGTCCTGTTCAGGGGTCCTCCTCCTTGTTCCTACTCTTGCTCTTCTTGGGATGAGCAGCAGCAGACAGAAGCAGAAACAAAGAAATGGAGTGATACCCATCAGGACCACTCAGCACCAGTTTGGTATTTTGGGGTCTTATGTGCTGGCAGCCAGGGAAAAAGGTCTGCACCAGTGGCTTAGTGCCCTTCTAAGGTGGATCCTGAAGGTCCAGGCACTGAGGCCAAGAGTTCTTTGGAAGCCAGTCCTGTGAAAACTCCTAGTCACCCGTAGTAGCACGGATGGAAATGCACACTTTGCCATGGTAATGGGCTGTGTCTAACTCCCACTCTGAGCCAGATTACAGTTGAACCTGGTTTTGGGCACCACTGTCTGTTCCAAAGTTCCTCCCACTTAAGGGACCAGGTTTAGGGGCAGGAGATGGCCCACAGAGTAACAGACTTTAATGCCAGAAGGGATCTCTTAGGATAATATAATCTGAACTCCTAAATAACACAGGCCAGAGAAATTGATCTGCATCCAGCCAATATCTTCTGGTTGAGCGAGCACCTAATAATTTCGAGTCACGTGCAAATTTTGCCACCTCCCTACTCACCCATTTTTCCAGATCTTTATTAAAGACTAACCTTAGCACAGCACATTGTGGCACCCTGCTGTTCACCTTATGCCATGAAGAAAGCTGACCATGTATTAGATCAAACACAATACTTTGCCTCTCATCCAATAACTACTTAGCCACCTTGTAAGTCGGACCTTGTTAATAGCCTTTTTGTAAATGTAAATATCAAAGCAATTCCTCTTTTATGTACTACTTCAACACATTCAAAGAATTCTAATGAATTAGTGCAGCACAACTCTCCGTTGCAGAAACTGTGGGTTAGACCGTATCATTTTGTCATTTTCCAGATCTGTTATTCTGTTTTCAACTATAATTTTGACCAATTTAACAGAAGCTACCTTGTCTGTAATTTCACAGATCACCCTAGAGCTTTTTCCATCTGAATGTGGAAATCCATCCCAGTACCGTACCGTGACTCCAGTCTGCAGCTGTCTGGCGAGATGCATTTGCTTCCATTGCGTTAGAAAGTTCATTTATTATTAATTTTAAGATTTTTACTAACAAAGGAACGTTTGTCCAGCGTTCGGGATCTGTCAGACCAGAGGAAGGAATACATAGATTAACTTCACATGCCTTTTAATAAACTAAATAAGAATCTGCAAAGCCACTAAAACAATCTGTTTTCAATGCATGCTTGAAGTGTTCACAGAACAGAACTACACTTTCACATGAAAACATTCTTCTCAGTGAGCTCCATTTAACCACTTTCTCTATTTTCATTGTAAGATTACCATGAAGCAGATATTCTGAAACCATCTGATTTAAATATATAAACAGGCAAGTGTCAAATCCTCGGAACTAAGTGAACACTGAGGTGTAATAGTATGTTATATTAGTTAAGCAAGCAATATCTGAAACTTCAACTGGTCAATTAGTAACCACACTGGGACTTTGAGGGCCCAAGGCAAAACTAAAGATGATTGACGCTTTGTCAGTCATTTAAGACTGAAGAACAAGGTTAAAGATATTTGCGCCTTTCAAACTTCCCTTTTTTCTTTCCCTGTGAGCATTACTGATGGCACACACAGTTCTCATGTTGCTCATATGTCCACTCTTTTTTATAATCTCATCTTGTGAATTCAAAAGACATTTCAAATGTCTTTGAAGCAGGATTCTTAAAGGCCACAAGAACTGTGTTCAGCATTTATTTTAAATTGTAAATATTGCCTTTAGGGGAACTCTGGCTCAGGATCCAGGTAATGGAATACAGAGCCTTCCAGATCCAGATTATCAGTCCAAATCCAGCCCAGGTCAAGTCACTGAAGTAATGAATTATTTGTATTACAGTAATGCTTAGGAGCCCTAATCATGGATCAGGACACCTCTGCACTAGGGACTGTACGAACACCACAAAAAAAGTAACTGTTCCAAAATGTTTACAATCTAAAGCATAAAACCTGATTACTATTGGAATTACATTGCACTGGAGTAGTACCTACATTACTACTGGAAGATTGTTTGATAGTCCTTGTAGACTTAACTGACACCTACAAGTGCTTTCTTCACAAATAAGGACTCAAACAATGCCCTACCTCTAAAGGCAGTTCACAAAGTCAGAGCTGAGCTGTACTGGCAGGGTAATGTGTAAGAAGCTTGCACTGCAGCTCCCTGTACGATATCTGTTGTGGTGACAGAAGACTTCAGTCCTCTTTCGCCAATATTAAAATGCTTGTTTGTCATCACAATTACTGACTGCATTTTATTAAGCTAAAATTTTCTAAAGAGACTAGTGATTTTGGATGCCCAATCTGACACACTGTCAGGGGACAAGCAGTCAGCACTTCTGAAAGTCGGGCTCCGATAACGTATCTCCAGTTGGGCAGCCACAAACTGAGGCACTCAAAGTCACTAAACACTTGAAAATTCTTGCTGTGTGTCTGAAGTTGTTGAAGCACCTGCAGGACAAAATCTTTTAGCAACCAAATCTCAATTTCAACTCCATTATCTGTCTAACATGAGTAAAAAGTGTAAGGGCAAATAATGAAGAGTCAAAGTCTCTCTGTGGGGTATGACTAATGATGGAACAAATGCATCTCGGTTCTCCCTCTGTAAAATGGAGATAAAAAATAGGATAATGGAAGTAGCATTTTTTTCTCTATTTAGATTGTATGCTATTTGAGGCAGACACTGACTTCTTATGTATTTGCACAATGCCTAGCACAACTGGGCTCTAATCTCAGTTGGGATCTCAGGTGCTACTGTAATATAAATGTGTAACCTATTGCTTCATCTCAATTCTCTCTAGGACATGAGTTTCAGATTAATGAACTTCTTAAATACAACAAACTGATCAGGATCTAAGTGTTACATCAAAATTTAACAATTGCGCACATTCAGTTCTTAGATGCCTACCTTCCTCTTCGCGGTTATGCAACATTAGTGCATGAAGCAAAAACACTGAAGGCAAAAAAAAAAAAAAAAAAAAAGACTGAGGAAGGGCCCAGGACGCATAATACCTACTAATTCTGTACCAGGCCCAAAAAAGAAAAAGAACTAGGAAAAGGTAAAAGTAATAATCAGATTTTCAAGAGTTCTGTTTGATTCCCAGATTGTTCAAAAAAGGGAATTCTATTTGGATTATATATTGGAATAAAGTTAAAGTTTCTGACTTCAATTGTTGTAAAATGGACTAAATTGAACGTTTCAAAAAATAATGAGATGGGGCCTCACCGAGAGAACAGGGTCTGATGAACATTTGTGACAATAACTCAGATACCAGCAATGCTGAGAAATTGCTTTAGCCTGGCAGTCTAAAGCTCATCATTTGGGTGCCAATTCTGATCCTCAGTTAAAGGATTTAATCCTACCATTATTAAAACCAAGAGTGGTTTTGCCACTGACTTCCATGGGAGCAGGAGCTGGCATCATCACATGTCATTCAAGTGAGTACCTGACCAACACACAGCAGGCACTATGGAGATGTATCCCTTAGTCACTAATACAGAGGGGCAGAAACTGCAAAAATCAAAATTACTTTACCAAACAAAAAAATTGCTTAAAAAATTCCCTTCCTTTCTGTAGCGGAAGCCAACACTATTCTCATCCCAATCCAATGCTACTTATTTATTATGCACAGATTAAGACCTAATGTCTCAATCTGAGTCATATGGTGGGGCTGACAGAGATTGGGAGATGGGGAATGCCACAGGAACTTTCTAGACATGCCTTTGAGTGAGGGGAGCAAGGCACAATAAAACTAGTACACTGGAGTTAAACATTAAGTTTTAGAGCCCAAGATAAGGCATCTTAGCCTGACAAAACGCTAGTGAGACTGAGTAATGTATGTTACGCAGAAATGGTAAACTAGTATCTCATTTCCTCTTTGGACAGAAACTAAGATCTTGTGAAACAAAGAAATGGCGACACTAGAGACTGAAGTCCTTTATAAAAAGAAGAGGGAGTGCATGGACATAGTTGCAAGTATCCACTGAGCTGCCCACCACCCCACCAGCCATTCCCGTGCAGTAAAGAATTCTCTAACACCTACTGGTGGTAACTTCAATCCTATTGGGCAAGTCCGTCCTTTATTATCTCTACTGTGATTACAATAATGCCCACTAATCACTTATTTCACAGAAAAAACAGAGTCCTGTAGCCCTTTAAAGACTAACAATTTTAATTTCTGCAGACATGAGCTTTCGTGGGCTGTAACCCACTTCGTCAGATGTGGGGTACAGCCCACGAAAGCTCATGCCTGCAGAAATTAAAATTGTTAGTTTTTAAAGTTCTATAGGACTCTTGTTGTTTTTTCTGTATACAGACTAACTTGGCTACCCCTCTGGCATTATTTCACAGAGGTTTACCAAGCACCCTGACAGTATCAACTTTAGGTCCTTCAAGCAGGAAGGAATTTGATGTAGTGACAGAGCAGTGAAGGGCTCCAGATTCCATGAGCCATCTAACTTCCCTTAATCTTAAATCAGAAGTGCACCAGCAATGTTCCCAAACAAGAGTTTGGTAAGCAATTAATATGTATACTGAACATGCTACCTTTGGGCAAGTTCCAATTTAAAAAAAGTCCATCTTCTGTATAGCAACATACCCAACAAAGCTGCAGGAGACCCAGAAGATCTATTTTTGGAGGCTTTCACAGTGGCCACAACGCAATATTTATAGATGCAACCCTGTTAAAGCAATTTGATTACTTACTTTTGGCTGATTTGGATCGTGTGCGTATTCCCTCGTCCATATTGAATATTTCTTCACCCTTCACTCTGATGTCCTGAAGTCGCTTGTCATCGGTGTTGATACCATATTGGAGGAGTTTACACAACGCTACAGAGCTGAGGAGAAAAAGTGTAATGCATGAGTCTCCCTCTGTCTACACATAATCCAGAATTCATAAATCATTTAACTTTATTCAGTTTACAGGCTTTATATCAAAGTTGAGTTCACTATAATGATACATGAGCTCAAAAATGAAAAAAAAACATTCCACATCCACCCAATTATTCAGCTCATGAACAGGGTTGCAGTTCCAGATGCAGATAATCAGGGACATGAGCCCCTCCTTGGTTTCTTACCCTGGTTCAGCCATCACAAGGGACTCTCATTACTCTTGCTTTACCCCAATTTCAAGAGCTGATCCCCTCTCTTAAAAATCATGGCAGGCCAGCAACTTGATCAAGGTGGTATAACAAAGATGCTTCTCAGACTTAGCAACTTAGGGGTGAAAACATAGTTTAAGGCAGTTTTGCATAACACAGGCCATAGAATTTCACCCAGCGATTGTTGTACCAAGTCAAAATTTCTGGCTGGGCTAGAGCAGATCTTTTAGAAAGACATCCGCTTCTGATAAAGACTTAAGTGATGGAGAATCCACTGCATCCCTAGGGAAGATGTTCCAATGGCTGGCTACCCTCACTGACAAAAATGTGAACCTTATTTCTAGTCTGAATCTATCTAGTGTCAGCTTCCAGCCATTGGAACTTGCTATGTCTTTGTCTGCTAAACAGTCATCAGAAATCTGTTCCCCAAGTAGATACTTCTACACCACAATTAAGCCACCGTTAGCCTTCCCATTGATAAACTGATTAGACTGAGCTTTAGTCTCTCACTGTAAGGCTGGTGTTCCATCCTCATCCTCTTTGCTGCTTTTAATACAGTAGATCCTGCTTGACCTCTTACCCTTGCTGGGGTTGAGATATGGGGTAAAGTTTTCAGAAGCACCAAAGCAATTTATGAGCCTGAGTCCTATTTTCAAAAGAGACTGAGTACTTAGGAACCTAAATATTACTAAGAGCAATGGGACTCTTGCTCCCAAGTGTCTCAGTCTCTTAAAAATATGACTTGGTGGGTAAAACTTTCAAAAGCACCTATCTCCTCTTCATTTTCCTTCCTGTCTCTCTTTTGGTAGATCCTTCTCACTCTGAGCTTCCTAAGGCTGTCCTTGGCCCTTTGCTTTTCTCATTCTACACCCTTTACTAATCAATCATCACCTTAAGGCTTCAGCTATCATTTCTATGCAGATGACTTGCAAATTTCTCTATCACTGACCTGTCTCCTTCCAGCTAATCCAATACAATGTTGCTTTTCCCCTGGCATCTCCTTTTGATTTTTTTGTAATCTTAAACTGAAGATGGCCAAGACAAAACTGCTCTTCCCTTCCAAACTCTCTCCACTCTCCTCCTCCTTTATCACAGTCCATTCTACCTGTCTAAGGCTTCCCATCTCAAGGGTGTTTTGATTCCTTGCCCTACATAACCTGGCCACATCCAAACTCTGTTGATTTGGCTCAATGTTGCCAGAATCCATCCTTTTTATCCACACAGCCAATTGGCTGATTCAAGCCCTCATATCATTTCTTGATTGCTATTTCATCCTCCTCTCTTGACTACAACTCAACGCTTTGTTCCTTTTCAATCCATATGAAATGCAGCCCAAGTCATCTTCTGTGACCAGTCTGATCATGTCACTGTGGCTTTCCCAGGGTACAATACGGACTGATGGAGAGCTGTGTCCCCTCAGCTCTCCAATCTGGGGTGCCTTTTACACTGTTTTGCTGTGAAACGCTGCTAAGCAGTGGTCAAATGGGTGCATGGGCACATAAAGTAGTAGAGAGAGGTCTTGCGGTGCCTCGACCTGCCCATCAAAGTGGTGCTTAGTGACTGGTGATAGAGTCAAGGACTGGGGACATGAAGGCTTCCATACTGAGAATTTACCTTTCTTCCTTTGGGGCTCAGTGCCACTGTGATGGGAATTGGGACGAATAAGGCCTCTGTGGGTATTGAGAGCTAAAACATCTTTTTTGCCTTCGGGTGTAGATTCCTGATGACTTGAAAGTGGCCCTGGAATCCTTCATGGAGTGGAGGGAGTCACTGGTCTTCTCGGCAAACAGCTTGAAACCCTCAAAGGGGAGGTCGTCCACTGTGGTCTGCACCTCCTTCAGGAATCCCGAGAGGTGAAGCCACAATGTCTGTCTCATGACCAGTGCTCCCAGCCTCATTTGTCAGATTCTTACATAACCACCAACAAACCTTCTTCCATACAGCTTCCTATGCATGGTAGGCTCTCCCTGGATTCATCCACAAAGCTCCTACCCTGTCCCTTTAAAAGAACCATTTCCCCCATACTGCTCTGTCTACTTGCCTGTGTTTGGATTACATGGCTTTGAATTACTGAGCAGGGATAGTCCTTGAGTATTCAGAAAGCATCTAGCACATTGTGAGCATCACAGTAAATAATTGAGATTGGAGCCCCACTGTGCTAAGCAACATACACACACACACAGGAAAAAAGTCCATGTCCAAAGATTTTACAATCTAAACAGACAAGACAAAGAATGGAAGTGTAAACAGTGGTACAGAGAAATGAAGCAACTTTCCCAAGGTCACAGCAAGTCAGCAACAGAACTGAACAGAATCCAGGTCTCTTGACCCACTGCCTCATTCACTACACCTAACTGACTCCTAATCTAGCTATTTATTTGTGTGCTTCCAGTTTGGACAACTTCATTTTCTTTTATTCTAATGGTTGCCAGTTTGGCTCATAACTTTACTGCACTGAATTCACCAAAAAAGAATAAGTGTAATTGTTTGGTGACCTTTAGGTTTAACTCTCTTCTATAATGCAAAGAGATCAGTTGTAGCAAACTTAAACTAAGATGAGAACACACTTCAACTTCTTGGATGCTGTATCAAGCACTAAAACCCAGCCTCCACTGGGAAAACACGTGTTATTTAAAGACTGAAGTTCTGCAAATCCAATTCTAAATAGAGTATCACCTTTCAGTTGATTTTCCACTTGTCCCTACTGGTTATCTGGATTCTATTACACCACTGTGAAGATACCCAATATCTTTTGAGAAACTCTGAACAATTACCTTGTGCAGTGCTTTGAAACAGTAAAATACAGTATTAATGAGCTCCTCAATGAGCTGTGTTCACCAGATCTTGCATTTTAAATCTCACCCTACAGCAAGATGAGGAAAACCCCACAAACTATTTACAGTTCTGCAAAAGTTTTCCTCATCCCTTACCCCGCCCACTTACAGAGCTGCCATTTACGACAGCCTGACAGCAAAGCAGGAAGAGATTTCAGTCCAGCACTGGAGCAAAGTCTCTTGTTCCAGATAGCTTACAATTTACCCCATCACCCAGCAACCTAGTTACAAAACGTAATGGGGCAAGCAGCTAGAATGCTGTTGAGGTAGTCTATAAGCCAGATGCTTGTACTAATCTTACCTGACTTTGCCTTCATATTGTCCATAGAACAAATGTTGCCGACTCATCCATTCAGCCATTACAAATTCCAAGGCAGGCTTGCCAGTTGGCCCAGGGAGACTACACAGGAACTCTAACAATGGCTCCAACTGGGAGTGAACTAGGTGAGCAAATACCATGATCAAAGACTATAAAAGAAAAAGGAATACTAGCTGTAATAACTCAACAATTACATGTTTTCTCTTTACTAAAGCCATGTCCCCCAGAGACTTTGTGCATTTGCTAAAAAGGCATACAACAAACACTAAAAAGCATACAATCCCCTGTAAGCCTGTCTGCTAACCAGGAAAGCAAGGAAATTAGAATAGGTGCGAGCACTTGCAACCGCATTTAACCCACAGAATGAGACAGGACAAGTTGAACTTCTCACCTCCATCTGAAACCCACAAGGCCTTCTAAAACAAGGACCAAAATGGCTAAACCAGCAGAGGTGTCACTGGGCTCTCCACTGGACAACGATTTATATCATGGTAGCAGCTAGAAGATGCAACAAAGATCAGGACACCATTATGCTGGATGTTGTACACATAGGTGGAGACAGTCCCTGCCCGGAAGAGCTTACAATCTAATCAGACAAGAGAGACAGTGGGAGAAAGGCTCTTATCTCCATTTTCCAGTTCAGGCACAGACATTAAGTTACTTGCCCACAGATATATAGCAAGTCTATCTCCCAAGTCCTAGCCCAGTGCCTTAACCACAAAACTGTCTTCATTCCCCTGTCATGAAACCTAACTCAGAAGCATTTCTCCAGTGGAGGTGAGTCACATGGCTTAGTAACAGCTGTGATCACATTCCTAAAACTTGCAAAATTTGGTTACAAAATGTAGCTTTCCAAGTTCCTGACTCAGAGACCATGCAGTTAAAAATGAATGATATTCTTAAACTTTAGTAAGAAAGGCAGGAATCTAAGTTTTTAAAACAGCCTATAGTTTCTGTTTGATTAGAATGCAATTGCAATGCTTCTTTAGCTTCCCAGGGTTTCAGGACACTGGCCAGCAAAGTGCACTACAGAAGTCACAGGAATACATGAAACTACAAGGCAAAAATAGAAAGTATCTTCAGCTGTCCCATTTCATTGGGCATGGGGATGAGATTTTGCAACTGAAAAGGTGCTGTCAGCAACTGCAAACAAATGCTTTTACCTTCCTAAAAAGGAATATTTTATCCTTCTCACTACCCTCCTTCTGGCCAGCTGTCATAAAAGCACCTCCTCTCCGCTTGAGCAGGCAACAACACAGAGGACATTTGGCACATTCTATATTACAGGGTTCAGACGGGAGGGCAGAGCACAAAAGTCATCACAGGGGAAGATTTTATTTTCCTCATGCTCCATCACTATCAACTGATTTTTAAGGTCAGAGGGATCATGATGATGATCTAGTGTCACAGACTATAGAATTCCACCCAGTAAATTCTGGTGGAGCTAGAGCAGTGTTCCTCAAACAGTTGGGTCCTGGGTGGGTCTAACTGGGTTGTGCATGTCCCAGAGGTGCTCCCTCCCAATCCCATGCTTTCACTTCCCCCATGCAGCAGGTAGAGTGCACGATCTGGGCAGCAGTACAGAGCAAGTGGCCAGAGCTAATGAGTGGATAGTCAACCGCCTGGTAGCCATCACAGCCCGGCTGCAGGGAGAGAGGGATGGGGTCAGGGCTACAGGAGGGGACAGAGCTGAAAAACTGAAAGCAATGGGGCTGGAGGAGCCAAGCAGATAGCTTGGATGGCTGAGAAGAGGAGGAGCAGGAATAATGGTTGGTCCCCCCAAAAAAAGACAAAATGTAGTTGGTGGTTTGCCTTGGTAGAAAGTTTAGGAACCACTGAGCTAGAGTACCTTTCAGAAACAACTCCCATCTTGGTTTAGAGACTAAGTGAGGGAGAAGCCATCACATCCTTAGTTAAGTTATTCTAAGTCAGTAACCTTCACTGTTAAAAAAATATGCACTTCATTTCTACTCTTTAATCATTTAGTCTCAGTTTCCAGATACTGGATTTTGTTATGCATTTGTATGCTATATTAAAAAGCCAAGTGATATCAGATATTCTTCCTGTTCATGGATCTTAGGACTGCATTTGTTCTCTTCACCAACTGAACATCAGCTTCCAATGTGATGCTGTGGCAATATACCATGATCACTACATCCTTTGTAGAATCACTGTTTCCAGGACAGAGTCCTCCATTCTGTAAGTATGACTTATGGGTTTGGTTTTTTTGTTTTGTTTTTTTTGTTTTAAGATGACCTTGTATTGGTTTGCATTAAAATATATTTGAATGAGCCCCAGTTTACCAGCATTGCTCTGTGTAACAGTTAATAGGACACAGTATTCCAGTAATGGCTTCACTACTGCCTTATATAGTGCTAACATCACCTCTACTTGATATTTACCTACCTACTGTTCTATAAAAAAAAAACCCTCAACTTATAGAAGAGACTAAGTGAGATTCCCAGCTAAAGCACACCTCAACTGCAACTTCAGCAGGATGAACCAAAGCCAGGAGATGGCTAACAGCACGCATGACAGATGAGAGGCTTTACAGTCATATTCCTCTGACCCTCCACAGCGGACAAGACAGACATTTTTGCAGCATACTTAGAATCTGCAATTGCACAAATAGTGGATGCTCACTCAGGCTTGTAATGTAAACGTATACTTCAGTGACAGGCAGAATTTCTCTTCCTTACACTTATAAACATTGTTTCCTCTGGGTCTCCAGCCTGCTCACCTGCATTACGCTGAGTGTCTCTGCTTGTTGCATTTTGCTAAGGATGGCTCTCAGAATTTGGTCCAGGTTCTCTCCCAGCTCACTTCCGGCTTTGGAAATCAGTGTGGAAACTAGCCTGCCCACAAAGGCAGCTGTGAACTCTGAGGTCCGTGGATCCAGGAGTTGGCTCACCACCTGCATGACATACCACAGCCCATTGTGGCCTTGTTCATCATGCCATTGTGCAATCTGTTCTAGTGCTACTGAGACGTAGGCACGCAGACACTCACCACCATTCTGAATACAAGAGAGAATTACTGTGTTAGAACTGGCAGACTCTCAAACTGGAACTGCGTACCTTGTAGGCACCCCCAAGTAAACAAGCAGAACACCCACCCATCCACCGCAGCAGAAAGAATCTTAAACAGGAAAAAAGAATAAGTAGGCAAGATACACGTGATGGGTAAAATGGTGGCAATTACGAGAGGACCAGTGCTCAGATGACCTGATTCATTCATCTATTATTCAGACACATTCCAAGAGACTCTGACCAATTAAGAGTCCATGGTAGCTACAGAGCAGCATGAGGGACAAACAGGACTCGGAGTTCTACAGGGAGGTTCTCGATTTGTTTCAACAAAGACAACAACGCAGTAATCCAGCACACTGCTCACCTTACTCTCACTGGGGCACTGCCAGTGGGGCCTGTTTCCATGGGCCATATCCACATGCGAAATGGCAGATGGAAACACAAGGCCGCTTTTCTCTGTTTGAAGGAGAGTAGCTGGCTCACCTTGGACCATTCACAAACATGTTTCAGGAGCTGGGCGGCTCAGAAGGCCTTGCTTCCTATCACCTCGAAGTCCCAACTCCTTGTTTAGAGCTACTATGACAACATCACCAGGCAGTCGCAATGGCTGCCAGCAGGGAGAGCACAAAAGGCTGCCGCTGGTGCCACTTCCCTTCTCACCTCCAAAGGCTCTGGGAGTTTGGCGGAGGGAACTGGAAGAAAATATGGTGAGACAGGAACTGGCCATGGCGGGGAGCAGCAGAAAAGCAACCACTACTCAGAGAGTTAGGTGTGATTGGGAGCAATGTTGAGGAAATCAGAGACCAACAGCAGGCAGTGAAGCCTGCCCTGACCATTCCCACTCCACCCGGCTTGAGCCACCAGGGTAGAGCTCTTCTTTAGCCACTGTCCTTTGATAAATGCTGCCAAGAGGGGAAACGAGGTCAAATGTTTTTTCTCCTTGTCTGTTTTCCCCCTCTTGAATTAACAGGGGAGACTTATTTACTCCCCTATGCTTGAGGTTGCTTTGGCAGAAAGCCTCTGCCAGGTATGCTAGTTACAAGGGAAGGGGACATGTTTATGGCATGCTGCAGAGACCTAAAAAGAAAAGACAAGACTGGTCCTGACCTGCCAGTTAAAAGGATGATCAGCAAAACCCACTACAGACACCAACATGAGGATGGCAGCAATTATCTTATTTATAAAAGATAGGAATGGTGCTCAGGCTTCTAGCACACTGCCAGCATGGCTGCTGGTGGGGTCAGATTGAGCCCTTCCAAAGCAAAATGACACCTTAAAGACTAGATAATGCATGTCAAGTGACTGTCATGCGTCACCCATCACTTTGGACTGACATGACACTGCAGTCCTTTGCCCCTTCCCTATAGATGTTACCTGCATTGTAGCATTGTCATCCGTGTGCAGGCTGCACTGAGCCACCGCAGGGAATGCTTGGCAGATCAAGAGCTGGGAAAGAGGAGGTTTTGTATTCCTCACAACAGTGGTTAATATATCAATAGAAGTCTGAAAGAAGAAAGCACACACAAACTACAGCTACAGCACTATAACTCAGCATTTCTGTAAGGCTAGGGGAGGTGGAGTGAGATGCAAAGGCCTCCCCTGGTAATGGCTGGAGGACACAACAGTGACAGTGCAGATTCTCCTCCGCTGCCTCACTCACATTGGGATGGGGGACAGGATTGCAGGGAAGGTGACTGATTTTGTCACCTTTCAGAGTTTGGGAAATGCCCCAACCCACGTGAAACCTCTGCTGTCAGTCACCAGCACTCAATAGACATGGAGCAGGTGGCTGAATGACAACAGACAAAGCATTCAGCAGCAGCTCTTTCCCTCTATAGGAAACGCATTATTTCTGCAGCAGGTGATGGCCAATTTTCAACAGCAGGTCATCTTAAAATCATTATTTCTCACATAAGGAAGATTTTTAACACATTTCGTGTGTTAAGTGGCTCTGGTCACCGCCACTTCAAAGGCCTCCACTGGATGGCTTACAATTTGTAAGAAAACAAAGCAGAATTTGTTTTTACCTCTTTTCCTCTATAACACACCTCAAAAACACAACTACCAGGGAGGCTTTGAAGATAGCAGGTAGCCTAGAACAAAGGTACTTTCACAGTCACCCTTGACAACATGCTGCTCTACTGGTAAGAGCTGCAACTGAGGTTTTTCTAAAAAGATTTATGTGGTGAAAAATTTTGGTTAATCTGATTAATCTAAAGGAACCAAGGGCAAACCAGAAAGGTGGTTCATAAATAGTGAAGGAGCACTGAATCTCTCCTAAGCACACTTAACGTGTAAATGTAGGGCTCTTCAGCAAGATGGGCACCTCCACCAGCAGTAAACTCAGAGGATTCAGCAAAAATCATTTATTTTAACAAGTGCGTCTCAACATGCAAGTTCTTAAAAGGCAGGACTGAGCAATATGGAAGTGGGGATGTGTGTCGTCATTCCATCTGTATCTATTAAAATCACATTTCGTAACACTACCCACAAAGGCCCATGCACCAACAGTTGGTGCAGAACAACTGATTCCCCTTAGCAGTTCATTCAAATTTTAGTTGAATTGTGGAAAGTATGTGACAGTGCATATGTAAATTTATGTCTGTGATCACGCTTTATACAATTCCCCCTGATTTTAAAAGGGTTGATGATTGATTGTTATAATAAATGGTTAATCAATTGACAAGTCAGATTGCTCAGAACAGCCAGTTATAACCACATAAAATCCACCTTCTACTGATGTGCTTATAACCACATATAATATATACTCCTCTCTGATCTTATAAATATTTTAATCATGTATTAATGCATTATAAATCAAATCTCAACATAAAGCATGATTTTACCTGTGTGTGTTTCATTGTGTACAGAAAGGTGCATGCTCACATGGAGGGATATATACTGCTTGGTTTCTAACAAGCTGTGCATGTACCATGTCCATGATATGTAATGTGCATTACTGGACAATTCTAACTTCCACAGCTTGCACTATTTAAAGTGGTACGAAAGAGCTAAAGACACTTTGTAAAGACTGAAAGAAGGCTGACAGACTACTGAGAGATCAAAGACTATGATGAGCATTTCTTTCAAACCTATGGGTCTCTTTCCCCACAGGAAGATCTCAGTCACTTAAGACACTGCTTAATAGTAGTTTATGAGCATCCTCTCTCGCTCTTTTCATACCAAAACAAGCTGAGGGAATGGGAACGACATAAAGCCAATGCTTTGACTAGCTGCAGTGAGAACCCAAGCTGCAGCTAAACCATCTCTTGCCATAGTACTTACTGCACAAAGCCCTGCTGGAATCTTATCAGCAGGAGCCTGCATGATGCTGACGAGAGTTGGGATTAGTCTCATCTGCATTGGACCCTGGCAGGCTTCTATCTGTGCTAGCTCCTTAAAGATATCTTGGGCGAGAGAGGCAACAACAGGATCTAGAGTGAGAAAGCACCAGTTACTAAGACAAACTAATGAGTATTGACCTAAGGTTCTGTTGCTATTGTTTCAATAAGGTAAACTGCAAATTTCATGACCGGAGGTTACACAAATAGTCTAGTTACATCTAGTTACACGGGCATTACTTTCAGCCTCAGTAAGCAACTAGAAGTAATCGGAAGAAAAGTCCATCAGTTTCTGTATGGCTATAGAGCATTTACTAAACAATTCTATACATGAAGGTCACTTTCAGTATATTTGTGTCTGTAGCCAAGGAACAGAATTTAAAATTTGTGTCTGTACCATGCTGCACAACAGATCTGATACAACCAGGAACTTGGTATAATATGGCATTTCACCCCCACCTTTACCCAAGCCCTTTACCCTTCATTGTACTGGTCTGGGTGGCAAAGTTTAGTACAAATTATTTTAGTATTAAACTCCATTTTATGCCATCCCCAAACTTGCAACATTCAGTCTCTTGCAGAATTTTGCAGTGACAATGTTTAACTGCACCACAGAAATTGTCAGGGGAAAACTGGTGTTTTGACAGCTGGGTGGGAAACGTTTGGAGCTTTGGCACCTAGAAATACACGGGAGATGGTTATGGTTTTTGGTATACAGGAAGCAGTTCAGGTCTTTGGTAGTGGAAAGGAGATTCCTTTAAGAAAGGGACAGAGTGAATTTAAAATTTGGTGGTGATGCATTTGAACTCCTCATTCAAGCAACCCAAACAACTCTAATAACACTTTGTTACCTCAGTGTATAACTACCCAACATCAACAGTGATAAATAAGCAGAACAAATTGATGTTTCTGTTAAGATGTTCTGCAATAAAATAGTGGAAGCCTACATATAGCTACCAAACAATGATAAGTTAAGCTTCTCTTATACAGCTATATTAAATAAAGGCATCTGGAGATTGAGGCTGGCATTACTGCATTACAAAGTTCACATTTTAAAGATTTTTGGTGCAACCTTAAGAGCTAAAGATGTAAATTAATAGATTTTAAAGTCAGATGAGATGATCAAGATCTAGTTTGAAATCCTGCGTAACACAGGCCATTTAATTTCACTTAGTAATTCCTGCACCAGGTCCATACCTTTGTCATCCAATCTCAATTTAAAGATTCCAGGAGGTAGAGAATCCACCACATCCCTAGGAAAGCTGTTCCAATAATCAGCCTCAGTGAAATAACTGTGTGTCTTATTTTCAGTTTGAATTTGTCTAGCTTCAGCTTCCAGCCACTGGATCTTATGACATCTTTACTATATGTAATCTTGCCAGCTGTGGATTTAACAAAGGTATACGTCCTGCTGCTTGGTTTCTCTATCTCCACATCATAGCGATACATACCTTGCTCTGTGGCCTGGACTCTGGTTTTGCCAGATTTCTGACTTGTCTAAAATAATCAATTTTATATAGATAATTTTAGCGCAATTTATTTCTTACAATCTTCATTTAGATTTTATACACTAGAATGTAACTGACCTCAAGTCACTTCAGCCCGGTGATGACACGGCTGATCCTAGCCTTATGAAAAAGAGGGGTGTAATAAGCAGTGTACGTCTTGCCCCAACTGTCTTTCCAGCATCCAATGCCTACACCAAATACCTCTCTTACCTTGGAGAGGGACACTTCCTTGGGTGTTGCCAGATGTATCAAAGACTTTACACCAGGGGCTCTGTAAGAATGGCACACCCATCTCCAGGCTTTCCCAATGCTGAACAGAGGTACTCCTGAGGGAATTCTGCCTTCTGTGCAGAATTATTGTCCCCCACAGATCCCCCCCCCCCCAAAAAAAAACTTCTGATGGTGAAGCAAAGGGAAGTGGCAAAAGCGATCACATCCCCCACCCAGCAGCACAGGCACTTCATTCTGGGCACCTGGAGCAGCAGATGGAGAGGTAAATCGTTACGCAAGGGGGAGGAAGAAGGCAGGCACCTACCTACCTCCATCTCAGCTCAGACTTCCTCTTACCTTGCAAGGAGTAACTAGGTTCAGGCGAGGGCTAGGCCCAAGTCAGACCCACCCCCAGAAACATCCCCCTGCTGTGCACTGCCCCCGCTTCCTGCCCCCATAGCTCCTCAGCTACTCCCCCATCCTCCCAACCCCTCGGCATCCAGATCCCTCCTCCCACCATGTTCACCTCTTCCGCCTCCAGAACCCCCCACACCGAGACTCATCCCCTGTATCCAGAGGCCCCCTGCATCCAGATCACCCACCACACTTGATCCTCCACCCCCAATGAGCCCTACTGCCCCTGCACCTGGACCACCCTGACAAGCCACCTGCATCCAGTTATTCTTACACTTCACTAATAGTGCAGAAAGCTAATGCAAAGCCCTTATCAAAGAGAAGTTAAGAACATTTGATCATGGTCCATAAGCATCTATGTGGATAGAAGATTTCGAGAGCAGAAGGCTCTTTAATGTGGCAGAACAAGATCCAATGGCTGGAAGCTGAAGCTAGACACACTGAGGTTAAAAATAAAGTATAAATTTTTGGGGCTACTTACCAAGGGATGTGGTTGATTCTCCACCACTTAAAATTTTTATGTCAAAATTGGATGTCATCCTATAAAAAGTGCTTGAACCACAGCATAAAATATGGGCTAGATATAACAATCAACAGGTGCAATTCTCTGGCCTGTGCTGTACAGAATGTCAGTCTACATGATAATCGTCTCAACTGGCCTTAAAATCTAGGAATCAATGTATTTCCAAACTGTCATTCTGTAAATTTTGAACACACTGTAAATGTCAACTTTACAGTTAATCTGTAGGAGATTAATCTTAACCAGACTCCATTAGCAAAAACAGAGCTATATTTTACAGATGCACTTTGGGCACATACCATTACTGTACTTGAGGAAGATTGCTATGGTAAAAGGGCAGATTTTGTTCTCCACATTTGCTGTAAATGCTGGGTCTACTGTACAAACAATGCAGAGTGTTTCCATCACAAGATTGAGGACCTCTGAACTGAACTGAGCTGCCAAGTGGATCAGTCCATCCAGGATACTGGGAAGGAAAGGCTGCAACACATGGGTGCTTTCAGAGATCTTCAGCTGGTCGCAGTAACTAGATAAGGAATTTATGGAACAAAACACATGAATATAATATTTACAATAGCACTAGAGGATGTTGGATGCATAGATCAGAGTATCATTTCAGTGATTGTTCCCTCTTTCCTTTGTCTTTTCATCCCAACTGTGATGTTTGTTTTACCACCTGTCCCCTACATTTTCTTTTTCCTACTCAAAGTCTCATCTCCCACTTTTCAAATTTATACCTTTAGTCTCTTTTCCCTTTCCCCACCTCTTCAGTCTGCTGAAAACAGCAATGGCCTCATACCAGTGGGCTCCATAACTCACCCCGCTTTTTCAGGAGCTCATCACCATAGGAGGATTTTCTAATTTGTTTTTTAAGGATAAAGATAGTCCTCCTTTCTATAAAGAAAGAAGTTAATTACTTAATCAGTACCCAGAGTTTCTTTAATTGGATGTGTAAATGTGAGAGAAGCATACTGAGCGATCGGTAAGTTGCAGTGATGGGTTGGCATTTAGTTTGCAATACAACGAACCAAGGCACACTGGATGTCTTCTGGCGACTTCCAGGTCTTGGCCCAACTCCTATGAAACTTCTATTTCCTGAGCCTACTTGTCTTCCTCTCCTAGACAGATCCTGCAACTTCAAGACACTTTTGCTCCTTGGATCTTCTTCTAGGAAAAAGGGCACTAGGCATCAGGACTATTCTGGTATCTACCTCTGCCAAGAGGGAAGGAGCTTTCCTGGCTTCTGTTCCTTAATTAGCTACTTGTACACCCTTTCTGGGTGAGCTGGCTTTCAAATCCAGATAACAGGAAATCTCACACTACACTGTGTAAGGCTCACACATTAGTCTGATGGTACTATTTACTGACTTGGGTTACTCAGTCATTATGCAGCCTATGACCACAGAACAATACACAAAAAGCATATATGGGTATCTGCTCTCCTTACGTAGTAGTAACTGAAAGCGTGGCCAGGGCTTCCATCAGTAATGCCTGGCAAGTGATGGGGAAACACATCCACATATCTGAATTCCTGGCTTCAAACTCTACACAGACCGCTCAGTCGATCCAGAGCAATCGATCTGACGGCGGCGAATTTGCCACCGTCAGTGAAGACCCAGCCTAATAGAATACCAATTTAAATTTATAAATATTTTGGATTATTTTCTACATTTTAAAATATGTTGATTTCAATTACAACACAGAACAGAAAGTGCACAGTGCTTGTTTTATCTTATTTTTATTACATAATTCTACATTTGTAAGTTGCGCTTTCACAATAAAGAGCTTGCACTACAGTACTTGTATGAGGAACTGAAAAATACTATTTATCTTTTATACAGTGCAAATATCTGTAACAAAAAAATGATGTAAAGTGGGCATTGTACATTTTGTATTCAGTAGATGTAGAAAACATCCAAAAACTATTATGGTTTAATAGTGCGATTAATCACAATTATTTTTAATTTTTTTTTATTTTTATTTTTTTTATCATTTGACAGCCCTAGCTATATCACCCCACTTCCTCAGTCTATTGAAGATGGAAGCTAAATTACTGCAGGAGAGCATGTATCTACAGGACTTCCCAACAGCTCAGTTATCTTTTCTCTGTGCTCGATCCCCAAATAGTCTAACAGCTGGCTACTAGATCCAAGGTTAAGGCTTCAAAAGTTGGAGGGGGAGAGAGAGCTTACACAGAGTGCTTCTTCAGGTCTGGAAAATGTACTCAGACTGTCAAAGCTAAACACAAAGCAGAACAGATTGTTTAGCATAAGTAGCCAACACACATTTCAAGGAACCAGGCAAGGTGCCGTTTGAATTTAATGGGCCATTTCACCTTGAATGGTCCCTAGAAATGTGTGTTAGCTGCTTACACTAAACAATCAGCTCCATCTTGTATTTAGCTCTGATACCGAGTACATTCCCCAAACCTGAAGAAGAGCTCTGTGCAAGATTGAAAGTTTGCCTGTCATCAACAGAAGTTGGTACAATAAGAGATATTACTCATCCACTTTGTCTCTCTAATCTTCTGCCATCACATTAGTGATCTAAAGCCAAATTTTGAATTTGTTTAAAATCAATATGCTGTTCAATTCACATTTTGAACCAATGCGGATGGATCCTCTTAATTAATTAGTTCGGATCTTTAAAATTTGTAAGTAGCAAACATGCCTCCTTGCATAACCATAGAAGACCCTATCAAGAGCAGAATAACTGCAAAAACACCACAAAAGTCAGCTGTGCAGAATCTTTCTGTGCCCCAATACATGGTGATTTCTTAAGTGGACTGGAACGAGTGCCTCCACTAACAAAGCATATGTGCAAACACTACTGTAACTATGATTTGAGACCTACAACTATAATGTTACTGTCTGCACTTTTGTTTAAGCTTTCAGTGACTGGTATTATATCTTCGACTTGCCCATCACTACAAAGGGCATTACATTGGAGATCCAAATTAACTTCCATTCTACACACACCATCCCTGGTGTTATTCCTCACATTGCATATTTATGTGAGTAACATGAAACAGTCAAACGCCATCTTGAGTAAACATGTTACATCAACCCAAAGCTTATCCTGGGTTCCAGACACAGACTCACAAATCTGCAGCCTGGCAGATCAAAAAACTACTGTGCTTGTGACGGAACGGAATTCTACAGACTCCATCAAGTCACAACTTACGTTCAGTTAAAATTCAGTCTCACACATTTATTAAAAATAGTGAAATTTACCACAATTATCTGATGACAGATCTGTAAATAGTTCCTGTACAAGATCAGTCATCAGCTACATGTATAAAGTATGGTTCCCTAGAACAAACATCAACTTTTCCATTTTAATACCAGCTACGTCAAGCTCTCCCATCCTCAAATGATCCTTTTCCTCTTGCATTAGCTCACAATCCACCAAGACCCAACATAGTGCATGAGCTACTTACCCCCAGATAGCTCTGACTGCAGAGATCCGGACTGAAGGAGGTTGGGTCTCATGTAAACCACTGACTGTGGCCTGCAGAAACTGCTGGATTAATTCTGGAGACATAGCAACTGTGAAGCGACTGGCAGCCCAAAGAGCACGACCAAGCAGGAAAGGAGACACTGAAAAAAGATAAATTTCTTAAAATTCACAACATTTATTCTTAAACTATTGCTATTCCATCCCCCCTCCAAAAAAACCAACACTGCCATCTTAAAAAATGCAATACTTGTTTCATGATATTAATAGAGAAAGTTCTTCTATATGATAAAGAAGGTCTACAAGCAGGACTACCGAACACCCTTCCCATGGACTGAATCCAGCCTGCATAACAGAGTAGGAAGAAATAGAGGTTACTTACCAGTTAATGGAGGTTTTTCAAGATAAGTAGTCCCTATTATATTCTACATGACTATACATTCACTTCATGCACCTGAGACCGGACCATATTGAGACTAGTGTCAACTGGGGTTCACACTTTTGTGCTCGGCACCAAGAGTGCAAGGGGAAATAAGGACCAACGACCTCTCCTATTCTTTCTCTACCATGAATCGTCATGATGTGAAAGAGAGAAGGAGGGTGGGTAGTCGACTACACAGAAGAACCACACATCTTGAAGAACCTCCAATCACAGGTAAGTAACCTCCATTTCTTTGAGTTCTGGTACCTAAGAATATGCCACGCAGAGGTGACTGGCAAACAGTACTCAAATAGGAGATGTTGAAAACATGATACGCATGAAAACACAGGCGTATAGATGTCTGTAACATTGCAATTCTAAAGGCTGCATTGGCAGAAGAGGCTTGGACCCAAGCATAATGCTTCGTGAAAGTGTGGATCAAACTCGAGGTTGCTGCCTTACAAATGTACATGTACAAAATGTGCACTTTTTGAAGAGATGCTACTGAAGTTTCTTGCACTCTAGTGAAATGGGACCTCCCCCCATCGGGAGAAGGGAGATGCACCAACTGACAGCAAAGAAGGATACAGAAAGATATCCACTTACAGAGTATCTGAGCAAATATTGCTTGTCCCTGTGCTCACTGTGCTAAAGCAGCAAATAGCTTAGGTGATTTTGTAACTGGTTTAGTTTTCTGTAGGTGGAGTGCCAATGCTTGTCTGATATCACTTCCCTGGTATCTGCTGGAAGACTAATGAAGCAAAACATAATATGTCCTGCAATGTTCTTGCATGTGTAGGGACAACTGTCTGATTTAGAAAGTTGAAGTAACAACTAGGGGGTCATCTATATTGCATCTGGTTTTGAGCAACAGGGAAGAATTTGTTGCAAACATAATGGTGATCGGGAACTTGAGAGGAAGTGATCATGATCTGATAGAATTCAAGATCCCAAGAAAAGGAAGATACAAGAACAGCAAAACAAGGACACGACTACAAAAGGGCAGATTTCAACTGACTCAGAGAAAGAGTAGGCAAGGTCCCATGGAGAGACCAATTAGGAAGAAGAAAAGATGAAAGAGGCTAGCAGTTCATAAAAGATGTAATACTAGAGACTACATCAAGCCACTCCAATGTACATAAAAGATAAGAGCCATAGGAGGCCAATGTAAATGCACAAATAACTTTTTAGCTATCTAAGAACCAAAAAGGATATAAATAGGAAATGGAAGGAGGAGCATGTCACTAAGGAAGTATACATGGGAATAGCACAAGTGTGTAGTGACAATGTCAAGAAAGCCAAAGCAAGGAATGAGTTACAACTGACAAGAAATTTTAGAGACAAGAATGGATTCTACAAATATGTGAGAGAAAAAAGAAAGATCAGCGATGGTGTGGGTCCGCTGCTGAATGGAGATGATGAGCTGCTAACTGAAAACAAGAAGGCAGAGCTGCTCAATGCCTACTTTGCTTCAGTCTTCACACAAAAAACAGGTGACCGGATGACTACCGAAATTAACAGAGATAATAAAGGAAGGAGAGATGCAGAATTGGAATTAATTTAAGCAAGCAAGGCCCGATGCTATTCACCAAAGGGTACTGAAGGAATTATCTGAAGAAATCTTGGAAGCACTGGTAATAATATTTGCAAACTCATGGATGACAGGAGAGGTCCTGGAAGACTGGAGAAGGGCTAACGTAGTGCCCATCTTTAATACAGAGAAATAGGAGGAGCCAAGGAACTACAGAGCAATCAGCCTGACCTCGGTACCTGGGAAGCTACTAGAGCAATATATAAAACATTCAATTTGCAAAGACCTGGAGGTTAAAGGAATGATCACTTGCAGCCAGCATGGATTTATCAAAAACAAATCATGCCAAACCATCTAAATTCGGTGGACACAACATACCTAGACTTCAGCAAGGCTTTCAACACAGTCCCATATGACATTCTGATAACTAAGCTGGAGAAATGCAGGCTTGATAGAACTACAATTAAGTGGATACGGTGGAAAACTGCGAGCCTCCCCTGGTGGGTCTCGTGCTTTACCTTTGCTTGTGGGCTAGGGTATCCCCAGCTACCTCGTCTCCCCTGGCTTTAGAGGAGCTCTGTCTCCTGGCCTGGGAGGGAAACTTCTCCTCCAGCTGCTCCACACCTTCGGGCAGCTTCCCCTGCATTTGTACCCTCCCCCTCCTGTAGGGAAGGCAGGGTTTAAATACCCTTGGCCCCACCCTTCATTGGGACCAGGTGCCTTTAATTGCCCTGCTGTGCTTTCTCTTCTGCCTGCAAGGCAGAGGGTTTTTAATCCTTTCAGGCCCTCATGCTGGCCCCAGCACACCCCATTAAAACCATGCAGCCTGACTTTGTCACAATACACAATTGGTTAAACAACCAAAAACAGAGTAACTATTAATGGAATGATGTTAGATTGCAAGGGGGTCTTAAGTGGGGTTCCACAGGGATCTTTCTGGGTCCAGTGTTTAACATCTTTATTAATTACCTGGATGTAGGGAATTTGCAGATGACAAAGTCAAAGGGGGTGGTGGGGATGGTTTGCAAACACTTTGGAGGATAGAACTAAAATTGAAAGGAATCTTAAAAATCAGAGAACTCGGCTATAGACAATAAAATGAAGATCAGCAAAGACAAACGTAAAGGTGCTACACTTAGAAAAGGAAAACCAAATGGATAAGTACACAATGGAAGATAACTGGCTTGGCAGCAGCACTGGTGAGAAGGATCTGGATCACAACCTCAACATGTGTCAACAATATGATGTTGCAAAACAAAAGACAATTTTAGGTTGCATTAACAGAGGCATAGCACGCAAGTCACAGGAAGTGATAGTACCACTCTACTCAGCACCGCTTAGGCCTCAGTTGGAGTATTCTGTCCAATTTTGGTCACCGCTATATAGAAAGGATGTAGAGAAACTGGAGAGAATCCAGAGGCAAGCAATAAAAATTATCAGAGGCATGAAATGCAAGCCACATGAGCAAAGGCTGAAGGAACTGGGTATGTTTAATTGGGAAAAGAGGAGATTAAGGGAGGACATGATCACCGTCTTCAAATACTTGAAAGGCTGCCATAAAAAAGATGGAGAAAAATTGTTTTCTCTTGCTACGGAGAGCAGGACAAGAGGCAATGGGTTCAAACTACAGCATAGCAGCTTTAGATTAAATTTCAGGAAAAACTTCCTAACTGTAAGAACAGCAGGACAATGGAACAGACTGCCTCGACAGGTTGCGTAATCTCCTTCACTGGAGGTTTTCAAAAAGAGTATGGATAGCCATCTGTCTTGGATGGTTTAGACATAACAAAACCTGCATTGTGGCAGGGACTTAGACTAGATCACCCTTGCAGTCCATTCTAACCCTACAGTTCTATGAAGATCCCTCCCTCAATAGATACAAGAGGCTTCATGAAGAATGCCAGTAAGTGAATTGATTGGTTATGTGGAACTTGGAAATTGCCTTCAAGACGAATTTAGGTGGAGGCAATGGGATACCTTCTCTCATGAAATGGAGTGTATGGTGAATCAGCTATTAGAGCCCCCAGCTCACCCACCACCCTCCAAAGCCAACATAATAGTGATCAGGAAGGTAACTTCATAGTAGACAGCTGGGGCATTGCGCGGCAACCAACAGTTTGAAAGGTGGCCCAGAAAGCGCTGAAAGTATGAGATTGAGGTCCCACTGTGGTGTTGGCTTCACTACTAGTGAGAAGTCCTAGTCAGATCTTTTAGGTATCTGGCTATTACAGAGTGAGTAAAAATAGAATACCCGTCTCCCGGAGGATGAAATGCAAGGATTGCTACTAGGTAGACCTGAAATTTGCTGATAGAAAGACCTGATGTCTTGAGTGTGATGAGATAGTTCAAACTAACAGGAATACCTACTAGCCCTGATAACTGGTTCTGTTCTGCCCAGGTAGAGAAAAGCCTCCATTTGGCTAGAAAACATCTTCTGGTAGAATCTTTCCTACTGTGATTAAGCAGATTTAGAAGAGCCTCCAATCACAAGTGCCGCAGACCTGCTGGCTATTCAAATACCAAGTTGTGAGGTGAAGGGAGTCCAGGTTGGGATGTCTGACCTGCCATTCTCCTGAGTTTTTCCCCAATATCTACAAACGATCTGGGCCAGTAGGGTACAATCAGAATCACTGTCACTATCTGGCCAAATGTTGTGTAATATCTCAAGCAAGAGTGGTAGTGGAGGAAAAGCGTGGTTGAGTTGGTCCAACCAGGGAAGTAGGAGGGCATCGCCCTGGAAGTAATGGCTGAGGGCTCCCCTGCAGCAATATGGGGTTTTTCACCTTCCTCTGCAGCATGGGGCACGGGTCACTTGCTGGTGGATTCTCTCTACTTTGAAGTCTTTAAACCTTGAGGACTTCAATAACTCAGCCATAGATTATGGGTCTATTACAGGAGTGGATGGGTGAGGTTTGTGGCCTGCGTTGTGCAGGAGGTCAGATTAGATGATCCTAATGGTCCCTTTTGACCTTAAAGTCCATGAGTCTCTTTGCTGTTCGCCTGTGAAGCAAATAGGTCTCTGGTTACAGTCGCCCACTGATTGAAAATCATAGGATTAGAAGGGACCACAAGGGTCATCTAGCTTAACCGTTGCCAAGATGCAGGATTTGTTTTGTCTAAACCATCCAAGACAGATGGCTATCCAGCCTCCTTTTGAAAAGCTCCAATGAAGGAGGGGATTCCACAACCTGGCTAGGCAGTCTGTTCCATTGTCCTACTATTCTTAGAGTTAAGAAGTTTTTTCAGAGTTCTAAAGCTGCTATGCTACAGCTTGAATCCATTGCCTCTTGGCCTGCCCTCTGTGGCAAGAGAAAACAACTTTTCTCCATCTTTTATAGCAGGCTTTTAAGTAATCAAAAACTGCTATCATGCCCCCCTTAATCTCCTCTTTTCCAAACTAAACATAAGAACATAAATTTGGCCATACCGGGTCAGACCAATGGTCCATCTAACCCAGTATCCTGTCTTCCGACAGTGGCCAATGCCAGATGCTTCAGAGGGAATTAACAGAGCACAATTATCAAGTGATCCATCTTGTTGCCCATTCCCAGCTTCCAGCAAACACTAAACCCTGCCCATCCTGGCTAATAGTCATTGATGGACCTATCCTCCATGAACTTATCTAGTTCTTTTTTGAACTCCATTACAGTCTTGGCCTTCATAACATCCTCTGGCAAGGAGTTCCACAGGCTGACTGTGTTGTGGGAATACTTCCTTTTGTTCATTTTAAACCTGGTGCCTATTAATTTCATTTGGTGACCACTAGTTCTTGTGTTATATGGAGTAAATTACACTTTCTTAATTTCTCGAAACCAGTCACTTTATAAACCTCTATCATATCCCCTATTAGACATTTCTTTTCCAAGCTGAAAAGTCCTACTCTTATTAATCTCTCCTCATAGGGAAGCTTCTCCATACCCCCAATCATTTTTGTTGCCCCTTTCCAATTCCAGTAAATCTTTTTTGAGATGGGGTGACCAGATCTGCACACAGTATTCAAGATGTGGGTGTACCATGGATTTATAAAGAGGTAATATATTTTCTGGCCCATTAACTACCCCTTTCCTAATGATTCCCAATGTTCTGTTAGGTTGTTTGACTGCCGTTGCACATACCCAGTTCCTTCAACCTTTGCTCATATGGTTTACATTCCATCCTTTTGATCATCTTTGTTTCTTGCCTCTGGATCCTTTTCCTACATTGGTGACAAAATTGGACATAGTACTCCAGCTGAGGCCTAATCAGCACTGAGTAGAGCAGTACTATCACCTCCTGTGATTTGCATACCATGCCTCTGTTAATTTGACCTAAAATTACATTTTCTTTTTTTCCCAACAGCATCGCATTATTAATTCATGCTGAAATTGTGAACCACCACAACTCCCAGATCCTTCTCAGCCGTGCTGCTGCCAAACTGCCAGGGAGTCCAGATGGAGGACGACAAAACCCAGGAATTCTCCCTTCCTGGATCACAATCCCTTCCCTTCCCGCAGTAGCCCAGCTCTCTGCAGAGCCAGGTTGATTAAAAAGACATGTAAAAAGCATGACTTGTACTGGCTTGTGTTTTACTAGAAAAACAGCAAAATCCAATGTTCGTCAAAAAAGGGGGAAAACGATAGGCAAAGAAACATTTCTGGAAAAGACAGCAAGGAGAAAAATAGTCAGAAATGATGGCAGGGAGTTTCAGACTTTGTTACTGAATTAAACGAAATTTAACTTTAAACCACAAAATTCTGATTATGAGCATGTCTCCATCTACTATTCTGGGCATGTAAAGCCATGTCTACATTCAGGACGAACTTTCAGCAGCACAAATGGCTCTGAACCCTGCTAAACCAGTGCTAGAGCTGGTGGGGCTGTTTTGGAAAATTACTTCAGTGCAGAGAAAACTTAAATGCGAAATCAGCGCTATTGCCTATCTAGTCCCTGAAGCAGCTCGCTCCTCCAGTAAGAGCCTGGCATATTTAATACAACACACACTTCAAACAAAGTAAATCAAAATTACAGACTGCACCTGTTTCTTAAACATGAGTCACTGGAATCCACTGAAACAATTCTTTACACCTCTTTGGCAGTTAAGATGGGAAAGAGTGCAGATCCCTGCATAGCACACAATCAGCTCCAACATGCCCAGGACCATTATTGCTTTAAACAGAGACCAAACCAGGAAACAACAGATGAATTTAAAACTAGATGTTCCAGCACTCCTGGGATTATCTTAAAGCACTCAAAGGATGATACTGACTTTTCTAACTCTTGGTGAGCTCCCCAAGAAGGTTTCCCTTCCACCTTCAGAGAATCCTGCAAGTTCAGAGCTATCCACTTACACAAGAAGTTTCAACTGAATGTAGACGGTCTTACATTAAGTAAGTTTATATTTAAGCTGAAATTGTGTGAGAAATGTGGGAGGGCATGCAAATACAACGATGCCCCTCAACCTGTGAAGTTTCCCCAAATATTTTCGTGCAATAGTATTCCACCTGGTCAAACATATCAGTTCCTTCTACATACAGATGCTCAGCAATTACCACCACTCTCAGGATTTTTGCTGACATACCTGATAGGTTGAGGTCTGCAAGAACAACATTTGTCAGGAATCCATGCATATCAAAATGAATTCTACCATTCTTCACACTGTCTGTAATAATAGACTTCACAGATCCCAGAGCCAGCATACAGGCTTCATGTATCTTCCACCTACAAAAGAATTCAGATGCCATTAGTTTTCCCACATTCATTCTGTAAAAAAACAAAAAAACCCAAAATAAAATTAAATAAATATATATTTTTTGTGAAAGTACTCATTAAGGATTTTTTGGTCCTAAGCTCCTTCCATCACCTCACTCCTCTAGAAACGAAAATCGGAACCACCTTTTCCCTAGTCCCACTTAGATCTTGAACTTCCTGACCTAGAATGTCTTTTCCAGTTACACAATATACCAATCACAAAACTTAAAAAAACTGATATGAAAATGACATGCGAACAGGCTAGTGGACATCAACAGATTTACTGCTGCCATAGCAAATAAGATGGAAAGTTGTTTTGTAAATTTAACCTTAACTATGTCCTTCTTTAGCTAGCTACAGAATTCTTGTACAGAGTTTTAACTTTAAGATACAGAGCTATCCTCTCAACTATTATTTAACAAAATTTTAGTCTGGAAATTTCATTCATAGATTATAAAGCCTGATCAGTTCATCTGACCTCCTAGATATCACAGGCCTAAGTTTTTTTTTTTTTTTTTAAGTAATCCTAATATGTGACTAGGAGAAGGCCGTTGTTCTCCTTCCTGCTGACTTCCTGAGGTCTGCAGGAAAGGAACCTAACTGCTGAGGAAGGGGCACAGCAGCAGGGCTCTGCCAGGCCAAGTGTATCAACTCCCAGTGAGCCTTATGAAGCTCCATATGACAGTCACACTGTCAGGATTGGGCCAGGGGCATTTGTGTAATTTGACATCAGTATGTCAAAACCATAGTGATTCATGTGAGACATGCCATGTCAGGTACTCTTAGAAAGGCTATAATGTGCTGAGAAAGATGATAATGTTTGTGTTCAAGTGTGAGGGAAGTTATGAATAACTTTGATATACCTGTATTTCAAACTATGCTGTATGACACACACCCCAGACAGAGAGGTGGCAGGACAACAGTCCGCTTAACGGCCCATCAAGATCTTTACAGAAGCAAAAGGCCCAGAAAGGAACTAAAGGCATACCTGAAGAGTTACCAGGATTGGCCCATGTGACTCTGGACTCCATTTTAGTTCTTGTAAGGGCCTACAAGCTGTATGGCCAGAGACAGAAGGTATATAAGATCAAGCCACAGAAACAATTTTGTCTTTGTTCCAGTCCAGCTACAGACACACAACTACCCATCTCTGGAATAATTCATTTTGCAACTGAACTGAAGGACTTAGACCCATCCAGTTACTGGATGTACACCAGAGGGACTATACAATCCTGCAACTCCACAATTCTTCTAGAAACCTGATGTATATGGACTTTCAAATCATTTGTATGTATCTGATTGCTTTAATCCTTTAACATTTCTCTTATTGTTTGCTTTTCTTTTTATAATAAACCTTTAGTTTTAGTTACTAAAGGATTGGCTGGCAGTGTGGTATTTTGGGTAAGATCCAAACTTATTTTGATATGGTACTGTGGCTGGTCTCTTGGGATCAGAGGGAACCTTTTCAGTAAAAAGCATAGAGTTTAAATAACTAGTCTCTTTACTGGAGTTAGTGTCAATTTGGGAGCCAGAGATTGAAATGCAATAAAGGGAGCTGTGTGTATTGGTATAGTGGCTTCTTGATAACCAGTGTGGGGGAATCAAAAGCACTGTTTGTGGCTGGTTGGGAAGTCTGACTTCAGCATCACCCACCAGTGCTGGGAGAAGCCGCTCTCCTTTTATAGCCTGCCCTGACCCTGGCATTATCAGTTGGCTACCCTGGGCACAGATGGGTTACACACACCACCCACTCTATCAGTGTTAGGTGGTTTGCTGGGCCTCCCAAAGCCTTCCTCCAAAGCCTTCCTCCTTAGAATAGCAGGAGGCCTCCCGGATGCTGCGTCCCCACTGTGAGCTTTAGAAGGCTCATGCCCACCCCATTAATCTAAAGAGACTTATTAAAAGCCTCTTGCACCGCATGAACCTTAGGATGCTAGTGGAGTCTCCACACACTTTCTGCAAGTCTTAGTGCATTCTTCAGGGGCCAGCCAAACCACCTCCCCCAACAAGGCTCACACTAAGGCAGTTTGCTCCCCAACGAACCTTTAGCGAGTTTACATGGAGCTGATTTTATTTTCACTCATTAGTATCTACCAAGACTAATAAGGCTTCCAGGCCACCAGAAATGCTTCTGAGGAACCCCAATGAGCCTATTAAGGTTTGCAGGGAGTTCTCTTCTTCAGTCTTACTAATAAGTCTGTTAAGGTCTGTAGGAGGGATGGAATAACCCGCTGTACCACATCCCCATGTCCTCTTCTTCACGGTCTCCATGTTCTCTCCCCTATATTCTCTTACTCCACTCTCCCCCTTCTCTGCTGCCATTCTAAGCCATCACCACCATCACCCCCGTGCTTCCCCACCACAAGCACCACTCTTTCCAACATCATGCCATCACCACCCAAACGCCCTCTTCTGGTTTGCTTCCCAACTCCATAAGAAATGAGAACCTGAGGAGGTCTGCAGGAACGATGGTACTGAGGCTATCAGGGGCTTGCATGGCAGCAGGGGCATTCCCACCCACCTTTAAAAATGGAATCCAACAAACTAACATTCACAGTACACTTGTTCTCATGTTAAGATACAGCAAAAATCAGAAGAATTCTCTGTGAGGAACTTATCAGCCCTCTCTTCATGATCATTTGAAATATAAACCTATCTGTCCCTTTACCAAAAAATTATATTTATTTATAAAATCAGTACTAGGTGTTCTTGACTTTTTTTTTTTTTTTTAAAGAAAGTTTAAGGTTTTCAGTAGTTACTTGGTAGCCTACTTTAAGCTCAGAGCCAATGAGCTATTTGCATATTACTATTTAAACTCCTAACTTTTAAAATTAGAGTTTAAATAAATTAATCTTTGGTCTTGGCCAATGTCATCACGGCCAGCTCAGCCCAGTACATCAGTCTCCTATGAAGTGAAAAAAACACTGGAACTCTTTCTGGACTCAGATGGACCTACTTCAAACTCAGGTTTAATTTACCAGTTTTGAGACAGATGTCGTTTTGCTGTGGGGGCAGGTGAGGAAACATACAGGAAATTTCAGGCTTACCAAAGAAATTCAGCTGAAAATGTAATTATGGAGTGGTTACTGCCCTTCTAATATCCACTAAAAATACAAACACTGAGCTAATACTGTGTACACAACACAGGGTACTTATATGACAGTAAGTATTAGACTGGGGTGTCTTTTCTTCCCCTTCCCTCACCTAACACTGGCCCTTGAAAACCATTCTAAATCAGAAGATACAAATACAGACACATTCATGAGGAGATAATGAAAAAACCACACACAAGTAGAAACGAGAGGGGATGTCTGATGATACTGAATCCAGTAGCATGAAGCCAATGAAGAAGTGCGCCCATATTCATTTTTATAACATCTGGAATTGTAACTGAAAAAACCTTCTCATTGAAAACTGAAAACAATTTCAGTGCTGAAGTGCTGGCAATTGCTAGTTTGCTCTATGGATAACCTTATGCATAATTTGTAGATGTCTTTACATGGGCCAGGAATTGTTCTAGTTTTGTTTCTAACACAAATCCCACAAGCTCAATGTTATCCCAGTTTCATCACCAGAAAAAAATTACAACTCATTTGCACTATGTGTCTAATGTTGGGAGATAGCCCACCACTTATTCTGCCATCATTACTACCCATGTTGCCTGCCTTCTTACCAATGCTCAGCACCACTGTTTTTAGTCTGCTCAGCTTCCTGCAAGTGTCTTGTAGCTGCTGCAGCCAAAGCAGTTGCACTCTCATTCTGGAAATCAGCAGCTACAGCCTGGATAGAAAAGGTAATGACCGTCACTGTTTCTTTATACAGGTGCATTTTAAACATTTATTTTTTGGCAGCAGTTGTACTTCAAACTAACCAGTACAAACTGTATGTAAGGGACAGATACTACTTTTTGCGCTTGCATCAAGTTGTAATTCAATACCACTTGGGTCCTTGGGACAGAGAATACATTTCTTACCAGCAACAAGTCCTGTGCAGCAATCCTTACTGTATAGGAAAAAGTATCGTCATCTTCATCCTCCACAAATTGCTGTGGATTTGCAGTCCAGACTTTTATCTGAAACAAAGGCAGTGGGGAAATCAGAATAGTTCAGTGACATCTCATCCATTCCTGGGAACAGGATAACTTCTATCTACTCTGATCATCATCTATGACAATGAACTGATCCAAAACCTCAGTCGGGCAGGAAGATTTAGAATTTTTACTTCTCTGGAACTGGTTCTAATTTTCAACCTCAGCATATATTAATATATTTATTTAGTTGCATTTTATTTGGAAATCATTTCTTACCAAGAAATCAGATGCAGATATTCATTACAGGCACAATAAAAGATCTGTTGGTCCGTTAAGCAGACAGAGAAATTAAACCAAAGGGTTTGGGATGGGTCTCAACTATTTTAGTCAGTAAGGATTCAAGATTGCCAACTGTCTTCCTGCTTCCCTCTGATTTGCCTGTGACTTAAGCAAACTCCTCTTCTCATTCATGCTATAAAGACACCCTAGGCAGAAAAAGAACAGACTTGACTATCCTGCAAGGCCTAGATGGTGACCCTCTTATAGCTGAAGTTACCTCTCCATTTCTGGGGAGGACAACTAAGGGTTGAGATGAAGAGAATGGAACTCTGACAAGGAGCCAGTCGTAGGACAGAGACAGGACTGGGACAAATTGTAGGGGAAGGGTCAGAACAGGTTGTGCCCATTAGATCCCATTTCCCTTCAGTGCCTAGAATGGAACCCAAGATCCCCAACTCTCACCATTCCTCCACTGTCAGCAAATCTCTAGAAATTATTTTAGGGAAATTCTATGCCTTCTGCTATACAGGAGGTCTGGCCAGATAATCCAAATGATCCCTGCTGGCCTTGTAATCAATGAATTCCATTTGCAAGGAACACTGTTCCTTCCCCTTCTGGTACTGGCCCATATAGAAGATGACACTCTAAGACAGCTTTCAGTTACTAAGAGTTCAAGTTGCAGAGGTCTGTGAAGTCAATCTGAAGATTACAACCCTGCTGATGAACCAGGTGGGTGTCAATATGATGCTACATTGAGGAATTTCTCTTTTTCAGTTTGCTTCTTTTTAAAAAAATTAGGAAATTACACACCAGCAAGCACAAAAGGACATTACGATTGCGAAGTCAGGCACTCAAAAGTTAAGAAATGTTAGGGAATAGAACAAAGATCGCTTAAAAGGGGTCCACATTCAGTGTAGGGGCAGATTTTTAGTGTTTTTACCTATGTTGAAAAAAGCAGCATTGGGCAAAATGTTCCACACAGACCACTCTCTTCCCCAGCACCTGTAAGTGCAGTTTCTGAGGATGCCAGCTCAGAGTCTGAGACTTTATGTGAGAAAGAAGTAGGATTGCTGGATACCCTAATTTGTTCAGAGTGGTAAATTTTAATGAGAATCAGGCCACCAACTGCAATTGGGCAATCAGCAACTCCAAGGAAGATTGGCAAGTTTGGGGTTTGTCCCAGGGAAGTAGTATATGTAGAGCTGCCATATCAGGATGCATACAAAATTACAATATAAACTCAGTTAAGATCAAACCACTGCCCCATCTCTTCTCACCCCTCTCTCAAGTTATTGCACAATCCACCTGCAAACATTACCCATAAGGCATACTGAAATGTTATTGTGCTCTCCTGTTTTTCCTAACTCCTGGCACAAAACTGTATTGGAATATCATGAGAAGATCTGGATGATCTTGAATATTGGAGTGAAATTCAGTAGTACAAAGTGCAGGGTCATACATTTAGGGCCTAATAAGAATTTCTGCTACAAGCTGGGGGGTCTTCAGGTGCAAGCAACAGAGGAAAGAAACCTGGGTGCATGGATTGATCACATGATGACTATGAGCCACTAGTGTGATGTGGCCATGAAAAAGGCAAATGCGATCCTGTGATTTATTAAGCGAGGCACTTCCAGAAGAGAGAGAGAAGTATTAATGCCAATGTACAAGCCATTGGTAATACCGCATTTGAAATACTGTATGCAATTCTGATCACTTATGCTCAAGAAAGATTAATTTAAACTGGAACAAGTGCAGAGAAGAGCTACGAGGATGATACGGAGAATGGACGGCCTATCTTAGGAAGAGAGAGGAAGAGCTTAGCTTGTTTAGTCTAGCAAAACAAAGGCTGAGAGGGGATCTGATAGTTCTTTATAAAAACATTGGGGGGGCAAACCCAGGGAGGGTGAAGAACTATTTAAACTGAAGGATAATGCTGGCACAAGAACAAATGGATAGAAACTGGCCATGAACAAATTCAGGCTGGAAATTAGTTTTCTAACCATCAGAGGGCGTGTTATGGTATAGCCCTGCAATAGGAGGTGTGGGGGCAATCAATGTATTTCGTTTACAGAGTGTGCGAGAATGCACGCTAGACAGGCCATTGGTGGAGTGAACCAGGGCTCTGAGGTGGCACTGACCATTTTCTCTCTCAGGTGCTTGGATGGCTAGTTCTTCCTCACATGCTCAGGGTCTAGCTAATAGTCATATGTGGGATCAAAAAGCAATTGTCTCCCAGGTCAGACTGGCAGTAACTGTAGGAGGTTTTCGCCTTCCCCTGCAGTGTGTGGGTACAGGTCACTTGCCAGGATTATCTGGCTATATCTCATTTAATCATTTCCCTGCCATTCTGGGGGCCTTGAGCACTGCTGCACCTTGGTTCTGCTATTCTCTGTCTGTGGCACATAACAGTCTAGTCTCCCGGGGAACTCGTTTACTTTGGTCTCATTTCCATTGTCATGATTAGTGTGGGGGTGCAGGGTGGTGTTGGTGACCTGTAATATACAAGAAGTCAGATAAAATGCTCTAGTGGTCTCTTCTAGCCTTAAACTCTATGAGTATGAGAATCATAGGAAATAAACAGAAGATTCCTATTCAGTTATCATGATTCCTCCGCACCCAAATAATTTCTAGTGCTTCATCTGCTAGTTTTAAATCTCTCATGTGATCAGGCTTCCATTGTTTGCCTGTTTTACTTTCCACATGATGTTATACAAGTGCACTTACCTGCTCCTCTGTGATCTGCATGTAGAGAATGATGTAATATATCAGCTCTGGCAAAGCTTTCTTCACTGTGCTTTTAAATTTGTGATTTTCCAACAAGGCATGTACAAATTCAAATATGCTGAACACCAGGTTTTCAAAGCCCAGTACTTCACCTGAAAAAAAAAAAAAAACAAGCAGGAAGTTTCACAATTGAATGTGTCGAATCATGGAACAGTATAAATGACTGGCAAATATTAATATTACAGTCTGTTAACAAGTCAGTTAGGGTAATCTCTGGTCTCACTCCTGGGCTAGTAAGAGCTGGGACTAACTGCAGAGGCAACACCGTTCCATCTCAGGAGAAGTCTGCCTCCCCTTTCACTAAATAGCAACTCCTTGAAATGACTGAGAAAAACGGTCTGGTTTTGACAGAAGTCCGGCTGGGGGATAGAAAACCCCTGATCATAGGTGTACTTTCTAACAGGCAAGGAAATGGTTGCATTTTTAAAAGAATTTAACCACTGTCCCTTTAATAATAGCCTTACTCTTCAATACTATCTGGAAAAAAATCAATAAACTACCTTTGGTATAACCCAATCCACTACCATAGTAGCATGTAAGTGAACAGCTGAGGTTTTCAGGAATACAAGTACGTCTAGGTCACTGTTCTGCAAACAGCTTTTGTTTAGATGATCTTCCCTACTCTCCCCCTGCAGAGAACAGAAGTGTATCATGACAAGCACTTACCATCAGAATCCACAGGGTCCTCTACCTCTTCTGTATAATTCACTTCTGTTCTCACATAGGTACAGCAAGTTAAGTAAATAAGAGCAACAGTTTAGCTTACGCATTACTAGAGAATTGCTTCTATTCAGGATCAAACCCACTCATCATTAAGTCTGTATGTGATTTCATAAAGCAAATTAGTTTTTACTTTCCAGCAAAGCCATCCTTATATTTAAAGCAGAATAATTAAATGTGAAATGCACCAGACCATGAGTTACCTGTAATCAATTTTCCCAAGTAGATTTGTTAAAGACAGACAAAATAATTATGTTCGTTGACAGATTTTTTATGATATCGGATTCATTTTAAAAATCCACTGAGGATAAAGTACAGATTAGGGAAAGTGTGATCCAAAATTTCATTCTCACTAATGAGATTTTAATATAAATGGAACCACAGAGCAGAAAGTTTGGTTTCTAAGTGAAAATTTACACCAGCGAAGAAAGAGAAGAAAGTATAATAGAAAGATCCAAGTTACAAATAAAATTAAGAGTCCACTAAAAAGTATTTCTCAGTGATACTGATCCCCCAAAACACCATTCTGTGAAGTAAAGACCTTCTAGTAAATTCTTTTACAACATTCCTCTCTGCTCCTAAACATCCTATGGTTAACATAGGTGTATATAACATCCAACATATCGTAGCAAGATTTTGGAACACGATGCTCACAGTTAGGTGGTAGGCACTATGGTGATTAGCATGATAAAAGATGAGAAGGACCATGCCGGGCCTAGTGATATAAAGTGGTCCAAGACACTGCCATCTCGAGAAAAACTATAGCCTCTCCAATCTAAAGGCTGAGTTTGGAATTCCTTCACTCACTTCTTTAACCACTACTAAAATATGGCATCCAGTTCTGGTGTTTCACACTTTAAAAAAAAAGGTACCGGAAAATTGGAGAGGGTTCAGAGAAGAGCTACAAGAAGATTTAATTGTCTGGAAAACCTGCCTTACAGTGAAGACTAAAGAAGGTTAATCATTGTAGTTTATCCAAAAGAAGCTTAAGATGTAAGATGTTATGCAAGTATAGGAAAAAGTTATCAGATAGAGGGCTCCTTAAACTAGCAGACAAAGGCATACCAAGAAATAACGGCTGGAAGCTGAAGTCAGAAAAATTCAAACTGGAAATAAGATGCAACTTTACCAGTGAGTGTATCCAGTGACTGAAACCACTGTACAAAGGGACTATCCCTCACTCAGGAGTATTTAAAATCGAGGGTAGATGTCTCTTTAGAACAGAGATATCAAATGTAGGGCCCACAGAATGGCTTCATCTGGCCCGCAGATTTTCCATGAAATCTTCAGACTTGTTTACATCCAGAATTCACACTACTGGGATGTGATCTGAGGGCAAATCGGTGCATTGTGCTTTAAGTCCCCCATAAAGTAACTGCTAGCGTCCATTGATATAGTGCTGTTTCAAAGAGGACATCAATGCACACTAAGGAACATTTAGTACACACCAGCAGGGTCTGCAAAGGGGAGATAGAATGCAGCACACTACAAATCACAGCCCCACAGTGCAAACTCCAGGGCCACATAAACAAGCCCTTCATTTTTTCATTAGTATGACTGTAGTTGACTTGTCACGGTCCTTCCTCATGCCTACACTAAAGGTGGGTCCAAATCCCAGTGAGTAAAATTAGTATGAACTTAAAGAGCAACCAGAATTGCTGCACAGCAATTCAGTGAAATTGGCCTGATCCACAGGGCAAGATATCGGATTAGGCCCACCATATGAAATTACTTTGACACCCCTGCTCTAGAAGAAATGCTCTAGTTTAACCACAAGTTAACGACAATGATGCAGGAATTACTGGGTGAAATTATACAATTGTGTAATGCAGTTGGTTGAACCATTGATCACAAAAGTCCATTTTGGCTTTAAAATCGATGAATTAATTGGTAAGACATTAAGGGCAGTAAATTATTTGAGGCTTACGTAACCAATTGTTTCTTTTGTTTCCTGTCTGTCACAATAGATTGTTCTCCAATTTGCCTGTAGCCATGTAGAAGATGTGTACCATTGCTTTCTTCCTATTAGACACCTCAAGAGTTCTTTTATTATATCTTAAACCACACACCAAAAGAAAAAGGATATAAGGCTGCACTTTCTGTAAGGGTATTCCAAACAATCGGCAGAATCTGCTGCATGGAGGAAACCATGTGTTTAGGATAGTTCTTCACTAGGGCTGTCACAGCCTGGAAAACAATCAATGGAGCAATTACACACCTAAATTCACACAATATATCAGATTAAAGAATCATTAGAACAAGTCACTTTGGCAAAATACTTCTCTCAATCTCAAAAATATTCCACTCACATTTGCTCTTTTGCAAGGAACTGAAAGACTCAGAGGAGAATAAGATATGAATAGAAATTCTTAGTAGTATGGTACTGCTGAGATACTGTGGTGATAAGAACCATAAAGAGCCATTTGATGCCGAGAGATTAAAAATGTATCACATTTAGATCACTGTTTTGAACATAGTTCAAGCCACCAGTTACCATCTGATGGCTAGTCAACCACCACTAACTTTGCATCCTTGTTGTTAGTGTCAGAACCTGAACCCCTGATACCTATAGGGATTGGTCCCCTCTAGGTCTGTAGCTAACAATAAAAGATATCAGGTATATTTAGGATATAGTGAAATATAAGTATTAATTCATTTTGTAATACAAGCCCTATAGGCCTCAGACAGTAAGATATTTAGCTTAGCCAAACAAGGCCTCGGGCCTAAGGACAGGCTGATGTGAGAAGCCAAACAATGAGTGACTATGTCACAAGAATAGGTGTGTTAACTGCGGATATTTAGGAAATATATACAGCAATGTACCAGGTAAAGCCAGTTAGAGTATTTTGGAGATTTTTGCAGATACAGTAGAACCCCGTTTATCCGATCTAATCGGGACTGGGGCTAGACCAGATAATCAAAACACCAGACAAAATGGAGAATGGGAAAATGAAATGCTGCAGTGCCATCAAGCGGCCACTGAAGACATCTTTCGCTTCTGGCCCTAGAGTCCTGGGGGTTCAGTAGACAGAGAGAGCCAGGTAAGGGAGGGCTAGATAAACGGGGTTCTACTGTATAGGCATCCCGCTGTGGCAACTAAGTAATATAAATTGTAATGAGTATAAGGAAAACTAACAAGTTAGACACTGAAAAATGAGGCACCCCAAAAGTAGTGAGGTGTGGAAGTTCGGGGTTTGGTATAGCCCAGCATTCACTATTGCAAAGGGCGTTATACTGAGTGTGTATTGCATTGCCAAAGTTACTGTAATTAAAGTGGGATGTACTAATGGGGGCAAAAGTGTGTGCCGCAAACCTCAAAATATATGCAAAATTGTAGTTAGCTAATCAAAATCGAAATTGCAGTGGAAGCCTAATGTTGCAGGATCTGCAATAATTGCAAATGAAAGATAAATGGTCCAGTTTACCTTTAAATGGCTGAAAGATAAACGGCCCAGTACCCAAACCAGCAAAATTGAAACTTCCACAGCATCTTGGAAAGATGCCAGTTTACCCAGACAATGAACCACAGGGTCCTGACTGAGAAGAGTGCGGTAAGTCAGACTTCTAAGAGGTACTAGGACCAAGCTATCGGAAGAAACTCAGGAAGGAAACACCATCAGTTTACATTTGGTTCACATTTTCACTTTTCTCTTTGTAACCACAAGGGCTAAGTATTTTTTAAAAAAAATTAAAACACTCTGTAGCATAATTCTGCCATAAGAAATGAAGACCACAGCCTTGGATCCTGGAACAAACAGGTTCCTGGCTGTAACCAAAAAGTTGTCCGATATATTGCCAAATATTTGTGAAGATTCAAATCACCTTAATCAAAAACAAATATTCCCAGTCAGAATTAATACACCACATACCAACCAACCAACAAAATTAGGATTCCACCACCTATTTGTCTGCCATCAGAGAGACAAGCTACAGCTTTCTCTCTCGGTCAGCAGCTGACAAAGACAGCTGTCTTGGTTCTAATCATACATGGCTGCAACTCATTCAGACAGAATGGCTCATGTTAACATGGCAAGACATTGGAGTCACAGCACCTTGGAACTCAAAATGTATAATGCAACAAAGGTGACATCAGCCTTGTTTTCCATCTCAATGTTAAACAGAGAACACATGTGTGGGTATATTTGAGTACTAATTATTACTGAACCACACTTCACGTGCTTACCTTTAACACCTCCATCTTAAACCCACTGTCAGATGTAGGACCATCAGGCATCTGTAGGGCCTGAACAAAAGCCTCTGTGAACTGCTGCACTACAGGGAAGATCAGGACTTTGGCTGCACCCTAGTCACAACAAATACAAGTACAATTAAATTCTATACATTAGGATCATCATAAGCACTTGGGCATCTCAGTCATGGACCAGGACCCCATCTTGCTAGGCACTGTACAAGCAGAACAAAAGGACAATCTGCAATAACTAGTAAATTTACACACACTCCCATGAAGTATTACAAGCTGAAGCTCACAGACAGCAGTGGAAATCACACTTATGTGGCCCCACAACAAAACAGAGACTGGTGACAATTGCTGTGTGCTGAAGAGTCACATGCAGCTTCTGGGGGTGACTCTTCGCAATGGACAACTGTCAAACTGACTGGCTTCTCAGAGTCTGGAAGCCAGCAACAATTACAAAGTAGAACAAGCCTTTTTAAAATTGTCTGTCATGACCGGCATGAGAAGTGCTTTGTTGATTTGTCTGGGTAACATATAAATAGCATTCTGCCTGCACTGTAAATGGTGCTATGAGGAGCAAGATTAAAGTCTCCACGTTGGACAGAGTAAGAAAAAAAAAAATCAGACATCAAAGCCTATGCAGCATTATAAAGGCAGTGGTTGTGACTCCTTAAGACAGACTGTTAAGTTCCAAACTTAAAGCAGTATTCAACAACCTTGTTATTAGTTCCATTCTCAAAGAGTAAGTGTTGAAATTTTGGGTGTGATATGCTATAGTCTCTTCATATTCAAAGAGTGAACAGTACCCTACTTTAAGGGCAAAACTTAAGTCAACCTTAACTATGGATCCAATGTAACAGCCATGGAGCTGCTATGTATTAATCTATTAATACTATATGTAAAAATAGACATTGATTATAAGTGACCTGGTCAGTGAGATAAAGTTGCTGTATAACTATGATGAGTTTCTGGAATTTCTTGTCTGACTGCATTGATCTAATTTAAGAGAGGGCTGTGGGTAGAGCAAACAGGAAAGCAACACAATAGATCTAGATAACACCTCAGCACATACTTAAAACACAGTGGGACAAGTTTTTAACTTCACGGAACCTGCCTCCAAGGCCATGCACGTTTGTTTTGCCAGGCCGGGAACTTGGAGAGCAAAAGAATACTAAAAAGTTTAAAAGGGCTTCTTGAGAGAAGGTGTCATTTGTCAGAAGCTGTCTAGAAGACAGACAGACAGACAGAGACACACACACACACACACTACTGAGGGAATGTAAAGACATGGGCCATCCCAGAGCCAGAGAACAGTGAGTCTCAAGGAAAAGCTAGTTATACGTAGTCTGTTTTATTGTATCTAAGATAAATATTTCAGAGAAATCCCTTTTCTAAATAAATAATACTTTGCCGTAAAGAGCCTGTCTTAGTCACTGCTACTGCTCTGAGAGAGCAGAACTGCAGGATCTGAACCTAAGTCAAACCTGCTGAGGTAATCACAATTATTTCTAGGGGACTGCAACCCCAGGCCTCGTTTGACAATGGGGAATTGAATGATTCCAGATGGACTCAAGTGATTGACCAAGGCCCAAAACCTAAAGGGGAGTGCAGCGCAAGAGATCAGGAGGGGTCAGAGGTGCAGTTCACCCAGTAACTATGACAGCCATGATAAGGACCTCCAGAATGGACCGCGCAGTACCTCTTTCCCCTTAATCTGTGTCCTTGTTCATACAAGTTCCAAGTAAATCTATTGATTAGTTTATGAGTTAAAATTACATGTGAAGAAGTTAGTTGCACTGAGTTTTGCACTTTAAGCAGGAATTCAGCCACTGTATACATGCAAGAAAATACATTATCCCCAAAATTACACTAATAGAGTACAGAATGAATATTTTAAAGTTTCCAAACAACTGTTAATTTTACTTCCACTCAGAATCATTTCCTGCTATATACAATGAACTGAAAATCAAATTTACCTTCTCCAGCTCCTCCATGTTACAGATCATATGGGCACATGTGGTGAAGATCTCCACTGCACGTGACCTCGTGCGAATACCATACACCTTGCAGAAAACATATAACATGTCTCAAGTGTGACAGGAAGAGAACTGCTGGTGACGTCAGGGAAGTGAAAGCGTGTTTAATCACTAGCTACCATTAACCATGCTCATATGTCATCCTTAACACTTATTTCAGAGATTTCTCTTTCTTCAGCACAATCTAAATTTGAACAAGTCACCAGCTAATTTCCTAATATTGAACAGTGAACCTGGAAATTCCCAAAAGATACTGTAGTAACCAAAACTGCAGGAAAAGGAGACAGAGAGAAATAGATCAGAATTCAATGCAATCTCATCCTCACTTACTTGAAAAACCCTCTTAATATTTTCAGTGGGTCATCACAATATTTTTAATCACTTTCAAAACACATGACATCTAGCTACATCGACATTTCTTTATTCCTTCAGAACGGACACCTCACTAACCTGCAATACGTTATGCCATTTAATTAGTATCACTAACAGTGAAGACAAATGGTTCTTTTCCATACCTCTGCCATCGTGAAAATTTTGTACATCTCAGGAAGAATAACGGGAGCAACGAGAGGCATCTGTGTGTCTGTCACTTCCCGGGTAAATTCTAGGAAGAGCAAACAAGTAAAGAGGAGGGCACCCATACATTTGATCATTATTTCCCAGGTTCACACTCCAATCCAGTTCAGCCTCAACAATGGAAATGATTTTATTCTTGGTGAAATTTTAATTTACACCAGCGTGGTATGCATGAACTTAAGGCTCACACCGGGTCATTTCAACACTAGACTCCTGTAGTGCACTCTACAGAGCGTAACCCTTGAAAACAACCCAAAGCTGCCGCTGTGGAGATCTGCTTGGTAAGTGGGACACCATAAGCACACAACACTTGTACTCAAGTCTTTGCACGAGTTCTGTTTTCATCTGGGTGTAATTAAATGCATTGGTGGTAATCTTTAGAACCTGGAATAGGTTGGGAGCCAGTTGTTATAGACACTACCACAGCGCATAATGGCTGAAATGGTGTTGCTATTGATACTAGGGTTTACAGGACCAGTGGCAGAGTTCTCAGAAGAATGCCACCACACCTGGTACTTGCTCCTGACACGCGACTGGTGTTCAGAACTGACACAAGATGTATTTTTGGTGCAAGTTTTGATTAACTTGTTTATGGATATGGATAGATACTTCTTATATTTTTAATTAAATAAATACGACAGAAAATTGGGTGACTATGGGACTCTTTAATTTCCCAGATATAGATTGGAGGACAAATGTTACTAATAATGGTAGAGCCCAGATATTCTTGGATGTGATAGCCAACAGATTTCTTCATCAAGCAGTCACTGAACTAATAAGAAGTGATGTCATTTTAGATTTAGTATTGGTAAGCAATGAGGACCTCATAGAAGAACTGACTGTATATCATAAGTTAATTGAGTTTAAACTAAATGGAAAGGTAAACAAAAATTGGTCTGCAAGTAGGCTCATTGATTTCAAAAGCTGAAACTTTAAAAAAAATTAAGGGAACTAGTTAGGAAAATGGATTGAACTGAAGAACGCAAGAATCTGAATATGGAGGAGGCTTGGAATTACACTTTAAGTCAAAGTTGCAGTTAGAGCTTGCATCCCAAGCAGGAGGGAAAAATTGGAGGCAAAAATTGCAGACCAAGAATCTCAGGTAGGTTATTAAGGGCAAGAAAAAAAAAACCTAGAAAAGGATGGAAGAAGGGATGAATGAGCAACGAAAGTTTTCTCTTGGGGTGTGTCTACACAGCAATTAAAAACCCGCAGCTGGCCTGTGCCAGCTGACTTGGGCTCACAGCACTCAGACTAAGGGGCTGTTAAGTTACAGTGTAGACATTTGAGCTTGGATTGGAACCTGGACTCTTGAACCCTGTGAGGTGGGTGAGTCAAGAGCTCAGGTCCATTAGTTGACCTCAATTTGTATGAACAAATTTGTAAAGAGTAGTTAAGGACAAAAAGGCAAACAGTAATGGGCATAAAATACAACATGGTTTTACAAAAGGTAGATCATGCCAGACCAACCTGATCTCTGAGAAGATAACTAGATTTTCTAGACAGTAAATGCAGTAGATCTAATCTGCCGGAATTTCAGTAAAGCATTTGATACAATTCCACATGGCGAATTAGTTAACTTGGAGAACATGGGGATTAACATAAGAATGGAAGGATGGCTAAGAAACTGGTTAAAGGGGAAATTGCAACAGGTCATGCTGAAAGGTGAATTATCAGGCTGGAGGGTAGTTACTAGTGGAGTTCCTCAAGGATCAGTCTTGGGACCAATCTTATTTAACATTTTCATTAATGACCTTGGCACAAAAAGTGGGAATGTGCTCATAAAATCTGCAGATGACAAAACTGGAGGTACTGCAAATACGGAGGAGGACTTGAATATCATACAAGGAGATTTGGACAACCATGAAAACCAGAGTACTAGAAATGAGATACAATTTGATAGTTCCTAAAAGCATGAACTTGCACTTTGCACTAACAGCAAGAACTTTTGCAGGGTACTTCAGTTGGAAACAGCAGAGGAGAAAGACTTGGATATATTGGTCAATCACAGGATAACTATGAGCCACCAATGTGATGCAACTGTGAAAATGGTTATTGCAATCCTAGGATGCATCAGTGATATATTTCCAGCAAAGACAGGGAAGTGTTATTACTGATGTACAAGACCACCGCTAAGATTTCATCCAGAATACTGTGTGCAATTCTGGTCTTCCATGTTTAAGAAAGATAAATTCAAACTCGAATAGGTGCGGAGAAGGGCTACTAAGATGATCAGAGGAATGGAGAACCTACCTTACAAGAAGAAACTTAGGAGCTGGGCTTGTTTAGCCTAACAAAACAAAGGATGAGGAGAGATATGATTTTTCCCCATATGCACATCCAAGGGACAAATAGGAGAGGAGTTATTTAAGTTAATGGCCAATATTGGCACAAGAACAAATGGATATAAACTGCAGTTCTAAGTATCAGAGGAGTGAAGTTCTGGAATAGCCTTCCAATGGGAGAAGTGGGAGCAAAAACCTAACCTGTTTCAAGACTGAGCTTGACGAGTTTATGGAGGAAATGGTATGAGGTAGCCTGCAATGGCATATGGCGATTGCTATTAGGAAATATATCCAATGGCCAGAGACGGGACACTAAATGGGGCGGGCTCTGACTTACTACAGAGAATTCTCTCTCAGGTGTCTGATTGGTGGGTCTCATCCATATGTTCAGCGTCTAACTGATGGCCATATTTGGGGTTGGGAAGGATTTTTTTTCCCCAAGTCAGCTTGCCAGAGACGGGTGTTTTCGTCTTCCTCTGCAGTTTGGAGCATCGGTCACTTGCTGGCTTGCTGAACTAGAGTAAATGGTGAATTCTCTATAACTTGAAGTCTAAATCAAGATTTGAGGACTTCAGTAACTAAATCAGAAGTTATGGGCTTATTACAGGAGTGGGTGGGTGAGGTTCTGTTGCCTGTGATGCTCAGGCAGTCAGACCAGATGATCACGATGGTCCCTTCTGACCTTAAAGTCTATGCGTCTAAGGTGGGCTGCTAACACTTGACAATAGTAGTTTTGATTAATGATCCCTACAGATTAATACAGTGGCAGCTGGTGTCCAAAATTAATGATGAGGCTGCAAATAATATACTGCAGCCTATCTCCTTTTGAAGTAGATCATATTTTCCAAGTGAAAATTGCAACCTTGGTGATGGGTATTCCAGAGGCAGCAGGGGTATGTGCAGACAGACCTATATCCTGTCTCTCTGGAAAGAACCCATAGAAACCTGTATTCCATGCTTTGTGCCTTCTCCCTCTGCTGCAAGGCCAAAGGTCCCCCAGTTGTAGAAAGATGTACAACAACTTCCAAAGGATGGAGCAGCTACAGCCTCACAGATGCTCCCCATGTCTGCAAGAGGTACTATACCCTGCAGTGCATCAGCCATGACATTACTGATGAGGCCTCGCACCAATGATCAGCCAGCCCTGGATTTGTGTAATTTGTGCTGTTACGTTTTTTAAACACCTAGATGCCATAGTGCTAGGCACAAGTCACTATGATGAATAGTTTAATATCCTAGTAGGCACCAGGGGCATCCAGCGGAGTTAAGGCTGCTAAATAGTTCCCATTATAACCACCAGTTTTCATTGTTTTTGAGAGCAATGGGAAGTGGTAACCATTGGCAAAGATTGTAACTCTTTATAGAGATTTCCATAAAAGAACACGAAGACCCATTGCAAAGAAACTTTCAATTATGAAGAACAGCAGCAAAAAATGACCATTAACCACCCCAAAATTGTTTTTAAAACTACCCCTTCCGACGTATCTGCTCAACAGTCAATAAAACAAGGCGTGATGGACAGGGAAATGCTTAGGGATAGAAGAAAGGGAAAGCTGGGTTTTGCACACTTGAGAAAATGGGGGAACTAGACGGAGGAAACTGGGGTGTGCGTGCACAGGAGAATTACAGGGGTCAGGAACTGGAAAAAATTGGCCAGTTCCTTCCGGCTGCATTGAACCACTCCATAAATAGAAAAGTAGCCAGAGTGCACTGGTGAATCTGACAATCAGATTTAAAATAAAAAATTTAAGGTTCATACTGCTTATCTTCAAGTCATTAGAAATCTGAGCACTCTCTTTGGGTTTCTTGTTTATATGAATGACATTTTTTAATCATTTTTTAAAAGTTTCTAGGTAACTCGGTAAGCTGAAGTTAAGATTGAGTACATATCAGTGATTTAAGGTCAAAAATATTATGGGGATAATTACAATACCCCTCCCCCGCAAAAAAAAGGAACAAGAAAAACAGGAATATTGTATATGTGCAAACCAACTTGCTTTCACTGTACAACCATAATGCTGAATTAACAGCTTTTGCAATTTAGATTACATTAAATACATAAAGTTATTGATCCAGCATTATAAAGTAATGAAAAATACAAGGCCTCAGTGATACTTGCTGCAGGGACCATGGCTTTCCATTTTTCTAACTTTAACTGAGAAGTCTCCAATATAAAGTGTAGTTTTTCTCTGAAAAAGACTACAGAATGTCTTCTCCACTCCGCTTCATATGTGTATTCAAAATACCTGCTTACTTTCATGATAAAATTGTTGCTGCTTTTTACTCCTGTTAGTCCTGGCAGCACAGTCAAAAGAATTAATGGAAACTGCAGCTCCACCTTGTATATCAACAAAATGGTTTGCCAAGTTCCAAATCAATTATACCAATCAAACCCAGTCAAAACAATGTGACTGCACTGGTGTTGCTGAGGGGAGATTTATTACTGGTAACAGCACACAAAATGGAAAAACCACTGGACTCTTCGATCCAAGGTATGTTTGTGGAGCTGGCAATTAGAAATATATCTAATATATATCTTTTTACTCGTAAAACTTATTTGACATGCATGTCTTCAACCAACACAGACCACTTCATAATATTTCCACAAAGTCATTTTTCAGAGCACAACTGCACTTTAATGTTGCCTTGCCACTTTTTGCATTTGGTTTTCTCCAATGATATTCCATATCTTGAAATGGCATTTCGAGTTTACAATGCTCCACGTATACCCATGCTCATGTCCATCAGAAAATTCTGATACTGAATGTTTTCCAAGAGTATAATTGTATTTGTAAACAAAATACCTTCACAACCCACAGGTCTATGTCTGTGGGGAGTCCATGGCCCAATTAAAGTGTAAATAATGAGATTTATATGAGAAAAATGTCTAAAAATCCCTTAGTTCATGAATACCACCTTTCTTCAAACAGATTTTAGTATGCCTGGGAAGCCTGTTTAAACACAAACCCCATTCAGGTAGTGAGAACAAGCAGAAGAAATGTCAGGCTAAAGTTGTAAGCACCTGAAAAATAGGAGCTTAAAATGGAAGTGCCTTCCCAGCTGTATCCTATTACTACAGCTAACATGACATACTTACCTCTATGCCTTAATGACAATCCCCTAGAGCAAGGAAGTTTAGCTATGACTGAACTCAAGGCTTTAATCCCTGCAGCACACAAGAACCCCACTCCATTCCAGTTTCTTTACTTCACTCAGGAAGTGAGCAGTGACAGAATACCACCAAAGTCAAGGGAAAAGCAGGATGACTGCTCAGCTCTTGCCATGCACGTACACATACCTGTAAGTACTCTCATTGCTCCGTGTACTGCATTCAGATCACCGCTAACCAGCATCTGCATCAACAGGTTGAAAAGCTGGGGCCAAGCCTCGGGCCAGTCCCAGTGGGCTATGGCCGAAACTGCATAGGCAACACTTGAGCGCACTTTACTAATAGATTCTCTCAGTCCATTGGGTAACAGCTCCCTAATGGCAACTTTTGCCTGCAGAGAATAATGATATTTAGCAAGAGATCACTGAGCACGCGCAACAATATAGTGATTTCAAGCTCCTTTCTTGAGCACATTCTGATATCGATAGCAGCTTTTTATGGTGGCTTTTTTAGCATCAGGTTTACAGGAAGGATTTGTGCGTGATTTCAAAACAAGCACATCTGGAGCCCTTTCAGAACACAACGTGTAGAAATATATTACTCTTCCCATACAAAATACACACCCAAATATACAAGCTTTTCCAAAAATAAACCTGTGATTCAAGTTTAATTTATTCCTTATATACACTGCTTTAATCTCATAAAATCCTTCAAAGGGAAGGAAAGCTCCACATAACCCAAGATAAGGAGTCTAGCCTTTCCTAGGAGTTCTAAAACTAGTGGAGAATACACTCAGGGCATCTGCTCACATATAACCCAATTCCAAACACCTTTCATTTCTTTAATTAGCATTTCCCTTCCAATGAGCCCCAACCTATATGTGCTTGACTTTGAAACCTTAACATTCTTTAAAACAGGGGATGGGGGGGTGAGGGTTGTGGTCTCCTAGTTTGTTTTTAAAAAGCAAACAAAAAAGGAGAACTCCCACATGCAGCATTCTGACACACAAAGTTTATCAGATGATTTGGAACCTTTAAATCCACTGCACAGCCCTCTGCCACTTGAGCTAAAGGAGTAGTTGAGATCAGTAGAAGACTGTCATCCTCTATATGGGTCAACACTAGAGGGGAATGAAAATTTACCATTGGCTTTGACAAATATTTGCCGACAGCAGAAGAATGGCAAGATCCAGAAATGTTGGGTTCCATTCCAGTCTCTGGAGGGGAATGCGCTTTTGTGGGCACAGACTCTTCTGCCTGCTTCCTCACAAATTTGTCCCCTTCCACAACCTCGCCAACCTATCAACGTTCCCTTCCTGTCTCTTCCCCCACCCCTCGCTCCTCAGCCCAGTCCCAGTCTTCTTGCCCACCCAGTTCTAGTCTCCTCTCCAGAGTTGCCTCTCTGAGTCAGTCTCTTCCCCCACTTCTCATTCCCAGTTCTCCCCCTGCATCCAGCTCCTTGTCTGATCTCAGTATGGTGTGCCCCAAGCCAACTAGTTCCCAGTCCATTTCTCTTTCTTCCCCCAGTCCCAGTCTCTCTAGACACCTTGTCCCATTCTAATCCTTATCCTCCCCCAAGACTGGCTCTTGTCCGCCCTGCATTTGAGTTCAGGTGGCTTTATCCTCTATGCCGCCTCGGTGCCAGCAAGGGAATTGCTGAGAGCACAGGAGAGAAGTTCCCTGTTTCAGTTCTGGTCCCTGGCTCCACCCCACTTCAGAGCAAATATGACATGGGAAGTCCAGCTTCAACTCTGTAGCCACTGAGTGCAGATGGCACGTGCAATATGGGCAACATGAGAGGCTTAGGCATGCTCGGTGAGGACAGAGTCTTCGGAGATTTTGTGCGCTAAACTCTAGGAAGCCTCCACACTAAGCACGTGCAAACTGAGATTTTTTTTAAACTGTTTATAAAACTTTGCCAATTTTGGGCAGACTTTCAAAGGAACAACAAAATACACCCAAAGCCTATCCCTATGCTAAATTTCAATTAGGAGGTCAAAAGCATGGGAAGCTTAAATGCTTCTCAGAGAAAAAGTCACCAGAATTATTTTAATATTGCAAAATATTTTTTCAGAGCCTCATTCTCAGAAATACTTGAACTGATGTAGCAGATTTCCAAAAAAATTCAGCCCAGAGTTAAAATTTGGAAAAATTACAAGCAAATGAAGACCGGATCTTATAACAGGAAGTGTTGGGCACCCTAATTAAGAGGTGATGTTACTTACTCTAATAAAGCAATACCAGCCTCCTCCCCAAGACATGCCAATCAGAAACCTTAGCTTTCAACAATGATAAAAATCCACCACAGCAGACAGGCAACATGCAACCACTTCAGTATTATTAAATATGAATCTTACCCTTTCTGTGGTCTCTGGAGGCCTAAACTTGTCTGACTGGGAACACCAGTGAGTTTCCACATATTGTTTCAAAATGACAGATGCTAACTGTAAAAGGAGAGAAAGAACATGAAGCAGCACTAAAAGAATGGGTCACATTCAGGATTGTTACAAACATCCCTCCTCATCCCTCAAAATGAAGCTGAACAAAATGTGAAATTCCCTGTAAAAGAAACAAGGAAGCTTCACTGCAGAGAAAAGTGGAGTCTATAGTTATTAACCGTTCATTAACAGCATTCCTGATGCTATACAAAGAGTCTAGAGCTGTTTGATGCCAGCTTCCTATTAGTGCCACCCACATCCCAGAACCCGCTCATCGCCAAGTATCACATTAAATGGTTGACTGAAACTATGCAAGCCTAACTCAGTATTACATTCTCAGAGACCTCTAAAAAGTTGTGTCTCGGGGTCCATGGTTTCCGCTTAGCTAGAGAAGAGAGATAGTACGCAGCACATGGCTTCCTATGCTGTAAATTATGATGGTTCAATAATTAAATAATGCGTTTTGGGGCACTTGCTATTACTATCGAAAACTGCCCAAACCAGAGGTTCAAGGAAGATAAGGCAATATCTTTTATTGGCCCATCTTCTGTTGGTAAGAGACAAGCCAGGCAGAGCTCTTCTTCAGGTCTATAAAAGGTACTCTGAGCATCACAGCTAAATGCAAGGTGGAACAGATTGTTTAGCATAAGTACTTAGCACGTTTTCTAGGGGACCATTCCAGGTGGAGTGGCTTGTTAACACCTCTGCAGTCATAGGACAAAATTCAGTTCTATTAGGTAGCTAGCAGAATCTAGATAAGTGAGCCACTGCAAAGGATGGTATTGAGAAAAATGTTATCAGTTTCTGGGTTAAGCTGCTAAAATTTAATACACTTGTTGATAAGCATCACACTAGACAGACTTTCACTCTAGCCTCTGCCTCTGTTAAATCAACAGAGGAAGTGAATTACATGGGGTATGTCTACATTGCACCATAAGCCTGTCTTTGAGCCTGGGCTCAAGCCTAATGTCCCCTGCATTTACACTGCAACTGGGCTAACCCAGGGCTCAGACCCAGGGTCCCAAGACCCTGAAAGGCTGGAGGGTCGGAGCATGAGTCAAGCTGGGACACAGGGTCTGAGCCCTATTGCTTTGCACTGTAGAGACAGCCCAGCTTGACTCAGGTCCTGGGAGTCCACCTTGGCATCCACAATTCCATGGGGCAACGTCATTAACTCTCTCTATCTCAACGTTCTGCAATTCATTCTACTGAAAACAGAAGCCACTCCCAGACTTGGGGAACAGAAGCAGCTCAGGTCAGCGTTAACCCAGTCTCTTCTAACCACTGATTTGCAAGCACAGTATCAGACAGACTCCTGGATTTGCAAGTGAGCACAAACCGATCAAGCCTTTGCAAAATGAGCTGCTTCATGGTCACAGGAGCACAGCCAAACTTTGGTTGATCTCTGATGCGAGGCAAGTAAAATTGTGTATTTCAGCAAAAGCACCACAAATGACCATGCGTACCAGCAGAGGGAGGCAGGCTGGATGTTGGCGCAACTGGACCTTATCCTTATGGAACACTGTGAGGGGGACGGTGCCGGGCAGTGCCAAGGAGCAGTGCCGCTGGGATTGAGACCTAGCCATCATGGCTAGTTTACCCCTGGACGGTACCGCAGATCTCTTCAGTACTAGATCCCATCTGTGGCAAGCGGCCAGCGGCAGTGGCAGCATGGTCTGCTCAATAAGGTCTCTGGCCGCCTCAAAAGTTTCAGAGATGGAGGGAAACTGGATGTCATTCTCCTGTGCCTCTCTACGCGGAGAGTCCACTGGTTCCAGACTCAAGACCCTTTTCTGTTCTGGAGTCAACGGAACTGATACCGCCAGCTCAGAGCTTGAGTGACCCAGTGTGGGTCGCACTCTACCAGCCTCTGCTGATGAAGACTTAGGCATCAAAGAACCCCCCATGCTCATCTATGGCTTCTTTTGCACCACCAGGGAGTGGGAGTGGTGCCGATGACCTCCGTGCACTAGGCCCTTCAGTGCAAGGGACACATGTCAGTGGCGAGAGTCTTTTGGTGCCGAGTCCTCTCTTGCCAGCTCCTTAATGGAGGCCAGGACATTGCGCACCAATGCAAAGGAACTCTGTTCTGCAGGATGAAGGGCTACCTCCATTAAGAGGAACTTCAGTCTTTGATGGTGCTCCTCCTGGGTCCTGAGGCTTGAAACCTCTGCAAATCTTACACTTGTCCCATTGGTGAGACTCACCGAGGCACCTAAGGCAGGCAGTGTGCAGATCATCTTTGGGCACAGGCTTCATCCAGGTCTCACACCACTTGAAGCCAGGCATACCCATGTCCTGGGTGGAGTGGAGATTAACAACCCGACAAGCGGGAATACCTAACTACACTACAAAAATAAAGAACTACTATAACGACTTGAGCCAACAACTCAAGAGGGAAGCACTTGCTAAAGAAGAGAAAAAGCATTCCAGCGACCACCATGGGTGGTAAGAAGGAAATGAGGAGGAGGAGAGTCGGCAGGGCCCAATATAGAACACCATGAAGGCGTGACTCCAGGGGGCTCCAGTGCCAACCCTACGGGAGCTTCTGAGGGAAAACCTTTCAGCGTTCTGTGCACGCGACAAACGCACACCTACTTGGAATCGACATGAGCAAGCACTCGAAGAACTTCCTATTGCTGAAAGATTCTGTTCACAACATCTGGGCAAGTAGATCACTCATGGCCATGGAAGGAGCTACTGAGATAGTCCACCACCTCGTTCAGGGATCCAAGGAGGTAAAACAGAAGGGAGGTTGGATCCATGGATTGAACTGGTAGGTCGCTCTTGGGTGCACCTTCAAAAGGCCTGCCCAAGGATTGGAACCATGACGCCCGCCTCATCGATATCACTGAGGCCATCGTCCTGGCTGCAGAGTCTGCTGCATCAGAAGTAACTTGCAGGGATGCCTTGGCCACCAATCGCCTCTCTTCTAAGATGGCCTCGAACTCCTGTTTCGAGGAGGGGGACAATGAGTCCATAAACTTGTCCAGCAACTGCCAGGTATTAAAGTGGTAACTACCTAACAGCATCTATTGGTTCACCACTTGTAGCTGCAGGCTGGCCGTAGAATAAATTTTTAGATCAAACAAGTTCAGTCTCTTCGTGTCCTTATGTTTAAGAGTCCAACTGACTTTCCCATCTGTCCCTTTCATTGGCAGCTGTGACAACCAGGGATCCCGACAAGGGGTGGGTTTAGAGGTATTCAAACCTGTTTGCTGGCAAAAAAATATTTTCTTTCTGCCCTTTTAGATGTGGGGGGGCAGAGAAGCCCGGGTTTGCATTATAGATCATTATAATGGCCCCGTCTAGCCTTATCTATGAACCTGTAGACCAGGGGTTCTCAAACTGCGGTACGTGTACATAAGCTTGATGTTCCATCTATTCACTTTACAACAATTTAAGAAAGCAGTATGTAAAGCAATAACATTTGAGATCTGCTGCTTTAGGCCATTACAAAAGCAGATTGTTACCACTTTGCTATGTGTTTTCTGTGTTGTGGCAACACCAGTGTGTACAATCTGTGAACCTCCTCTCTGCTGTGAGCCTAGTGACAAACTCAAAGCATTTAAGGCACTGCCCCTCTTCCTCGGCAGCTGCTACTTTCTTCTCCCCAGTGAAAATTTTCCAAAGCTGCAGAAGTAGAGTACATAGTCCTGCATTCCCCAGCTAGCCTCTGGTAGAGCCAATTCACCCTAGGAGGTACACTGGTGTTTTCTCACTATGGGAAATATTTAGCAAGGTAAGAAATTTATTTCTCTGTGATGCAACCACAACCAGTGTGCGTGCTGGGTCCGATCAGCAGTGCTTGAACAATCTTCCTTTCCTTCCCCCATCTGTGGTTAGAAGCTTAGTGAGACAGTAAGGCAACAGGATTGAAAACTGTATGGGTAGGATGGGCAAGACTCCTCTCAGAACCCTATGCCTAAAGGCAGCATTAGTCAATGATGCCTAGTGGAGGTGGTAGTACCTAGAGAAAGTGTCGACTGAGCACCAGGTAGCTCGGCAGCGTTCACGAACAGAAGCTTTCCCCCTCAGCCCAGAAGCTCGCTACTATGGGCCTTGAGCTTCTCAGGACAGGGAAGATCATCTAAACTTAAAGCATAACAATGCTAGGTCGGATCCAGCTACAAATAAAATGAGATGCCATTCCCCCCAACACAGAAATCCTCAAAAAGGATGGAAATAGAACAGGACTTCTTGAAATCAACGGTCAAGGAAAGATAGGACAATGCCACCCTACTCATTGATGTTACCCTGCACATAGATTCTATTCTGTATAGGTTCTTATACCACCATCACTTTAGTGTCCGAGCACCACATGTTGAGCACTTGGAACAGCATTATGATGAGCGTTTATAACACATGGGTAATGGTCACATGATTTTTGACAAACACAAATGTAAAAGAAAATGGAGTCATGCTAATATGAAAACAATACCTATGACTTCTCACCTACACATATAAATACCAAGAACAGTCTGCTATAGACCATGCCCAAAAGAGAATGTTTCCCATTCCCACACTAGTTCCCCAGTCCTTGTATTAGTTATCAAAAAAAGCTATTATGCATCTTTGATTATTATAAATGTGAGTAAGTGCTGGGCAGTTCTACATTCTCACTGCTATATGCTCCTATAGATTAGATTTCTAGAGAAACCGGATATAATTTTTACTTTTTTAAAAAAGGAAACGTGAGTGGATAGTTCGTAAGTCAACAAAATTTATAATCCAACTCCTTTCCACAGCACACTTAGGAAGACTCACCTGACGAATGGCCAGTACTCCCTGGGGATCTACAGTCAGTTCTGCTAAATGAACGCCAAATTCTGCAAGAAAGAATATCTACATGAGACTAAGAATAGAAATAAAATTAGCATCAAGAGACTTAAGCCAACAGCACATTACAAATCACAAAAAGGATTTTATCCTGCATCTTCTGGAAAGCACAATGTTGACAGAATGAGTCATATGTATGAAAGAAAACACAGCCCCATAGAATACCTCCTCAGCCGAATCTTAGAAACCCAAATTCTCCCTCATGTTACCTACTGACTTCACTCCCCTTCCCAATAACCTATTTCCTCTCTCAGACAGAAAGCCTTTTTGTAACTGCTTTTTATAAGTGAAAGGTTCCTCCTCCTCCAGGTGCTTGGGCACCAGCAGGGATGACCAACAACAGCACAGGAGAGAGAGTCTCTCTGCACTCAGTTTCAGAGCCAAATGCCACAGCAGCCCCTTGGAGCAATTTCAGGAAAAGTCCTGCTTACCCCTTGCAGCTCTGGGCTGGACATACTCAATATAGATGGACTCTTTGGAGAATTAAACTATCAGCTTTTAACAAACCTCTATTGAGCATATGCAAACAGCTGTTTTCAGAGAGTAATAACTTAGCTAAACTTGGGTAAATTTTTATGGTGAAGCAAATGGCATCTCTGATGATAGTAGTTCCCCTGCTCCAAAGGATGAAGACACTCGAGTTTCTCAATGAAATGCCCAGAAGAATTAACACGGGCAAAACAACACACAGCAGAACCTGAGTTATGAACACTTCGGGAATGGAGGTTGTTCATAACACTGAAATGTTCATTAACTCTGAACAAAGCATTATGATCGTTCTTTCAAAAGTGTACAACTGAACATTGACTTAATACAGCTTTGAAACTTTACTATGCAGAAGAAAAATGCTGTTTTTAACTACCTCAATTTAAATGAAACAAGCACAGAAACGGTTTCCTTACCTAGTCAAATAATTTTTTTTTAAACTTTCCCTTTATTTTTAGTAGTTTATGTTTAACACAGTACGGTACTGCATTTGTCCTTGCTGTCCTTCATAACTCTGAGGTTCTACTGTAGCTCAGTCTGTGGCCCGGTCTACACTTACCTTCGGGATTCGGCGCAGTCAACAGGAGATATGCAAGTGACATAAATCACTTGTGTATCTCCCGCCGACTTCACTGCATCTCCTTGATTGCTGGATCAACTGAGGGGGTCTACACAGACCACTCAGTCAATCCAGAGCAATCGATCTGACGGCGGTGAATTTGCTGCCATCAGTGTGGACCCAGCCTGAGAAAATGCCTGAACCATTTTTTTCTTAAGTTTTTAAAAAATACAACCTGAGATGCTGATATATTGAGATGGGGCTTTGGCCACAATGGTAACTCTTTTAGAGACTGTTCTGTGCTTATGGGCAGTCCACACTCAGTCCCAGGTGAAAATCCATGTTTCCTGCCATGGAAAACTTCAGCCCTGACAGTTAAAGTTTGGCACAATTATAAGCAACTGAAAACAGGGTCCTATGATATAAAGCGCTAGGCAATATGATCTACTGACACCCATCAACTTCACTTGTACTTAAATACAGTAGATAAAGTTATCTGATATAGTAGTAGAGTTTATTAGTAGTAGGTAAAGGATATGGAGACTTCAGATATCCTACCTAAATAAACCCTTTCCACCTTGAGAAAATTCAATTGCCAAAGGAATCTCAAGCACAAGTCTTACAATTATGACTATTTTAAATAAAGATGTAAAAAACAAAAGCATAACAAGGTATTTATTTATATTGAAAGGGCGATACATTCAACAATATGCTAAAAACAAGTATGAAATGAAAATCTTCAAGGTTAACCAAAATGATTACGCTTAAGCAACCACAAATTGCTTAACTGCCAATTAGACAGACAAGGTGGGTGAGGTAATATATTTTACTGGACACAAACTTGTGTTGGTGAGAGAGATTTCGAGCTTACATAGAGATCTTCTTCAGATCCAGGAAACTTACTCACTGTGGCAACAAGGTGAAACAGATTGTTTAGCATAACTGCCAATTCGCAGTTTGAGGAATGCGGGAGATCTCTCTATTATTTATTAATATTTTGTGTACCTCTGACTGCTATTATGCTGTTTGGTAAAGTGTTAACTTTTGCAGCAGCTCACCTCACATATCCCAGGAAGCCAGACAATGGCTTCAGATAGCCTAGTGTTTCTCAAACTGGGAGTCCCTACCCAAAAGGAGATCAGGAGACTATTGTAGAGGGGCTGCCAGAGCAACAGTTGCTAGCTAGGCACCCAGCTCTGAAGACAGCACCACCAGCACAGAAATAAGGGTGACACTGGGGGGAAGGCGTCAGCCTCAAATATTATCAAAGGGGCTCCCTGCAAAGAAGTCTGAGAACTCCTGAGATAGCCAGTCATCCACCAACCATGACTAGTATATCTCCACCCTTGGTGTGCTCAAGCGGAAGATGCTCCAGCTTGTGGATGCAGAGAACAAAGAGGCCTGCCTGGTTTAAAAAGATACACTCCCTGAAGCTCAGGGGAGATAGGGAATAGAGGCAGTGTCTGCAAGGAATTGGACTTAAAACCCAGTACCCAGAGATGGGGTACTTGTGATAAATTGGGCCTATCAAACTTTTAGAGAAATGCCAGGTTTTAGCTAAGACATATGCATGTAGGCCTTATGTTATTTTAACCCTTTTCTCTGAATGCTGTTTTCCTATGAATAAACAGAAATGGTTTCAGTCACTGAATTTACCTACTAGACACAGCCCTCCAAGGGAAGTCTCTTGCAGGGGCCAAACCCAGTTGGACCTGCTGAGGAAACAGTTGGTAAACAGGGTGCTGCAGCCCAGGGATCTGGTCAGAGAATGGGAGAATTGTGGGATTTCACCCACAGAGGAGTGAAGACTCAGAGCCTAATACTTAAAAGGGTGCCCTCCGGAGAGAATAAAGAAGAGTTAAAGGAGCAGCTTACCTAACTGACAGCAGTTACACAGAAACAGCATAACACACACAAGTACCCTTAAACTTACAACTGAACAAAAATAACCAGACACAAGGCACAGATATATTTCATTAACTGGTACATCATATTGATATGGGACCAACAATTTCTTAAAGTGATTTATGCTCTTGCATAATGAACCGATAAACATGTAAGTAGACATTTGCAAAACAAGGTCAAGCGGCTTTGCCTAGCTGGTCTTTTGAACTTTAAAATGACTGTTTGCAAGAAGGCTCTGAATAAGGCTGATCTGACAGACAGTACAACATTCTATGATTTATTTCATGCTGTATTATTTTCCAGAGCCTCAGCTTTCATAATGGAGGCCTGGTCTCTGTCTAAACCTTAGGATGACCTAACTACATCGCTTAGGAGCGTGAAAATTCTTGGGTATGAATTGAAGCCAAACAAAGCCCCAGTATAAACACCGTTAAGTCAAAAGAAAAATTATTTCATAGAATCATAGTTTAGAGTTCAAAGGGACTTCAGGAGGTCATCTAGTCCAACTCCCTGCTCAAAGCAGGATTAACCTCAGCTAAATCATCCCAGCCAGGGCTTTGTCAAGCCACAGCTTAAAACCCTCTAAAGATGGAGATTCCACCATGTCCCTAGGTAACCCATTCCAGTGCTCCACCACACTCCTAGTGAAAAAGATTTTCATAATATCCAACCTAGACCTCCCCCATTGCAACTTGAGACCACTGCTCCTTGTTGTCATCTACTACCATTGAGAACAGCCTAGCTCCATCCTCCCTGGAACCCCCTTTCAGGTAGTTAAAGGCTGCTATCAAATCCCCCTCATTCTTCTCTTTTGCAGACTAAACAAGCCGAGTTCCCTCAGCCTCTCCTCATAAGTCTTGTGCTCCAGCCCCCTAACCATTTTTGTTGCCTTCTGCTGGATTCTTTCCAACTTGTCCACATCCTTTTTGTAATGGGGGACCCAAAACTGGACACAATAATCCAAATGCAGCCTCACCAATGCCAAATAGAGAGGAATAATCACTTCCCTCGATCTGCTGGCAATGCTCCTACTAATGTAGCCCAATATGCTATTTGCCTTCTTGGCAACCAGGGCACACTGCTGACTCTCATCCAGCTTCTTATCCACTGTAACCCCCAGGTCCTTTTCTGCAGAACTGCTGCCTAACTCATCAGTCCCCACAAGACTCACCATACCAAGAATTTGTTTTCAAACTGATATGAACAAGATATTTTTGCAAGTGACTATTATGGGATTTTTCAGGACAAAAGCAGCAGTAAACAATTGCAAGCATTCAGGAGACAACTTGTTCTCTTACTGAACAGTGAGTAGGTAACCTAAAGAAAAAACTTGGGTTCTGATCGTATCACTTCAAGTCTTCATCAGAAGCATGGGTCACAGTCTCACCTTAGCCTTATTAACCTACATCATTTTTGCCAAACAGGCCAGACTGTTAAAATGGACCTCTCCTGAACCAAAATCATTTAACAAGAGAAAAAGAGGGACTAAAGGATGATCACCAAAGGGAACCCCGTGTTTGGTAACACCTCAAGTCTTGTCCAACAAACACCATATAACTCGTTCCCTGCAGTCCTATCTAGAAAGGCTGTGGGATATCCTGAAAGACCCCTAGTAAAGTTATCAAAACCTCAACTTAACTGTGCCTTGGGAAATCAGACATTGCTACTTTTGGGCTGAGTTGGAGAAATCATGTCTTCACAATAACACCAACAGTAAAGTAGCACAGGACTTGTATACATCTAATTTGTTTACCCAAGTGATGAGCTGGTTATTTTTAGTGCTTCTCCGAAAATACACACCTGAGCTATAGCCCAGTAAAAGCATACAACATATATTTGTCTTTCACTAAAAAGTTTAATTGTAATTTATGAATAATGCTAAGTCAATAGGCAATTAAAAGATGAGGCTCCACATATTGAATTACGTCAGCTAAGCCTATGACTATCTGAGAGCGCAGGACAGCTGTCAGCACCGAAAGATTCTGATTTTTAAATAGTCCTGAAGTGACTTTTTTAGGGTGCCAAGAAACTGACAGCTTCTCAGAGAAGACAGGGAGAAACCTGGATTAGTAGTTACCCAAAAATCTTTACCATTATTTGAACATTTAGTTAAAAAGGCATAGAAACCTACATACACTGGTGAATTTACATAAAGAGAATCCAGAATTGTCACTTTAAAGCCTGGAATGTCCCAGTCAGCATGATGCAATAGGAACAGCCACAGGCCTGGTTGAGGGCTCTTTTTCTTCAGAGTATCACCAGGTTCAACCATCGCCCGGTCCTGCGGTCTGTTACGAGCCAATTTGCTACACATACCCCTCTTCCACTCCAGGTGATAGACACATCCTAGCCATCCTCCCCTGCCAGTACATCTCTATTGAATCCCCCTGCTCCCCAAGAATCTTTCCTCCCCACCCTCCTCAAACTCTGGTAGTTACTAGTCATCTCAGATACCTCCCACTCTCACCAGTCCTTTTACCCAGGCTGCCTCTGAACTTTCAGGCACATCCAATTTTAAAAATGCTTTCTTTAGAAAGAAGACAAATTACAGCATTTCATATCCTGGAAGTTTACATGGGTTTTTTCCTCTAATTAAAAAAATGTAACAAAGTTATCCCATATCCCAGATAACAATGTATAGTTTCTTTAAAGAACCAGATTCACTAGTTTGCTGCAGTTGCTATGTACAGCTCCCGTCATACAAAGCATGCACAGCAAAACAGTAAATCTGGCTCTAAAAGCTTTTAAAATTAATCAGTATTTTTCATATCTTCAATTCGTTGGAGATATCGCATCACAGCAACCTTTGGGACTTTTGTTTGTATGCGGTTTTTAATAACTTTTAAGAACCAGGGAAACTCTGACAAAAAACTGCTAACCTGGTGTTAATATTGAGCGTAGAAATGAATAATTTAAGAGTAAAAAACCTCCAAGAATGTTGTAACTATCCCAAGTAGAAGTATTACCAACTTCTGAAGTCAGAGTTTAGATGTATTTTTTTAAGTTTATGTTAAATAAGACAACTACAATTCTGCCCTGCAGTAACATTGTGCAATAATCATATGATTATGCTTAAGGTATTTTAGTATTTGGACCCCAGCATAAATTAAATTGATTTTTAAAGATTTTTTCCCCATGGCATCACTACAGAACAGAGTTAAGGTTATTTGGCTGTCTTAATTGTACATCTTCAGGCCTTTACACATTTGGATTTCTTTTAAGTTTAACCTTAACTCTGAATTTCTGCGTTTTATAATCCTTGTTTTGACGCATGGTTATAAGATTGCTGTGATGAATAATAAAACATATGTAACCTCAACCTGATGTCCATCAAAACATTTTTTTGTTGGGGAATATAAGAGAGAGGAAATTAGGGAATTTTTAAAATGAAGTTACTTAATCTTTTGAGTTTTAAGTGTTCTGGGTCTCCTCCCCACACATTACTGCATGAGAGATTAATGAACGTTAATCATTATTTCTCTTCTGTGGTATGCAACAAGCAAAACCACCTCTGACAACAAAATCCTGAACCGAAATTACAGTTAATATTATGAAAGAAAGAAAAGTAACAAATAGGACAATAGAAAAATTATAACTCTCCAGTTTAAACTTGTATTTGTCTGAAAAGTAGCAGCAACGTGGAACAAGAGAAGAACAGATATTTTTCTGCACTGAAGTCCAATGTTTGCACCAGTCATCCCATCTTGAAAGTTTCCCTGTCAAAGGGGATCACCTAAATTTAGCTTTTAACAACGTTTATGAATTTTGCTTTTGACAAGTGTTATCAGTCAACTTCCATGATGGAGAAATAAACAGGGGCAAAGAATGTTAATAAAATAAAATGTATGCATTTTTTAGTAGTTTACATGTGGGATTTTAGAAATTAATTATGAACACTTGACACTGCATATTTAAATACCAGGCGTACATTTTAAAGTAATGTCTAATCATTTCAAAATCCTAAAATGTTCTAAATATTTAAGCTTTCCAAAAGCATTACATTTCCACTCTAACAATGTGTGCTCTAATTATGAAAATGTAAAACTTTTTCATCAACACAGAACAAAACTGCACTTTATAGAAAAAGTGAACACAACCTTATAGCTATGGAATTGCTATTGATTCTCCCATGAAATGTTAAGATCAATCTTTGTTTTAACTTAATCAGTTTGTACCTATGACAGATCTCAAGTGCCCCACTTTAAATTTGTCAAAATAGTTACTGAGTGACCTTCACATTTCTTGTTGCTTCAATTACGAGCATTTGTACCCCCCACCACACAGGCCTCTATCCATCATTCCACTCCCAATCCGCCTTTTTATTTTAAATATGTACTGCATAAAAATGACAAGCAAAATTTGAAGAATTGTATAAATAAGTATAGCTAACCTATGCCCCTTTCAGGGAATCTGACATTGCACTACTTTGATGGGATGTCTGTTTAGTATTTAAGAGATCCTCAGCAGAAGTGAGGCTTCCTATCCAAAGAAAGCTGACGTGCTGTAGGAGTTCTTAGAAGAAATACGGAGCCATTTGGGCTAGAGGCATACCCTTAGACACCTCAACAGCAAACTGTTTACAAGAGTATTTGTGGAACCAAAAACATGGCTAATAGGAAAAAAAACTGCACAACTGGCCTTTATCCGAGCGCAGGCTCCATCAGTTAGGCTCAATGAACATCACATGCCCAGGAGCGAGTCTTGATCCTCTGAGGGCTCGCCTTTGCAGAAGGCCAATGTTTACACTATACTGGAAGAGATCCAGAAAATCTCAAATGAGAACCAGAAAGAAACTTCTACTCTTGACTCCGAGTTAATGGGATTGTTTCATGACCACTATTTGCACCTATGCAGACTAAGAAATATAACCAAATTTCATGCTTCCAGGCATAACCGAACATCATACAGGGGCCAGAATGCAGTTTTCACCTGTACCCAGCAATGGAAAACTTGTTATATGTACCAAGGGCCTATTTCACTTCCTCTAAAGGATATGATATTGAACAGCCCTGGAGGCAGAACGCCAGACTAGATCCAGACTGGTACAGGAAAGCCTATATAAGAAGTTAAACCCATTACTGACATGATGTAAATATAGAAAAGCTCAAGTGGAAGATCATGGGGCCCAAATAACTTAAATGGAAATAAATTACAAAAGGCAACGACCCAAAACTGCCAATACAACTGTATAAATAGCAACAAAAATGAGAGGAAAAACTGACATGCTCAAAAAAACACATTTAGCAGTCAGCAATTCCCAATTATTGACACAAATTTGAAGCTCAACATATTGCCGTCCATGGAAAATGACTACCAAGAACATAGTTCCCAAATACAAGAAGTCCTTCAACACCAACTGTTAGGGTATAAGTATATAATATAAGTTTATGTAAGTATTTAGTCCTGTGGATTTGCCTAAAATGGGATTCTGGGCCTGCCAGAAAGGCAGTCTTTCAGCTACACGTTAGCAAAGAACAAAGACGGTTTGTTCCTCTTGCAGGTCTGTAATTAGATAGGTTTTTCTTTATTATTATAAAAAAAATTAAAAAGGAATGCCGTTAAAATGTTTCAAAGCATAGTAAAAGTGTAATATATAAATGCACAAATAAGGGAAAGCTCTGATTCCTCTTCAAAACAAATACCAGAGCAATGACAAGCAAGAGGCTTAAAAAAAAAAGCATTAAAAAACAAACAGAGACATAAACTGACCATGTCCCAGATGTGACACCACTCCCTCCCCTCCCATGGGATACAAAAGGGGTTGTACTAAAGCCCTCAGACCCCCGCAAAATGGAACATAACCATATATTGAAATAGGTGGTACCAGGGAGGTGGGGGGCTACAAGTATAATTAAGGCTATCAAGAAAAGCAATGGGGAGAGGAGGTTTCATCAGCATACAGAACCCTGGTCAGGAAAAGAGGGAGTTCTATGGGCACACAGAACTAGGATTGGGGGAAAGAAACTATCAACCAGGGCTCGACAAATTTGCCTCGGAGTCAGGAGCCAGCCCAAAAATTAAGGAGCCAGACAATATGGGCCCAGCTGCGGGTCGCCCTGGCCAGAGCACAGCAGCCACTCCCCCCTCTCATCCCTTCCCCCCACCCCTCTCCCACAACACGGGCTCAGCGGGGGGGTGCCCTGGCCGGAGCACAGCAACCGCTCCCCCTCCTGGCCTGGCCTCTTCTCCCTGCCCCTCCCCACAACGTGGGTTCAGAGGCAGGGTACCCCAGCTGGAGCACTGCAGCCACAGTGCTCCCCCCTCCCAGCCAAAGTGGCGCCCTGGCCAGAGTGCAGCAGCTGCTCCCCATGGAGAAATACTAGATGCCAGATTTAAATTTCTAGGAGCCATGGTGACCTGGCGCCCAGGGTTTGTCAAGCCCTGCTATCAACATATAAAGAAATAAGCCCCAACTGGTATAAAAGGCTTAAAAATACAGTTACAGTTTTAAACTTGTCAGTGTAACCCTCAAAAAACCCTTTGCGGCGTGCCTGCAGATTGGACTGTTGCTTTCCAGCGAACTGTGTCTGAAAACTGAGAGGGGACAGGGTGGGGGAGCCCTAACACCAACAAGACAAACCATCTGACAGACTCTGAAAGAAAGACTTTGGCAATGTAAGTATCTTCCACTGAAAACAACAGGAAAGAGATCCAATTCTCCCTACATGACACAATAATACAGAATATAAAGGAAACATTCTTAACATTGTTCAGAATGGAGCTTATCATGCAAGTAAAGATGTTACCATTGCTTCCACTGAAGGAGGCCACCATTCCACAGAGGAAAAATAAATAAAATGATGCATGGCCACTGTTCGCAGCAAAGCGCTACCATGGCAAAAGCAATGAGTTTCCTAAAATTAGTCAATAGGCAGTTCTATCTATCTTAAAGTTTTATACTGTTGCCAACCACTGTAGTATCCAAGTGCCTTCCATGCAAACTTGAGGGATAGAGTTTTATCAGTCTGCTTTCTACGTTCACTGGGAATGCAGTGCAGAACAGGCTTCTCAGAGGGTACGTATTTCTGTGCTATTGCTAGTCACTATGCTCAAGTGAATTCTTGCATGAAGTTTACAGTGCTTTAAATTGATTAGCAAGGACTATTCAGCTTTAAAGTTGCTATTACAATAGAACCTCAGTTATGAACAACAGTTACAAAATGATCAGTCAACCACACACCTCATTTGGAACCGGAAGTACTCAATCAGGGAGCAGCAGAGACCAAAACAAAACAAAAAAACAAATACAGTACAATACTGTGTTAAACAAACTACTAAAAAAAATAAAAGGAAAGAAAGATTTGACAAAGTAGGGAACCTGTTTCAGTGCTTGTTTCATTTAAAGATGGTTAAAGCAGCATTTTTCTTCTGCAAAGTAACATTTCAAAGCTGTATTAAGTGAATGTTCAGCTGTAAACTCCTGAAAGAACAACAATTTCCTGTTCAGAGTTACAAACAACCTTAATTCCCGAGGTGTTCTTGACTCTGAGGTTCTACTGCACAATTTTTCTGCCGCAGTACCTGATGGACACATGCAAGGCAGTGGTCTCACCTTCGTCCCTGCTCTGCACCCTAGCCATTTGCTAGTAACATGGTTATCTTAGGTGGGAAACAGCTTCAACCCATACCAAAATTGTGGGCCTCACCAGTACCACAGCTCCAAGAAGAAGAATAAAAGAAAAGAAGTCAAATGTGCGAAGCCTGAGATTCCACCTCCTTCATACATGACTGCAGTAACCCAAAGAGGGGATGGAATCCAGCCCGCTGAGTGGGGGGCATCAGCTCTTCTCCTAGCCTTTGGCCAGGTAAGCCAGGCAAAGAATAGTATGAGAGTCCACCTCCTTCCCTAAGCTGTGTTACAACAAATCCATGTTACTTGCTTGAATTGAGGTGGCAAGAGAAGGGATTTTGATGGTATTCACTCCAGGATGAGGAAAATAAAATAGAAGCCAACTGCTGAGTTTTAGGGTGAGGAATTCTCTCCCAGTAGTTTGGTAGCCAAAATAAATTAAATTCAGCTTCTCTACATCCTGTGAAAAATTATCTATTTGAAAACGTAAGGTGGCAAGAGATGTTTCTTGTGTCTTCATCACTGAAACAGAGATGAAACCAACTCCAGGTTTGTTAAAAATGGTAGGCAAGGCACATTATCATGTTCTTAAGATTAAGGCTATATCTAAACTCCATACTACTGTAAAACAGGGTTAGTGCAAGCAATTCACTGACAAAAAACTTAACACCAAGCAATCTTAACTCTGTGTTAACTATCTTGTGCTCTTTGAGTTCACTAAAACTCAGACTTCTGAAAAGCAAGAAACACAGAGTTAAGATAGACATCCACACAAGCTTCTCTCTGCCCCCCAAAGCTGGCAATAGCCACTGGAAATTATCTGCAAGTTCTCCATCTGCATTCACTATTAGCTGTACCTACACTGAATGGTGGAGGATTAGCTGGAAAGCTTTTCAAACTGTGACTGTGGTATCAGGCATTCTTTGAGGAGAGGGGGTAGGAAGAGGAGCATGTCCCTCCGAGAGGGATGTAAGCCCCTCTCCCTGACATCAATGTATACAGTCAAGGGAAACAAATACATGTGTACCTTGAGGGACCCAGTATGCCTCATTTCAGCGCTGCATTGCATAGGCTACATCAGCAGCCAGGCATAGGGATCTTCTTGCAATGGGAATTGTCAGCAGTTAGATGGGAGATGAGTGGTCTGTGGGTTTAATGAAGGGTAAACGAAAGCATAGTCTTAGATGGCATAGTGTGCATAAGAGTGATGAGGTTGTAAAATTTAGTAGATGAGATGATCTTCCTGTGGAGCAGGCTGCTTCTGAGTGTAGGCCAGGTATAGGTAGCTCTTGTTCAGTACAGTGCAAAAGTAGAGTACAAGCATGTGTATTATGATGCACATGGGGGCATCACTCTAAGAGGGAAGAGCTAAGGCTGCATGGGCATGTACCTTAACTATATTTCATGGTTTCAATTTCATGGTTTCAAAAGTTTTTGAGTTTTGAACTCAACCTTATGAAAGAGCACATACCACAGGCAACCTTAACTCTGTGAAAGTCTGACAGTGAATTTCCTAATTTTTCCAACAGAAAGAGAAATCATGTAGGAAGGAATTAGTGGTCATTTAGGCAATTTTAATTATTGTGTTGGTTTGCAGTTGAAATGCTACAGCAGTTAGATAATGGATAGTAATACCTATCTCTTACATAACACTTTTCATCAGCAGGTCTCAAAGCATTTTACCAATCAGAGAAATATCATTATCTCACTTGCACATATGGGGAAACTGAGGCACAGAGAGGTGACATGACTTTGAAGGGTCCCTCCCAGATCCTGGCACACATGTGGGTGCAGAGAAAGTGACTGATAATCCCAGGGGATCAGGGACACCCAGATTCCAGTTCACATGAGGCAGGCAGGGAGAAGGGTTTAGACAGGACCCTCCTTAGATCTTGGCACACATATAGGGAAGAAAGTGAGGCTGACAAATGCCCCCTGATCCTAATCCCAAAGTTTCCCTGCAATCCACCTCCAACACCTCTTCTCCTCTACCACACATCCCCATTTATTCCCTTCCTATCACAGTAAACATTTGCATGTGTAATTTTGGGGGGGGGGTTTTTTCAAAAATAATTTGAGTGCCTTCTGAATTTTCTACTGTATTCAGATTACACTTGTCTCCAGTAAAAAAAATATTTGACAGAGGCAGGTGGTAGCAACATGATTGCATTTCATTTTCAGATTTTTACCAACAGTGGGTTCCATCTTACTGTGCCTAGGTGTAGTTCAGGTTCAACACATAGCATGTCTCTTTGAACCTGTGAAAATGGTCTGGCTAGCAACCCTTGTATGTTCTCTATCTGCACATGCACAGTGTAATTTGTTTGGTGCATGTGTGTTAGGATTGAGCATATCTGTAGAGCTTAAATCTCCACTCGGTAATGTTTACACTACTGCTTCCCCAAAGGCATAGTGGGTGCCATGCAGCAGCTGGGATGTCAAGCAGTTAAGACACTTTGGGGCTGATTACAGCCATTGTTTCACCCTGAGGTGTGCATCAACACATGCTGGTAGAACAGGATCAACCTTAAGACATGCTGTGTTTTCAGATGGCTGAATTTTGGACAACCCCTGCTCAAATGACCCCAAATCTGGATCATTACTCCTATCCCTCATCCCTATAAGCACACCAAACTCCAAGGCAACCCCAAGTAAGCATGCAGATTTTAGAGCACTTAATAGAGGTAGCCTTTTAATAGAAAGGGCTTCCCAATCTTAACTGAAGTGGAGCTGATGCTCCCCTAGAATATCACCATTTGAATTTAAGTTACTTATATTAGAGATCTGGCTTTGAGTAAACAGTAAAGTGGATCAAAACTAAAAGCTCTCATGGGCAATACGTATGTTTGCAAAGAATTTAATTTTCCTTCTCTATCCCACAAATGGTGGGCAGATAAGTGATGCAAGAAGCTTGGGTTCTTAGTTACATAAAAAGTGACACTAGGTCGATGGCTTTGTTGATTTGCAACAATTCCAACAGATAAAAAGTTAAATGTAATTGACAAATTCTTTAGGCTTGTGAAATGGGTTAGAAGTAACATATATAGAAGATTCTTTTTGGTTATGTAAAGGCTTTCTGCTTGCCCTGAAAGAGTTAAAGCAACAATTCAAGAAATTTAAAGAAAGCTACGTGAAAACTCAGAGTTAAAATATACTGAAACCTGAAGAATCCAACACACTCACTAGAATATTTAAGGTACCATCCCTTGCAGGCTGAAATTTTATTAAAGTTAGTTCCCTTCAGGGTATACAGAGGATCCACTGGGGCAACTACTGTGCATGGCTCATCTGCAAACCCGCCAGAGAAGGGGAAGATAACCTCTCTATCGAAGGCATTTACTTGGATGAGATCAAAAATTCAACTCTTGGCTATATCGCACTGCTTCTCTAGTTAAGCAACACAATTCCAGATTGAGCAGAGGACCATGTGTATGTCCTTGGCACAAAAGAAGATCTGGCACACTGGAAATGTTTTGAAAAGTCTGTCTGTGCTCAAGCTGTCCTCAGTGGAGGACAATTCCACACAAAAAGCATCATATTCTTCTCTAAGAACCATATAACGTTTCCTGCCCACTAGATGGGTGCACTTCTTCCACAGGAGCACCAAAGTCATATCTATCTTAAACAAAAAAGTATTACAAGAAACTATGGCTTTAAAAGAACCAATTGCAGTTAGCCATTTGAACACCAGAGAACAAGTCTCCAATCTCATATCCGGGAAAACTGGTGACAACTATTAATGGCTTCTCCCAGTATTAAGCCTCTTTTATGTTTCTGTCTCTCTGAATTGCTGCTCATCCTACTGCATTCCAAAATTCATTTCCTTAAATTTGCATGCTTTCTAAAACCCTTATTCCCAGTAATAGTACTGGACACTATGAGATACATGTTTCATGAATGCAAGAATATAGTCATTGTAATGTAAAGCCTACTCAATATGAGGATGTACCAAAGCAGTTTTGTCAGAAAACTGTGGGGCCATGAATGAATATACTTAAGCACAAGTTATGCAACAAAACAATGCCATGCAATCACTGTACCTGCAACAGATTCTTTGCTGGGTATCGAAAGGCCGAAAGTTGTATCTTGCAAATCTTATCAGATAAATAGCATGAAAAGCAGGTAAAAGGGAGGTCTGTGACAGCTTTCACTGTGTCAAACAATCTACTGTTCTTCTGAGAGGCTCATGTGTCCTCCACTGGAGCTGGGCTCTGCAGAGGAGGAGAGTCAGCTTCCCCTCAGCCATTTGTGGAGGACAAGTAATACTTTGAGAATACTATGAAGGGACAGTAATACTTGGGGGAGCTGGAATGGGTGGGGGATCAAGATGGCTGCCCCTGTACTGCTGACAGCTACAGTCCCTATGCCAGAGGAAACCAAACTCTTTCCGCACAAGCCCCCCTCAAGATCTAGAGTAGCTCAGACTGACAAACTGACTCAGGAGCAGGACTAGTAGTCCCCCTCTAGGCCCATCTACAGCTGCTATTCTCCCTCTTCTCCAGTTACCCTGCCCCCTGCTTTCCATCTAAAGCAATGGGAACAGTCGGACAGAGAGAAGGTAAATTGCAGCTGAAGGCTGGTTAGGAGCAGAGCTGTCATCTTGTCTGTTTGATGAAGATTCAGTGTTAGGTAACAGGGACCTTGCTCTAGCTATGACAACAATCCTTGATTTGGGCTGGAGCATGATTCTGCAAGGGAAGGGAGCCATGAGACACATTTAACAGGGGAGAACGAGGAATAATACTTTGGGAGAGAGAGTCTAAATGTGATACAGGCATGGCAACTTCAATCCATCTATATGCATCCTATGGGACTGCTCCCCAAATTCCACCACTTACTTGTTAATTCACCTCTGCCTTCTATAGTTGTCTATAAGCATGCACACAGGAAGCAGACCATATCACTGGCTCTCTACAGGCTGTTTTTGGAATAAAGTATAGCACAGGAGAGCAAAAGTCACTGCCAAAAGATATTCAGGGTGCCCATCACAAAAATAAATGAAGTTCTATCGAATAAGTAACAGTTTCATTTATCTCAATCCAACTCTTTTTGGAGCAATGTAATGTTGTTTGTTTTGAGCCTTAAAAGAAACATACCAATTTTCAGACAACTAACTGTTGATGTTCCTAATGACAAGTGTCTGAAAATTAAACTCGGAACACGCAATTTCAAAAAAGGAACAATTTTTTAAAAAACTCTTTTTTAGATGAGTACCTACTTTACAGGAACCACGGTTCTTTGAGGTGTTTTGTCTATGTGGATCCACTTACATCATGCCAGCACACCACCTGTGAATTTGGAATCTTTTGACCAGCAGTGTCTGTTTGGAGACCTCTGGCATATTCTTGCAAGCCCCCAATCCCAATGACATGTAGGGCAGAGCAGCCCCAAACACCTCTCATTTCTATCATTCAGGGTATGTCTACACCACAGCAGCACAGCTATGGCACTGCAGCTATAAAGCAGACACTTCCTGTGTCAACAGAAGGGGGTTTTCCATCAGTGAAATTAATTCACCTCTCCAAGAGGTGATAGCTAGGTCAATGGAATAATTCTTCCATTGTCCTAGCCACATCTATACTGGGGGTTAGGTCAACCTAACTACATTGTGCATGCTATTAAATTTTTCTCAGCCCTGTGCAATGAAAGTAGGTTGATCTAATTTTTAAGTACAGAAAAGACCTAGTTCAGAATCCCAACACACAAAAGCCAAAGAAGTGGCAATGGAGGGAGTGCTCTGGGATCCACACAGACAAAGTATCTTGAAGAACTAGTTACTGTAAAGTAAGTAACCATTCTTCCTTCTTTGAGTGGTTCCCTTTTATAATTAATTAGAAGTTCCCAGATTAATACAAAGGTCTGAGGAATACTACCTAGCTAAATTAGGATTGAAGAACACGTCTCTCAGATTCAGCATCTGATCTAGTCACTGAAACTAAGGCAGAATACTTGGTAAAGGTATAGGCTAAACTCCAAGTTGCTGACCTGATACAGGAATAGTTCTTAAGTAGGCTGAGGCAGTTGCCTGGACTCTAATTGAGTGGGTCCTGATACTTGAGGGAAGGAGCATATATGCTGCCAGTTGATAAACTGTAAACCACTTGGGTTTGAGTATTGTTTGGGGAAAACAGAGGTTGGTAGTTTTGTTTAACTTAAAATAGGACACCATCTTGGTAAGAAATTCAGTGCCACCTTATCCTTGCGGAAGACAACATTCGGGGAGAGGCAAGGGGATGTCCATCATTTGTGCTTCACTCTCACTAACTCTCCTGATGGAGGCAACAGCCACCAGTAAGGCAGTTTTGAATGTGAGATGGTGAGAAAAGCACTTAGATACGACACCCAAAGATGGAGTCCATAAGATATATGTAAATTATCCATAATCAAACACCTGCAGAGCCAGAAGAATTCCCACAGCACTATGCACACTGGCCTCTACCACTGGCGCTAAAGAAGTGCTCTGTTAACTGACAGAGAAGAACCTTTATATTCTTTCAGTCACTAAAGGACAACATGCTCACAGAAACACATACTGCATGACCCTGTACCCACTAAAATCAATGACTGCCAATGAAATCAACAGACATAGAACTGAAGCCAAAGGTATCTGCAACAAGAACAGTTAATAAACCTGCTTAACTACAGACTTCCCCCCCACCTGAAATACTGCTAGTGCAGGAAGTTTCAAGGAGATTAAACTATATGGAGAATATCAAGCATTAGCTACAAGATGTTTACGATACCAAACAAGAAAAAACAGTACAGTCAATTTTTCCCTTTTCTGCCTTCAAAGTTAATTGGCCATTTTCCAGCCAAACTCTCTCTCCAAACCACAGCTGTGGGGCCTTTAAAATAGGGCTTTATTAAATGAAAGTTGGTTCCAAAGTCAACTATGGATAAGCTGCCATATTTCCAAAGTATTACTCCATTGACAAAGTTGCATTTATACTTGATGCTGATTGCACCTGTAGGATTTAATTCTGATGGATCTACCGCTCCTGCACCGAAGTCTGAGGCCTTGATATCACACACACAAACACTTGTATATTGTTTTACTTTTAAATACGATCTGAAAGGCCCAAGTGATGAGGCTTTCCTTTTCGGAAAATACAGTCTAGTAAGAGAAATACAAGAGAATCTTAAAATCTACACTCTCTTTTCTTGATTTTGTTACTCCCTATTCACCTTCCCTCAGACAACGCAAAACCAAGAGCGCGCTTGATTTACCCGACTTAAGTATTTAAAGACTTAATGCAAGTCTCCTTAACCAAGCTCCACATTTTAACACTCCCTCTTAACCTAGTACATACAGGCAATTAACCCTTTTGCTTCTTTTAGCTCCCAAGCCACTTTACAGAGGCACAGATGAGGTGGGGGGGAGCATAGCTTGAAACAAACTCCTCCAAGCAGCTCAGGCCTCCGCACGGGAAAGAGAAGCTAGGAAGGCCCTTTCCCGGGAGGCAGATGAGGATGCGGTGGCGCTGCCTGCGGGTCTGACACAGCCTAGGGAGCGCTTCACGCAGAAGAGGGAGTCTCCATGCAGAGGGGAGCGGGGGCTCTCCCCACTCCCAGTTCAGGGCTGGACGCCGGGGCCCCCGCCCGCCTCCATCCCCGACCAGGAGCCGCGGGGGCGACCCCCCGGGCGGAGAGAGGGGTGGGGCGAGGCGGGGCCGGCCCCGCGGAGCGACGGGAGGTGGGGCCCCGGCCGGTGAAGCGGCGGAGGCGGCCAAGGGGCCCGGCCGCGGGGCTCGGGCGGCAGCCGCCTGTGGTGTGGTCGGGCGGGGCCCGGGCCCGGGCCCGGGCGGGTCCCCGCCGCAGGGCCCCGCACTCACCCTCGGTCACCTCCAGCACCTTCACCTGCTCCTCGGCGGCCGCGCGCACGCCCTGCACCGGGCACAGGATCCCGGTCAGCGTCTCCACCAGCGCCTCCTTCAGGCCCTGCGCCACCGGCCCCGCGCCCGCCATCCCCACAGCCACAGCCGCCGCCGCCGCCGCCTGGCTGGCTACGGGACGGGACGGGCCGCCGGCCGCCGCGCGCGCCAAACGCACGCACGTGACGCCAGCCACCGCGACGGAGCGCGCGCGCGCGGCCCGGCGCCGGCCCTGGAGCGGCGCGGGCGCCGCCGGAGGAAGAGGGAGACGCCCACAGCGCCCCCGCGGCCCGGAGGGGAACTGCAGGCGTGAGCCTGGGCAGGGAGGGGCCGGCGCCCGGAGCAGCCTTAGGGTGCGCTCTGCGGGCCTAGCCGCCCGCGCTGCAGGACCCCTGAGCAACGGGGCCTCGCCTCCTCTTTGCAACCGACACTGGCTGCAACCCTCCTGGGCCTTCCATGCAACTTTCCCCTTGTTGCAAAAAACAATTGACAAAATAGAAATTGTGCCATACCTTGAACCCCCCTCCCGGGGCAGGCAGTAGGGTCTGGACCTTTGATGCACCCCATGGATAAGGGGCTAATTGGCAGACGATTATCTTCTGTGTAAACCTTTTTCCAGGGGGGTTTCTCCCATCATTTGCTGACAGCAGTGGAATATAGAGACCTGCCTCCCGGGCTTCAAATCCAGGTTCTGTCAGGGCATGTGCCCTTGGGGTTATCTAGGCTCATCCCACCCAAGCATCTACCTCCCCTCTTCACAGCTACTTTGCAGTCTCACCACCCCTACATCTCCTAACTGCCAGGGCATGAGCGACAGGAGCACTGAGAACCCTGAAATGCCAGTGCCCACCCAATGTCATAGTAGCAGCTACCTTAGGGTGAGCAACTGCAAGGAAAGTCCTACTGAGTCCACCCCACCAACCCTGGGCTGGAGCGTGCTTAGTTGCTCAGCAGAAATGACACACCTTGTCTTGTCAGGGCCTAGGAGTTGTGAAGGCATAGAGCATGCTCAGTGCAAACAGAACAGTTGGAGAATTTAGCTGCCAAATTTTACTGAGCATTTGCACACTGAAATTTTATAGGGGCTCTGAATTTGGACACATTTGAATGTGTTTTCCTTGGGAGGTGAAAAGGCACATCCTGGACTCCAGGGCAGCTCTCAGCCAAATTTCAAGCCCCTACTACAAATTAAAGAGACACTAGACCTTCTCCCTAAAGTGGTTGTAATTTTTTTTTTAAATGATCAAAACCACATATTTTCCCCTAACCTCATTCTCAGAAGCAGCTGAACCATTTTAGCTGGAATGTTCAGAAATTCTTATCTTGATGCATACATCTGGTATGGAAAATTTCAGCCCAATCTGTTAAAGTTTGGCAGAGTCATAAACAACTGAAAATGGTCTTATAATGGGCAGAGTTGAACAACTTTAACGAACCACAGGGCTGCCAACCATACCATTGACTTCTCTGGAATACTGTTCTAATTTTAGATATTCTAGTTATTCATATGCATGGCTAATAGCTTTGTAAATCTGGCAAAGCTCTTGTTGTCAATGACATTTTGTCATAATGATTCCACGGACTAATTGTGTTATATGCAAAAGCATTATACTGAAGCAACAGAGTCACTCTCGTTATGCTTGAGATTAGTTTAACAGCTGATTTTTCTAAGTGCTCTAAAGCCCCTATGCTTATTGGGCCACCCTAAAAGTGACTGCAGCTCATAGGGGCAATGTGTAGGACTAGTAGTCAAAATTTAGGATAATCTGAGTACTTGAGTGTCCCAAGATAAAGGCCTCATCAAAACATAATGTGACATCAACTTATTGAGAATTGTTATAATGGTTGTGTCTGATCATAATTTGGACAGTAAGAGTATACATCCATGGCTTCAGCCTACTTTTCTTGACAGGAGTGTAACATGGCCTGAGTAACCTTGTTATTGACTAAACTTGCTTATAATTGCGGTACAGGGCGAAAGGGATGCTTTGACCACTGTTCTTAAACTGAAGGACGAGAGGCACAAAATGTGCTTCCAAAAGGCAATTAGGAAAAGGCAAGTAGAGAAAAACAAGAAAGACCCTATACAGACAAAAGGGTTAAAGTGACCTGGTTAAATATGCATAATCAGTGTGTAATCACTAGTAATAAATCAATTAGAAAAGAGACCTAATAACATGAAAAAAACGAGGACAGCTAGTCATGCCAAATGAAGTTTGTACATACATATTGTATGAGTTGCGTAAGATACGTAATGTTTATTATACTTAATGGTAACTGCAAATGAACTAATGAATATGTAATTTGGCTGTGTATAAAATGTGTTTAACTGTAAGGGTTAGTCAAAGCTTTGTAGAAAAAATCCATCATGACCTGTGTATGCCTCAGAAAAAGATAACTGGACATTTCCTTTTTCTGTATCTCTGTCATTTCTTATCCTAGTAGTAATTGTAAACACCAAGTATACTTCTAATTCAAATAAAGGTTGGAATTAATAAGCCTGAGCATCTCAAACCCAAACGTGTGGCACTCTCACCCAACAAACATTTTACGTTTCTTATAACTTTTTTTGTGTTTACCTAAGGCTCAAGCTATTGCACTCGCACTGCTCAGGTTTCAACTCAGCCAGTGTTTAGCAATCTCTGTGCTTTTGGGGGAGTAATATGTCAATGTTATTTGGGATTAAAATTAGATTTCCAAAGTAGTTCCAGTCCCTCTGAAGCCTCTGGCATTGAAAACTGTTGGAAGACAGGATACTGAACTAGATGGACCATTGATCTGGTGCCGGATGGCCGTTCTTATGTTCTTGTAACTGATTTTTCCAAGTGTGCTAAAATCCACATGCATCTTCAGATCAGGCTGTGCCTCATCAGAGCCAGGTGTGACCCGTCCATGTTTAGTGTTACCACCTGAAAATGCAAAGGTCAGGACAGGCTGCAAAAGAAGCGCAGATTCTCCCAGCACTGGTGGGTGACACTGAAGTCAGACTTCCTAACCAACCACAAACAATGCCTCTTTATTGCACTTCAGTCTCTGCCTCCCAATCAACCACTAGATCCAGTAAAGAGAAGTTATTTAAAACTCTATGCTCTTTACCAAAAAGTTCTCCTGATCCCAAAGAGTCAGCCACATTACCAGATCAATGTAAGTCTGGATCTTACGCAAAATGCCATATTGCCAGCGAATCTTTTAGTAACTAAAATTAAAGATTTATTATAAAAGGAAAAAAACAAATGATAAGAGAAATGTTGAATGATTAAAGTCCATATTATCATGTTTCTAGTAAAATTGTGAAGTTTGCAGGCTTATTTAGTCCCTCTGGTGTACATCCTACACCTGGATAGGTCTCACTCCTTTGATTCACAACTTCAGTTACAGATGAGTTGATCCAGAGGTAGGTGAAGACTGAAGACAAAAGGTGCAGCTGCCTTTTGTGTCCCTTAGCCTTTTCCATGCTGCTTGTGGAAATTTACAGAAAGAATATGGAGTCCAGGTCACATGAGTAAGTCCTGCTGACTCATCAGATGTATCCTTTGCTTCTCCCGTTGGGCCCACTGTACCGGAGAGTTTCCTTAATGGGCCATTAAGCAGGCTAGTACTTCAGCCATTCTGTCTGGGGTGTTGCCCAGAAACACAGCACAAGCTGAAATACAAATACATCAAACAGCCCTAACTTCCAACATAAATATGACATCCATATAAACAATATCATCATGCTTAGCAAACAAACTTTCAAATGATACCTGACCTTTAGTCTTACCCTTTGTACTTATCTTTTAACCAGTTGTTGCTCCATGATGGCACCTTCCCTCTTATCTCATGACTACTTAGTTTGCATAAGAGGCTTTGGTGAGGAAATCTTGTCAAAGGCTTTCTGAAAATCTGTATTGACAGCATCACCATTGTCCACATGCTTGACTCCTTCAAAGAATTCTAATAGACTTATGTGCAAGCAGAATAAAGTCCAAGCCAGTAATGCATATAGCAGGTGCTTTTCAAAGGGTTGGTTTCATAAAGCTGGAAGCTGTTATTGAGCCAAATCAGTTTGGCGACAGAATTTAATTTTAAAAATGTGAATGATGAGGGGGAAGTGTTTAAGATAATTTTACTAGCTGCCCCAAAGTCACAATCATGAAAGAAGGGCACACTGGTGAAAAAGCCAACCTGGCTTGAAGAAGAAATGAAAAACAATGAAGAAGAAATGAAAAACAAGGTGCTTTTTACATTGCTTCACTGTGAGAGCAACAACTCCTGGCCTATTCACACACAGCCTCTACCACGTAAATTATTTCCTGTTGAGTTATAGGAGTGCTTTTAGCCAGCCACCAATGAATTGTATTACAGAGCGACACCAGGAAATTCTCAGTCCCAAACTTGTCCTCAGAAATGTGAATTGTGTACAGTTCAGCTCTTGCTTTCTGGACAATATAAGCTCATAGAAAGTCCATCATTTTATTAATAAAGAATGATATGCACAAATCCTTAACCCTTCCAGAACTTCAAATGAAGTCTCCCAAACACTTCAATCCAACACAGTGGTTTAGATAAAACAATAAAATAAGTTTATTAACTACAAAAAGATAGATTTTAAGTGATTACAAGTAATGAGGCATGAAAGACAGAATTGGTTACAAAGAAATAAAAGGTAAAATGCAAACTAATACCTAATTTAACAAGCTACGTGAATTTAACACAAAAAGATTTCTCTTACCACATGCTTACAGCAATCTGGCTGGATTTCTTTCCTCCCCTAATTCAATGATGCTTCCTTTATCTTTCAAGAGTTGTTGATGGTTAAATGGAGATGATTGGTGTCCTCTGTTCTCTCTTCTGATAGCGTTTCCCTTCTTTCAGCTGGGGTTCAGACCACAGCAAGTCTGTTTGCCATGATGTAAATTTTTCACTTACACCCTTCTTCCTGCCAAAGAATGGCTGCTTACCCAGGTGACAGTTCATTTGATTTCATTTGACAGTTGCAAGTAAATAGCTGAACAGGGTGTCTGGCTTCTAGATAACGCCGTCAGGTCTCAAAAGCTCATAATTGCACGCTGTGGGAGCGAGCTTGTGGGAATAGAACACACAAGGGTGAACTTCTTGGCTGAGACCCTGTTTCTGGGTGTGACGGACTCGCAGCACTGACCAACGGACTGGTGCCTCCTGCTGGAGGTCTGGGAATTAGCTCAAGCAGCTGCCCCATCTGCAGCCTGGGCTCTGCCACTCTTCCCTAGGGTTCTCCGGTAGTCCTTCTTCATGCAGTCAGGACCCACAGCATCTTCTTCTGGACTTGGCCCTCCAGCCAAGCCACAACTTGTGTGGTGCCCTCCCCCCGCTTCCAGGGGATTCAATAGTTCCGGCTCTGCGACTTACTTTAGTGGCCACCAGTCCACCACCATTCCACTGGCAGTCTGGGGAAGGCGGGGAGGGACCCGGCCCTCCCCACTTCTCTAGGCCCCTGCCCAGGGACCCTGTGTGCACCTTGCACCTCCTCTTCCCCCAACTCCTTAACAGTCTTCCCTGGGCCACTTCCCCACAGCCCCACTAATTCTTCTGCCCTTGGATTAGGGCCTCCAGCTCACACAGAGCCCCAGCAGGGTGCTGCCTTCCTATAGCATACAGAGCAGCCAGCATTCCCTCCCTGGGTTCCTGCTTGGCTTGGCAGCTTCCTGTTATACTAGGCTCCTTGGCCCTGATTGGCTATCCTGCAGCCCCTTCTCATTGGTTGCCACTTCAAGGGCCCTCTTGACCCCTTCCTAGCCAGTGTGGGGCAGACACCCCACCACACTGGGACAGCACCGCTCCAATTGCTGCATTGGTTTCCAGGATGAAGAGATGGCTAGGGTCAGTGTATGAAGATGTGCACAGTAGTAAATGCCATCTTCAGAAGTTCAAATGCTTCTTGGACTTCTGACATCCAAGCAAACTTGGAGATTGCTGTAGCAGGGAGGTTATAGGGGGTCAGGATTTGGAAGTTGTTCCAAATAAAATGTCTAGAGAAATTTGCAAACCCAGTGAAGTGCTGAATTTCTTGAACACCCAATCATGAACCACTTCCATCTTCCGGGAATCCATGCAGACTCCCATGGTGGATAGAATGTTGCCTAAGAATATCACAATGGTCTTATAAAAGACACATTTCTCCAGTTCAGCACAGAACTCATGTTGGCAAGGCTGCTCTAGAACATTGCACATGCTGGTTATGCTTAGGCTGGTCTTCTGATTAAATCAGGAAGTCGCCTAAGTAGGCAACTACACACTGGTTCAACATATCCCTCAAGGATTAGATGCCAAAAGGTTGTGGGTGTGTTAGTAAGTCCAAAAGTTATCATTAGATATTGAAAGTGGCCATCTCAACTTCAAAAAACAGTTTTCCACTCATCCCGACTGGACTCTGACTAAGTTGTACACCTCTCTGAAGACTAACTTGGTGACTACTTGAGTTGTTCTTACCTAATCCAGGAACTCTGTGGATACTGATTCTGCACTGTAACTTTTTTGGGACCAGTAGTCCACACCCAGTCTTATGGAACAGTCTGTGCTTTTTTTTCACAAAGAGGACAGGGACCCAGTTTCTGGAGCCCAGGCAAGGTATCCAACTTGAGATTCCAGGGACTCAAGTTTGGAAGTCAGGAGACAGTTGTCCAGGGAGAACTGAGACTTAAATGTGATGGTGTGCTGTTGCCAGGAGATATGTAGATCATGTTTCTCCAACCAGGGGATTCTGAATATCAAAGGGAAATGTGGGGACCAAGTCAGGCTGAAGTAGAAGAATTGCTCCTCAACAATCAACTCCAAAACTATAGTTTCTTGATTGATGGGACCAGAGGCAAGCCGTGACTCAGTGACAATCTAATTCAGTGCAGACTTAAGCTATTTGGGCAAGTCAAGTACTTGAGCCATAGTAGCATCTATGAAGTTATTGCCTGTTCCAGAATCAGTCAGGGCCTTCAAAGGGGAAAGTATCTGTGCACAATACTGAAGTCAGAGTTACCACTGGAGCTGTAAGTGGGGGGACAGCGTTGAGGTGTTGGGTTGGGTGCCTGGCATGGGTTGCTGGACGGGGCTTTGTGAGGTTTTTCTGGTATTTCCCAAGCTCAATCCCCTCCATTGAGGCTGGGCCTGGTTATTTTCCTGGAACCACACTGTTCAGGAATTTGGTGGGACAAACAGATACCATGTGGCTGGTGCAACCACAGTCAAAACACAAGCTTTCCTGCTATCAGCATTCCCATTCGGTAGGGTCCAGGCAGTTCTGTGTTGAGTTCACGTACATGGGGAAGGGTGAGGGGCCCTTTGCAAGGGTTGTTGGTGGTGCACAGAGATGGGTTGGAATCTCTCTTCTCTCAAGTTGCCACTCACTAACCTGGTATCAATTAGGATGCAGAGCTCAATAAATGCATCTAGACCTGCAGGAGGCTCCATGTGGGCAAGCTCATCTTTTATTTCCTTTCTGAGACTAAGATGGAATTGGTACAGTAAGCCTGGTTTATTCCAAGCCACACCTGCCACCAGGCTTTGGAAATGGGTTGTATATGTTGCAACTGACCCAGTGGCCTGACTGAGTCTCCATAAGGCAGCCTCTGCAGTGTGAGCCTGGTGAAGGTCATTGAAAATCGACACAAACATCCTCAGAAAGGTATTCCAGCTTGCCAGTATGGGATAAGCCTGCTCTAGCGAAGGGAACACCCAGTACAAAGCCTCATCTGTTAAAAGGCTGACGACCAGTCCACCTTTGCTTGGTCTGTGCTTTAGGCATTGGACCACAGCAGGAAATAAGAGCCCACACTGGTTCACAAGTCTTATAACTTGCTATGGGGACCTTTACAGTGCTCTGGTTAAGGTAACGTGTTCAGGTTCAGCAGGCAACGTGGGATGAGGGTCCAGGGGAGGCATTCTTAAGTGCAGTTCTGTGATCTATCCCCAAAGAACACAGATTTCCATCCAAAACTGGCCCATTGTGGCCATTGTTTAATCACCTGTAGACAGCCAATCTGCTCCTGGGCACTTAGTGTCCCCTGGGACACGTTTGATGAACCCTGTGGGTTCCATGCTCTTTTGGGGGTAGGACGAGCCTAGAAGACAAGAGGTCTGAGCAAACTAATGCCCAGTGGCTGAAGTGGGCTGGGGAAATTTGGAGCAACAGGCAAGTAGTTCATGGGTAGTCAGTATCAGAGGCAGGCCGGGGCAATAGCTGAAGTTCTCAGAGGAGGTCAAGTAGCTGGGAGATCCAATCCAAGAGGTTGGGTTGGCAGGATCAGGTGAGGCAGTAAGGCAAGGTGGTCTAGGTAGCAACCAGCAGGCCACACCCTGTTGCTCAGACAGCTTCCTCTTCCCATTGGGGCCTTTTTACAGTGCAAGTATCCAATGGGAATGTTGCCTGTCCAGCCAATCAGGGATGATGGTTCAGCATCACCATCATCCTTTCAAGTATTAAAAGACCGCTATCATGTCCCCCCCCTTAATCTCCTCTTTTCCAAATGCAACATACCCAGTTCCTTCAGCCTTTGCTCATATGGCTTGCATTCCATTCTTTGGATCATCTTTGTCGGTCACCTCTGGATCGTCTCCAGGGACAACCATCTCAAAGAACCACAGCTACTTCATAAAGTAAACAAACTTCTCTTCTTCTTCAAGGAGTGTCCCTGTGGGTGCTCCACTTTAGGTGACTGTTGAGCAGTGCCCCTCAATGGAAGGAAGTGGTTTGGAGCTGTTATGTACAGTTGATAAGACTGTCAGCCCAAATAGGGCATCTGAGGCTGATTATGCAATAGAACACCAATGTTTTGAAAAAGTATCCATTGATGCCCAAGTAGATGCAAATGTCTATTATAGATATATTACTAAGGAAGGCAACCGACATTGAGTGCTCTTATAGAATGCGTGCAAATCCTAACAGGGGCCTGTTGGTGCATTTTCTGGTTACAGAGGTGAATACACGCTGATATCCATTTGGACAGTCTTTGGAGACAGAGTGATCAAAAAGACAGACTGTTATAGAAATGAACAGTCTCGGTGATTTTCTAAAGCTTTTTGTCCTACCTGGGGAGAAGGTGCATGCTCTTCTGATGTTAAGAGTGTGGAATGCACTTTTGTCTGCATGTGGTTTTGGAAAAAATGCAGGTAAGTAAATAGGTTCATTTAGGTGAAAAGAGGAAATGACTTTAGGTAAGAATTGTGGATGTGGTCCCAACATGACTTTGTCTTTAAGGTTCAGCCACTAATGCATCTAGCTCACCTATTCACCTAGCCAACGTGATGGCAATAAGAAAGGCAACCTTCATAGAGAGATTTAATAGGGGGCAAGTGGTTTGAAAGGCTGTTCCATAAATCTGTGTAGAGCCAGGTTGAGGTCTCAGGTAGGGACTGAGATTCTGGCCTCTGGGTAAGTATTTTTAATGCCCTTGAGGAATTGTTCAGTTGTTGGATGGGCGAATATGGTAATGCCATCTACTTTGTCGTGAAACGCTTTGATGGCCCCCAGATGTACTTTAATGGAGTTTATGGCAAGACCACTTTTCTTCAATTCCAGTATGTAATCTAGTACTCTTGGGTACCTGAGAGGAAGCTGGGCTGAGGCGTGTTGTTGTTGCACCATGCACAGAATCTTCATTTGTAGACTATATCTGTCTGGTATTTAGTCTTCTATTGTTTAGTACAACATCTTTTACTTCATCTGAACAGGTTAATTCACCTTCCATGGAGTAGCCATGCTTTGAGGTGTAGGATCGTCAGGGTGGGATAATGGGTATGTCCCGAGTCCTGAGAGAGAAGATGAGGTGTTTGTAGGAGGTGCTGTGGTGGGTGCACTGCCATCTGGAGAAGGTAGGGAAACCAGGTTTGTCTGGGCCACATAGGTGCTATGAGGATGACCTTGGCATTGTCTTTCTTGATTTTGTGGATGACCCTGGCTAGTAGTGGTATGGGTGGGAATGCGTACATCCCATTGATGAGGAGAGCATCGCCTAGTGAGTTTGCACCTAGTCCTGCTCTGGAGCAGAACTGTGGGCATTTGGTGTTTTGTGCCATTGCAAATAAGTCTATTGAAGGGAAACCCCATTGACTGAATATCATGTTGAGGACTCCCAGGTCTATTTCCCATTCGTGGTTCTGTACAAAGTCTCTGCTCAGTGCATTCATTGTGTTCAATGAACCTGGAACATATGATGCCGTTATGTCCATCAGTTGTAACTGATGCACCAGTTCCAGAGAAACTGCCGCTGTGCATAGAGAGTGCAAGCTTTCACCACCCTGGGTGGTTTATATAAAACATGCACATCATATTGTCTGTTAAAATCCTGTTTGATTTGTTCTTGATTACTGGAAGTATCTGCATGCATTTCGTACTGCTCTTAGCTCTAGCAGATTTAAGTGGAGATTGGTCTCTGATCTGGACTGCCAGCATTGGGTCTTGTCGGGTAGGTGTGCTCCCCAACCTATTAGGAAGTATCTGCGGTAATTGTTAGTGTTGGGGTCCTTTGGGAGAAAGGGACTCCTGCACAAACATTTTTGGGAAGAGAGTCCACCATTTTAGAGATTCTTTTATTTTGGATGGTATTGTAAAGGGTCTGTTGAGACTGTGTTTCTGAGGAATGTAAACCATTCAAAGCCATGCTGTAGGCTTCTCATATGAAGTCTGGCATGTTTGACCATGAAAGTTGTTGTGGACATGTGGCCTAACAGTTGTAGACATATTCTGGTGGATATCTATGGACTGTCTATTGTCGCTGTTATGAGATTGGTTAGGGTGATAAATCGTTGTTGAGGAAGTATGGCTCTGGCCTCCAGGGTATGGTGGGAGGCATCAATAAATTCTAGTTTATGAACAGGTACCATTGTCGACTTCTGTTTCTTTATTTGTAACCCTAATTTCCTGAACAGGGTTATCGCACCTTGAGTAGCCACTATTGCTTCTTTTAAGTGTTGTTGCCTTTATCAGACAGTCATCTAGATATAGAAATACCATGATTCCATGTTTTCATAAGTTTGCTCCTCCACTGATAGAACCTTTGAAAATCCACTCAGAGCAGTTGATAGACCAAAGGGGAGTAGCTTGCTCTGAAAGTGTTGGTTTCCTAAAGTAAATCTTAGGAATCTCCTATGAAATGGATGTAAAAATATGCATCCTGGAGGTTGAGAGCAGAGAGCCAATTGCCCTTTTCTAGCACCAGGATTATTGTTGCTAGTGTCACCATCTTGAAATGAAAGGTTCTGATGAATTTGTTGAGTTTTCTTAGATCTAAGATAGGTCTCCATCTCCTTTCTTCTGTGTCAGAAAATAGTGTGAATAAAAGCCCTTCCCTCTGAACTGTGGTGGAACAATTTCTACTGTGCCCAGTTGTACAAAGCGCTGCCTTTCCTGTTGTATCAGGTTCTCATGAGAAGGGTCCCTGAAGAGGGATGATAAAAGGGGTTGGGTGGATGGGATAGACATAAAAGGGATGGAATAACCAGTCTCTATAATTTCTAGAAGCCGTCTGTCTGATGTGATCTTTCTTCAGATGTTCTGAAATGGTGACAGCCAGTCTCCAAATGGTGTGGAGATGGCAAGTACTTCCTGGTCTAGTATCTTGGGCAAGGAGGGCACATGCTCTCGACCGGACCTTCAAAACTGTTGTCTGGATGTGGGTTCCTGACTTGTTGAAGATTGATTCGATGTTGGGCTCGTCTGGTGTGATGCTGTATACACCTCTGGTCGTATTACCCATGAGGCTGGGTGTAAGGTGGTCGGAATCTTTGAGTGTGAAACCTGATCTGTTTCAATTTGTTTGCGGGTGTGTAGATTCCCAAGGATTTGAGAGCTGCACATGAGTCTTTGAGAGAGTAAAGAGACTCACCTGTTTTCTCCACAAATAACTTCGGGCCCTCAAATGGTAGGTCCTCCACTGTGGACTGTATTTCTTTCGGGACACCTGAAAGATGAAGCCATGATGCCCGGCACGACTACTGATGTGGCCATGGAGTGAGCAGCCGAGTCAAGTGAGGCCTGTAGTGCTGTGCATGATAAAAAGGCCCTCAGTAATACTGGCTCTGAACTGTTCCTTTTCCTCTGGTAAATTATCAATAAAAGTTGCCAGTTTGGAAAAAATTGTGTGGCTGTATTCTGACAATAATGTGTCATAATTGTCTATTCGGAATTGAAGTGTAATAGAAAAGTACGCCTTGCGTCTGAAGAGGTCTAGTCTTGTCCAGTCCTTATCAAAAGATGTTGCTCTGTTGTGGTGGTGTTTTTCTCTCTGATTCACAGCCTGTCCTACCAAAGAGTTCAGTACAGGGAGGGAAAACGAACTGATTCTAGGAAGGGACAATATTTTTTATCTGAATATTTACATGAAGATGGTGCTGTAGCAGGTGTCTGCTATATGGTTTTTGCAGGTTCCATGACTGTCATTCATGGGTAATGCAATCTTAGACGATGAAGCAGTCTGTAATATGTCACACAATTTGCGACGTGCTTCCGGTTCCTCTTCCAGGGATATTTCGAGAGCCTCCAACACCTTTCTGAAGAGGTCCAGGAATTGTTTGAAATCATCTCCAGTAGCGGGTGGTGGAGGCATTATAGTTTTGTCTGGAGAAGATGACAATAATGCTTGAGGAGAAGTGTCCTCATGATCAGATGCTTCATCAGAGTCATCAGCTACTTCCTCATGTGGTTTAGAGGGAGGTGGAGCCATTGTTGTCATGGGAAAGTGTGGTACTCTTGACCCTGGTGGACTTAGGGTCCTTGAATGTTGGGTCCTTTACATGGCCCAAGGGTCCCAATATTGCCACTGAGGTGGAAATGGTATAGGAGGTGGTACCCATGGGTGTCCATACCAACTGGGTTCTTGAGATGTTGGGTAGTGATACGGTCCTGCTTTGGACGAATGGCATGGTGGAAGAGTGGTGAGGTAAATGTATTTGACCTTCTTCTGCCTCCTCCTCCTCCTCCTCATCAGATAGGAGAGCGCCTGACCTGGGTGCTGTACGGATGTGACTCGGTACCAAATGTGCTGATGTAACATCAGTACCGAAAAAAGGGGATTCTGGAGTTGTGGAGATTACCAGATCTCCCTACCTGAGAAACTGCTGTGGTGCTGGGAAGGTTGGTACCAGCACTAGTGTGGCTGGTGTAGGTATTGTTGCTGTCAGTGTTGAGCATTTCACTGATCCTATAGGCACTGGTATAGGCTGGCATGCCATTGAAGTGATCAGTGCCAGCTGTCTTACAGGGCCGTGCGCTTTTCCTTGCTCTTAGTTCCTTTGTCTGAGCTTGCCCGTTAGGGTCTGTAGTTCCATGGGTACTTGCGGGTACCTCATGGTACCGAAGTCTCGGAGTCTGAAGCGCTCAGTGCTGTCAGTACCAAAGCCATTTCCGTGGCTGAGGGATGCATTTTCTTTGCTGTTTCCCCCTCTGGTGAGCTTGCAGATTGCTTTTTGGTGGTCTGTTGCAGACAGACTCCTTGCTAGTCTTTTTTGTGGCTAGCCCTGGGCAAGAGGCTGCCGAGGATGTTGGCTCAGAGAAGACCCTGGTTCAGGCTCCGATGAGGGTCACAGTGATTTCTCCATTAGAAGGAGTTTCAATTGCAGGTCTCTAGCCTTCCCTGGTCTCGCCTTCAAATTTGTGGCAATGAGAGCACTTCTCATTCATGAGAGGGATGTGCGATTTCCCCAGGTGATAGGCACACAGATTGAAAGTGGAATGGAAAGCCTGAAGGTTAGGCACCGCTTGAACCCTGGGGAACCACACATGCCTGGGTTTTTGTTCATCATGTAAAGCTCCTAGTTGTCTATTTCCTAACTATAAACTATAGGAAGAAACGGGAAAAACTCCAGGGAAATAGGATGAAAGTAATTTCTTTTTTAAAACATATATAGGGAGAAACAAGGAAAGAAAATACAAGAATTTACTAGATTTCTAATGGGAATAGCTAACTATTAACTATCTAACTCTCAGACACTGGTAGCTCACGTCACTCTCAACTCCAGCCACATCCCTTCTCCAGAGGGGAGGCTTTTAAAAAATCCTGGGTGGGGCTTTGATTGCCTCCAGGTGTGTTAATTAACCTGGAGTAACCCCTGCTCAGCTACCAGGGGAAAAGGAACTTGCTGAGCCTTGGGCTGATATACTGGTCTTCTAGTACTCTCCAGTAGCCATCTAGTTTGACCCTGACACTAAAAAAATAAATACTATATATATATTAGATGGACTTTTCTTGAGCAAGTAGATTCCACCAACATAAAGACTGATCAGGAGGGAAAGGGAAGTTGCATTTCAAGCTCTCCAAAAACATCACCATTTAATTTTATAACATAACCAGGGATTTATTCCACAATAGAAACTGCAACATTTGATACAAGCTACCCAAAAAAAGGAGAAAGCCAAAATACAGCGGTGGCAATTACTTTACAGAGCTTTTTCTGTCTTCTACATCACTAGTCCATCAGTGACACTAGGACCTAAACATTTGTTTTCTGTACATCAACCAATGCTAAAAGCACCAACACGCTGTTCTGAATTGTAATTCCAGTCACTGCAACCAGACATAGAAGTTATTGCTCAGATAAATAAACCTAGTCTACAAAAAACAAAGTGAAAAAAACTAAAGTTTCCAAAGAGTTAACAGAGTAAACAGGGATATCCTCAAAAGAGGATTTACTGGAATTCATGGTGCAGTTTTTTTGCACCTAAAACAAGTTGAATTATGTATGCTGGTATATCCCAGAGAGAGGTAATTTCATGCTGCACAATAAAAGGTGCATATTTCAAATGCCTTCCAAATCGGCAGAAACCCCTACTAAATAGTCAGCATTTCAAACCTCAACCACCACAAACAGCTCAGGGAAAAAATACAAAAGTGTCAAAAACTATTCTGAAAAATGATCCCATGAGGATAGAAGTAGCACCATTTGCAGCTTGGCTCTTACGCCAGCCCTGTGACTTTACGAAGAAACTCTGATAACCTTCCTTTAAGGAGTCCTAATAATTTCTGGCAAGTTTTACTTTCAATATTGAGAGTCCTTCCCAGTACAGCTGATGCAGATGTAGTCTTCCTTCTCTGCCATCTCCGGAGACACACCCACACACACCTGATGGAACCACTGGTTGCAGCTGCCATCACACTGGACCCAATCCACCTAATTGCAAAGAGCACAGATTAGTGGACAGAGAAAGGCAGCACAAAGTGCAAAGCTTTTGTGGTAAATTATTTGCAAACTCTTCATCTGTCTACTTAAACCAGCCAAAATCCTGCCCCGAGGGACTGGCTTAATGACTGCAAGAGGCACAGTTCCACAAGTGTAACTAAAGCAGCTGGGTGAAGAGCAGCATTCTCCCTCTTTGCCACCCACCCACACAGTTTAAAACCCCAGGGAGAGGATTTAAATTTGGGTTTTTTTCGAGTTTCTCTCCCATCACTGTGTGCAACCCTCACAAACAGCAGGGGAGCCAACACAGGCTCCAAGGGGGCATGAATATACAACTCAACCCTGCTGTGCATGTACAACCTTGGGAGGGGGCACATCACTTGCTTGCTGCCATATGGTGCTTCCCTTTATAGTGCCTCGCCCTGCTCTCTCTCTGTGCAGTTAACGTGAGAGCCCCTGGTCTCTAATGCCCTAAGATTTTCTCTTGGGCTTGTGATGACTTCCCCCAGGCTTCTGTGCAGGCAGAGGGGGTGGAATGCTCTTTGCTGCTCCCCCCGTTACTTCCCAGCCTACGATAAATTCAGGGATGGTACCCCATTCCCATGTCTCTTCCCAGCTCTCGGCAGAGCTCCTTCCTTCCAGTCATTCCCAGCCTAGTGAGGGAGGCTTATGGGAAGCCTCCACCCCTCTGCTTTGCCTCTCACTGTATTTATCTACACCAGGATGAGAGGGAGTCTCCCATTCCTCCTGTCTGCCTGATCCAGGAAGCCTTGCTATTCCTGTATCTAAGGGGCACTAATGGAGACACAGCCTGCCTGCGCCACCTGCCACCTCTTCACTTCCTTTCTCTGGCTCTATGTAGATACTCTCCTGTCTTATCCTCCCACTTGCCTGCCAGGTTCTCACTCCTCAGACATGGTTTCTCCCAACAAGAGAGATTCTGGGACCTGTAGCCTAGTAACAATTAGATGCTAACAAAGCACGCTGGGATATAAAAAGACCTGCTTTCCTCAGGCTGGGTCTACAGTGACAGCGGCAAATTCGTCACCGTCAGATCGATTGCTCTGGATCGACTGAGCGGTCTGTGTAGACCCGCTCAGAAGATCCAGCAATCGACTTACGAAAACCACCCCAGTAAGTGGCATAGCGCTGCGTGGAAGGGAGCACTGTTTGCGTTGGCACAGCACCGTGTGGATGGAGCACGGAGCAGACACAGCAAAGTTGATGGGAAATATGCAAGTGATTTACGTCATTCGCGTATCTCCCGCTGACTGCCGCCGAATCTGGAAGGTAAGTGTAGACTGGACCTTAGTCTGGGGAGATCAGAGATATGGTAGGACTTGCTGAGTTTCTCTCTCCCAAGGAGCAGATGAAGTATGGGCAAGTGTGCTGATCTTTGCAAGGGGAAAGTGCTAAAGGAAGAGGTCTACCAAAGAAGTCTTAAAGGTCCATTTGGGACCCCCACATGAGAAGGGGAGAATCCCTGAGAAAATTAAGGTGTTCCAAGTCTCTGAGGGAGCAGTATCTAAGGAATTTGGTGTGGTTTGCTTTTTTGAACTCTGTTTACCCTGGAAAGGGGATTTTTTGGCTCATCTTGAACCATCCAGCCAGTGGGGAAAGCGAGGCATGGACCCAGCCTGACAATGGGAAGGTCAGCTACACCCTTAACGTGACTAATATCACTTTAGTTTAATTTGGTATCAAGCCAAACTATGTTAAATTGGCATCAGCCCTTCTTAAACTGATGTAGAAGTGTCCACACAAGGGGCTTGCATCAATTTAGATACTGCCAAACTGGTGCAAACTGTATGTGCAGACACAACCTAAGGTTTTTAAAAACAGCCTCTCAGTAGCCTTGAAGGAGAGACCACAGTAGCTTTTCTGGCAAAGAGACTCAGTAGGATTGTAAAAAATCCAGAATTGTAAGGATTTCCCTCCAAGCTTAATAGAAGAAAGGAAAAAAAGGAGAGTTAGATTCCTGGTGGGAGAATGTGCCAGCTCAATGAGGGAAGAACTGGCCAGCTGAAAGGGAAAGAGATGCAGCAAGCAGTAGCCAGCGGCCGAATGTGCCATTTTAAGTTACCAGCCAGCTACTGGAGACACTGGGAGAGGTTCCTATGAAAGCAAAATTCTACTCTAAGGAGTCCGAATAATTGCCAGGCATGCAAAGAAAAGTGCCAGTTGGGAAGAGACTGAAGGCAAGGCATCTTGCTTGATGAGCTACTCAGGTTTTCCAGGAGCCCAGTGTCTGAAATAGCTCTCTCTTTGTGGATAATGTTTGTCTAATGAAATAATTAGGGAGCAGTTTTGATATCACCTGCTCCCTGCATTCAGTGCTCCACAGCAGCTTCCCATTCACTGACCTCATCTCCTTCAGGCTGCAGGCAGTTCACAGCAGGGCAAATTGCATCTTCATCCTCCGAGTCCTCCTGCTCAGAGAACGACATATCCAAGGGAAGCAAGTGGCTTTCGTTGGAGCGCTGCACCTCGAAGAGCCGCTCTCGCTCTCTCTCCAGTTTGCTACTGCTTAGATCCTTGGAGGGATTCAGTTTCAGTTTCTTCTTTTTGGGCGTTCTCAGTTTTTTTACTCTTGCTCTCTTCTCACCACAGAAGCCCTCTCTTTCAAAGCGCCTCTTTAATTTTCTCTCCACATAACCAACTCCATCTCTTTTCCCCCGGCAGCATTCGTTCTAGTGGGAAGAATATTGAAGCAAAACCTTAAGGACTATATTAAGGCTTTATACTTTAATCCATTATTCAGTGATCTGTTTTCCCCTTCAACATATCACCCATCCCTTCCTACACTGAAAGGAGGGGTGCCCTCTATGGCATACTAAACACAATCACTCTGGAGCTATTCTTAAGAGCTGACTAATGGGTCAAAGCAAGTATTAGAATCAGAGAGTTTATGAAAGTGTGTGATTCTCTCCCTTCTTTCTCTCCTTCAAAGCAGCTTTACAGTCCAGTTTCTAAGGAAAAGCCTCTTCTTCCCCACTGGACTCATTAGTATCTGTTTGCTATTAGAATCAGAATGACCATAGTTAAGTCATACAAATGACCAGCAAATGCAGTTTCAGAATGCAGAAATGGATCACAAATAATATTCAGAGACAGAGAATCCTGCAATGAGTTGCACAAAGTTCCCAACCCCTTCTGAAGATTGACAGGGCACGTGCGCGCGTACACGCACACACACTCAAAATGTATTGATTCCAGCAAGGACCTCTCAGCTTGGGAAGAGCCCCAAACAGAGGGATCAGTGGTGTTGTAAGATACCTGCCTTTTCACTGGTTGATCCTATTGGTGACCTCTGTTCTGTCTGCAGAACAGGACTCTGCTTTGTGAATAAGATGGCGTAGAGCTCTTGTATTTCAGGCAGTGAAACCTGTAGCAACTGGGCTTCCATCATCAGCTCATCCAGCTCTGTGCTAATCACTGTAACAACAAAACAAATATTGTAATTTTCTAATGTAAAGGTTTATGATAAATACAAAGATTTAGAAAACATTTTCCCCAGTAGTACATACATCAATACAAAGGAAAATTTGGGTAAGATTTTGTAACTGTTTGTGCAAATCATCTCTAATAAATCTGGTCAGATACTTCACTATATATTTCTTATTACAACAACATGACTAAAGGAAAGATGAAGGCCTGTGCAGTAACTTGTGGATAGCTATATGGTGGCGGAGACTTGTACTGGGAATGGCCTCAGTGAAACTCTCTGGGTCACTATCATAAAAATGAATTATTCAGTGTCTGGGTTATGATTTCTATATTGATGTTTCTTGTTAGCTGATAGGCTAAGGGACTGGAATCTGTCTTGGCTGCTTCTCACCAATTTTAAGCAACATGAGGGAGGGAGTTAAATAATGGTCCCTTGAATTAAGGGAGAAAAAATTTCAGAACCTCAAAAGGAAAAGGTGAATCACATAAAAAACCCTGGAGAGAAAAGTCAAAGATGAGAGGGCCAAGTTACTAATATGATATTTTTGTAAATAGTGAAAACTGAACATAAGGCTAGATTTTGGCATCTGAGGCAGCGGATGTCTGGAGTGAAAGGCAGGAAGCAACAAGGGCGGCTTGTGCAAGAGGTTGGAAGATGTCATTTGTACTAGGCCCTATTCTGCTTTGGTCCACATTAGACCACCTGTGCTAGGAAACAGATCACAAAGTTAAGGGAAGTGTCATCTGATTAGTACAAATCTACAGAATCTGAATTTCAATGCGGCATGGCAAGGGGGACTGACTGCCCTTCTAGCTCCAGGTCTCCCGTTTGGTGGAAATTTTGATATGTCATCAGAAATGGGTTGAATTGGACTTTCCTCCCATGGACCACTGGTACCAAACATGACAAATCTAGAACAATTATGTAGATATATATTTGAGATAATGTTTAAAACCCAACTTTTTAAAATTATACTTTAGAAAAGAGATGTATTGCTTACATTAAAAAAATAATGCATTGATCTTTGGTAAACCTAAGGAAGTCAGTATCCCTGGTCTTTGGTAAGCCTGGCTTGTCATGTAGGACTGAAAATATTTACTCGTCAAAGTCATCCTCAGTGTCATCTCAATCTAGGGGACCGCTGCAAAACACACTGTTACACTGATCCTTGTCCACTCTGCTCTTGCCCATCTCAGAGCAGGCTGCTGACCTACCATTTGCAGTGTGGTTATCATCTGGTCTTTGACATGAGCATTTTGATTAAGCTGAAGATTGAAATACGATGCGCTTCTGAATCACACAACTATTGTGATCAGTCCATCTTCCCAGACCCATCCATGCTCAGTTGGGAAGGGTAGTTTTGGATGCACTTGATCAACCCAGAACCAGTCCATTGCTTGACAATTAGCCCTCTTGATAGCAGGTGTAACTGGCAATTTTTCTCAGTTTGTCTGCTTCTTGGAAAGCATCCACCAACATAGCTCTGCTAATGTTGGTCTTCAAATGCTAAGCCTGGAACATGAATGCCTCCAGTGCACTTATGATCTCACAAGTGACTGTTTCAGCCATTCCAAGCACTTTCAGAGCAAGCAGAGTCTTTGGAGGCTAAATCAAATGCTTTCCAGTAAGATAACCGGTCTTTCCAGCCAACCTTCCAGTAGCGTCACATCCTTAAAGAGCATGGAAACCTGGCAGTGCGGTGACTTTGAATAGTCCAAGCAACAGGAACACATCTCTGAGGGATATACAGCAATTCCGTTCCCCAACAGCAAGCACAACCAACCTAATCTTGCAGAAGTCTTGGGTAGTGTCTCACAGAGAGCTTTGGACCATGTGTGTCTTGTGCAAAAATCTGGAGTTTAGTAGCATCTCTCTCTGTGATGTTGATGACATGCAAGATAATTTTAATGTCAGCCACCGCCTGGGAACTATGAAGGAACTCCAATGAAGAGTGCGAGGGAGCAACTTCGTTACAACATGTGATGATGAAATTCTCTGAGCAGTTCTTTGCATGCTGGAGTGTTTTTCCTGTAAAGTATACGGTTAACTCTTCCTTCATGAGAGTAGGAGACAGTAGCTTCTTCATTTTGACATTGGAGATGTTCCTGGATTCAATGATTTTGTACTGGACAGGTGCAATACCAGGAAGTCTTCTTTCTGGTACTATTTTTAATTGATTCCTCTGTGTTCATGAGATGGACTTTGTCACAGGTTCAGTATTTCTCTGCAGCCTCATAATGAAGTTTCAGTCAAGTCTTGGTAGCTGTTAACTGTTTCTGATTTGCTGAGAGCTTTACCTCAGCCATACCATCTATGATTGTTATGTTGAGAGGCCTATGCTGGCATAAGGTACCACTCATGTTATCAGTAAGTGCTGTTTTAGAAAGATCATACAAGACATGCATTTGTTTGTGTTTTCTTCCAGTTTTGATAGCATCACATTATTTTAAGCTTTTAAGAATATGTGTTGTTTCATTTCTGCAGACAGGATTGCTAAAACTATGTTCACATCCCCTGGCTCATCTTCAACAAACACTTTAGAAGCCTTTTTGCTAACCATTTCTTCCTCTTCAATTCCATTCAAAGCATATATGTGGTAATTTATCAATTCCAGCCAAGTCCCCCAGTTTGCAGTAGGAAAATAAGTATTCGTCTCCATTTTTTTAAACATAACACATTACAGACATTCTTGATGTAGTATGCAATGTGATATGAAATGTCATGTGCGGGGACAACTTTTGGGTCAATGCACCCTCTTAACTTTGTTTTCCGTGCAACAGTCTCACTGAAAGTGACTGCTTCATACTGTTTCTCACCTATCTCATATGTTGAAACTGCTTAAGAGATGCCTTCCAGCTTCCTCCAGAAGCAGAGGCTCTTCTTGAGACACATGCCATGGGACCTAGTATAAGACGAGCCTTACTCATAGAGGGCATTTTCCTGGCATATTCAACTTGCTCCTGATGCTCGATGTATTTCCTTTCCAACTTGCCAAATTCAGTTTATGGGTTCGTGTGTTATAGCATGTAAGATGTCACCAAGCATTCTTCAAAGACTTAGCTACTAGCTCGAACTTTTTATCTCCCCATTGTCTAAAACTGATCAAAACCAAAGAAAAACAGGATTTTGTAATTAATTATTTTGGGATTGTAATTAATTATGTAATGTACATTTTGTAACCATATGCATACATTTCCTGATGGATCCAGTAATTTCTGGCTGGATGCTAACGTCTTATCCAGTGCTTCCTTACAACTCTTTTGGAATAATAAATAAAGTTGATAATCAATACCACTGAACTGCTTCCTTTTTGCCAATGATGGCAAATCAATTTCAAACACCCTATTTATAGTAGTCTGAAACGTTAAAAAAAAATGATGTTCTGAGCATTAACTGACAACCCAATATTGTCAATCGAGGGACACAATTTAACTTTGTGAGGTCTTCATGTTTGAAAACCTCTATATAATTTAAAAAATAGATTTTTAAACATTTTTGGAATATATATCTACAGTATTGTTCTATGTTTGTCAGGTTTGGTACCATTGTATTCAGGGGAGAAAGGACTCTCTCAACTCAACCCATTTCCGAAAACGTATTATCAAAATTTCCACCAATCAAAGGACCTGGAGACTGGAGCCAGGGAGGGCAGCAAGATCCACCCCCCATCATGCCGCAGAAGGTGACACCACTGAAATTATGATTCTGTAGATTTTAACCAAAAAAAGACATCTTACCTTTTTGTACCTTAACTTGCCCATGGAATTACACATGCTCCCAGACTATGAGGCCTGCCTTAGAAAGATGACGCCAATTGATCTCATTTCCTGGCTTGTGGTAAGATGGGGTTCAGCCCTTGCCAATCTGGACTGTAATAGCAGCCCAAACTGACTTTATGAACCTTATGTATACCTCTGCTCTCCATCACTCAAAAGCAAGGACCGTAGAACAAGGCAGGGCCCCCCTTTTTATGCTTCAGATCACCCAGTCATACACTGAAAAATGTAAGTGAAGCCTACAAACCATGAAGGGGAATGCAATTCTGTCCTGAAGAAAAGGGAGAATGTAAATACATGGTTCTGTTATCCCAGTCATGAGGCAAAGAAAAAGACATCGCACCAATTGTCTGAGATACCTAATGGAAGAGAAACATTTATTAAACATACGTTTTCCTATAACACATTTCATGTGTAGGCAGGTCAAAAGTGACCAAATAGATAAGTCAGATATCTAACAAGGTTGGGCTAAAGGAGTAAGACGCTTCAACCAGTAGAGAGATTTGGGATTTACTTCAAGTTACAGGCACCTCAAAGGTAACCCCCCAAAGGAGCTGTGTTTTGTGGGGGAGGAAAGAAGGTGTCTATTTCTTATACACAAAGACCTGAAACTTTTCTTTTAAAGCCTTAGAAAAAAATTTTAAAATAAAGTCTGGTTTGCTGAAAGAACTCTTACCTCTTAACATTCACATTAAACACGCTCTGGGTAACACCCAAATACAATTCAGCAATTCTGTTCTGAAAAGTGAGCCCCCCCTTCAGAAAAATGAAACCCATCACACGCCTCGTCAACCCTAACCTGTGTTGTCAAAGACTGTACCCATCTTAATGTATACACCTCCTACACACCCCAGCTAGATCCCTCCCTCCCCCCATGCATACACACACGGAAATGGTGCTTTATCAGGATAGGTAGGGATACTGAATTTTCAAGAGAGACTTAATCCAAAAGTATAGTCATTGATGTCAAATACATGTTGTTTAAAAATTCCAAAACCAAACAAATGAGTTTTATATTAACCAAGAAAGCCTCCCCCCCCCCAAATTCCCTTTCAACTTTTATTCTACTGACATGTGACCTCATTACATTAATTCTCCAGTCTGAAAGGACCTAATTTCTTAATATAAAAAACCCACCTCCTTTTTTGAGGGTAAAAAGACACCCTCATGCCCTCCAAATAACAAAAACTCCCCAACCCTGCCCCCTCATCACTGACTTTTAGGCCTCTTTTGCACATCATAAAGCAGATAAAAAAAAAGACACCCAATTGTTTCCTTTTGCAGATCACTTGAACTTCAACGCTTCAAACAGAACAGCATTCTCCCTCAAAAAACGGTCACTGACCTTTCAGAACTGTTGTTCTTCGAGGTGTGCTGCTTATGTCCATTCCATGTTAGGTGTGTGCATGCCGCGTGCATTGTTGCCCGAGATTTTTCCCTGAGTGGTATCTTGAGTGGCTCTAGCGCCCTCTGAACCTTTGCTCTTTTATTAGCAGGCCCAGCACTAGGAAGGTGGCCCATAGTATATTGATGCTGTTCAGTAACTGAGCCTGCAACGAACCTTTGATCAGCCAGCTGTTGAGATATGGGTAGACTTGCATACCTCAACACCAGAGGAAGGCGGCTACTAACACTATACACTTTGTGAAAACCCAGGCAGCTGCCAATAGGCCAAGGACGAGAGAGCAGTGAATTGGAAGTGGCATGAACTCATTTGTGGTCGTGGAAAGTAGAGATGTGGAAATAAGTGTCCTTTAGGTTGAGGGCACTGTACCAATCTTCTGGATCAAAGAGGGTATGGAGACCAGGGACACCCTGCAGAACCCCTCAGTTTCTTGAGATACCTGTTGCGGCACCGCAGGTCCAGGATGGGGCATAGGCCCCCTTTGGGATTAGGAAATACTGGGAGTAAAATCCCTTCCCTCTCAAGTCTTGAGGAACTTCCTGCACAGTCCCCACACATAGGAAGGACTGCACCTCCTAGACAAGGAGCTGCTCATGAGAAGGATTCCTGAAGAGGTATGGAGGCGGGGAAGATGAGTGGATAAAAACTGAAAGGTGTAACCAACTGTTACTGTTCTCAAGACCCAACAGTCCAAAGCTATATATGACCGTGCTGGGCTGAAAGGCGACAGATGGTCCAAAAACAAAAGGGAAGTGGATCTGGAGCTGTAACTCATATAATGTCCTTGAGCACACCTTCAAAATGCCTGCTTGGCCCCATTGAGGTATCCCTGAGAACCCTTACTGGGAGGCTGGGGTGGACCAGGGAGGTAGAGGAGTCATTTGTAACCCTTTCCCTTTCTTTTGTAGGGCTCCTGTCTGGGAGGCACAGCAAACCTGGGAGGCTGCTGGAGCCTAAAGTTCTTTTTGGAAGCTGGTAGCATTTAAAGGTCTAAGAAATGAAGGGTGGCCCTCAAGTCCTTGAGGCTGTGAAGTTTTGAGGCCTTCTGATCCAAGAAAAGAGACAAGCCTTCAAAGGGGAAGTCCTGGTCATAACCCATGCAGGAGGCCAAGGTACTGGAGCCACAATCACCACCTCATGGTAACAGGAGAGGTCATTGTCCTGGCTGCCAAGATGGCCACATCCAGGGCAGCCTGGAGGGAGGTCTTGACCACATTCTTGCCCTCCTCCAGGATGTCCGCAAACTCCTGCTTTGACTCCTGTGGTAGAGTGTCCTTAAATTTGGCCAAAGAGTCCCAAAGATTAAAATCACTTCTCCCCAACAGAGTCTGCTGGTTGGAGATACATAACTGAAAGCTGTGCATGGAATAAACCTTTCCTTCAAAAAGTTCTAGTGTTTTGATGTCTTTATTCTTGGGGGTTGTGCTCAACTGTCCCTGTCTGTCCTGTTCATTTGCTGCAGACACTATCAGGGATCCTGGAAGTGGGGAGAGTATAGGCATTTGAACCCACAAGGCTGAAGGGAGTCCTTGAGGAGTTGGCGAAACTGGGAGAGAAAGCAGGTCCTTCACCACTTGGAAAGCCTCCAGGGCCAAAGGAACCAGCAGACGTCTGGTACCATGGCTGTTTCTGGGAGTTGGTGAAAGGTCCTGCACTGGACTTAATGCTTTAGGTGGAATTAATGGTGTTATTACCGGTTCGGGGCAGGACAATTGGCCTGGCACAGGTCTCACTGAGCTGGTCTCTCCTTGCTTCTCTCTCTCTTCTGCACCAGTGAGCACCCTCTCTTGGTGTGCTGTTTTTTAGGCTTCTTTCTCAGCACCAGAGATGGTGAATGGTGCAAGGAAAAGCACGATGCTGGGGGGACACTTCGCACAGATGCTGAAGTGCTCAGCACCAATTCACAGTGACTCGGCTCTGAGACGGTCTGAGTGTGGCTTCCATGTAGATAACCATCAGCCAAATGTCTGTCTTTCTTAGTGTGAGGTCTGAAGTCCTCGCAGACCTGGCACTTGTCCTTTACATGAGTTTTCCCCCAGATACTTGAAGCAGCTGGAGTGCAAGTCACTCACTGGCATAGGTTTACCTTAAGAGGCACATGGCTTGAAGCCCAGGGACCAGGTCACGCTCAGCTCCTGGGGCAAAGAGTCCTTTGATGACAGGGACCAATGACGTATGCTATTCTTTATGCTACATTAAATTTAAGACGTATATACACTAACTACAGCAACTATAAACAGAGAAGAGTCCAAACTACTGGGAAAGAAGCCTTGCTGTACGGTGACCAGATGTCCCGATTTTATAAGGACAGTCCCGATATTCAGAACTTTTTCTTATATAGGCACCTATTAACCCCCACCCCGCCCTGATTTTTCACACTTGCTATCTGGTTACCCTACTTTGCTGCAACAAGAAGGATCATTTCCGCAACTGTCACAGGTGGTAAGAAGGAACTGAGAGGGTGTGGGGCCGGCGGTGTGCCTCATACCAGCACATATGTGGGCAACTCCAGAGGGGACTAGAGCTGGCCCTATGGATATCACAGAGAGAAAAGTTTCTGGCAACAGTGCCGTGGCACGCACAGACCTACCATGGAATGGACATGAGCAAGCACTCAAAGAACTGAAGTGTCACAACAGCAATTTCTCTGACATTCCCCTCCTCTTGCGTATGTTGGATGAGACTAAAGATCAGACTATGACCATAACGATCCTTTCTGGCCTTAATATCTACCAATCCACTACCATCACAGTACCCTGAACCATTTTAAAATTAAAAAATCTTAAAAAATATAAAAGAGAGGTGACAAACATACCCTTTCATGATATCCTGCAAGATATCATGTATACTATCTCTAGCTCAAGAAGCAGGATCTTACGGCTGTGTGTGTAAGGAGAAGGAAATGTGCTCTACACCCACAGCACTTACTATAGGCTGATTCATGGAGTGGCCTGACCATCAATCAGAGACCCCCTCAAAGGCTTTGCTACAAAGGAGAAGAGGAATAAAGGATAGTAATATGCCCTAGTGGAAGAGGCAGGTATCCTAAAAATCCCTCCTCCAGAGTAAAGTTGGACAACTGAACAGGAGGGAAGCTTTGCTACTTTGTTACCAGTTCCTGGCATTTGAGGTTATATTGAAAAAAATCTTAATATTCCTTATTTGTAATTGCCTCAGGAACTGAATCCTGCTGCTACCTAGAAATGACTGCTAAGCAGGACAATCTTTCAACCCCCTGCACAGACGTGCCACACAGGAATGCAGAATACCAGGGGGAGGCCCATTAGGAGGTTCCAATGAGAAGGATTCCACATTCTGAGTTCCAGAATGGCAGAAAGGCAGTATTCCAAGTTGCTGGGGAACATGGTGGATAATACACACATACTCCCCAGCTGACAAGATCAACTCCTGCTTCCTAGAAGTTGTAAAGGGATCAAGACTTGAGAATTAGCCAGCAATGCAATAATAATCTGCCATGGTAATACTTGCTTGAATACACCAGGTGAATACATAATTAACCTGTGCCAAGTAGAATCTACAAAATGCAAAGGAATTTGGCAAAGTGCTCTTGCTGAACATACATCACCTCTAGCCACTCCTAGAAGTAAGTTCAGTCTCACCTTGTTTGTCTCTGGCAACTGGTGTGCTGTGGCTTGCCATCTACTGTACAATAATCCTGAGCCAATTTTATCTTGTATAAGTTTTAGATTCCCTGAGTATAACATTTGCTGTGCTCTGTGCTGCCAGTTTACAGTTCTCTCGATCAGATACCGTAAAGCATCTCCCTCAGGAAGCCTCACACGGATACGTTGCAGGGAAGCCAGTAAAGGGAGAATTTTTTCTAAGGGTGGCTTTTCCGATCTATGGCAGTGAGGACAGAGCCAAACACGAGGTCCCTGCAAAACAATGGGCACTGAAACACAGCTGGTATGAAAGACCCCTCTGCAGAGTTCACATTGGATCATTGGTGCTTCTGGCTCTTTCTGGCAAAGGCAGACTTTCATCTCTCCATCATCTTCATTAGGTAGCACCTTCCCTTCATTTGCTGCTCTCAGAGAACGCAGTGCCTCCATCTCCTTCAAACGGGCTTCCCCGAGTGTGGCCATCTGCAAGGGAGTTAACACAAATGCATTTAATTCCAGGTTCAGCAAAAACAGAATCCCCTCTCAACGCAGATTACTCGTTGGAGTTCTCTGAATGAACTCTGAACGCTCACACTCTTGAACTGCGCCAATGACGCAGATTAGACCTTCCAGTAACAGAGCCAGCTGGAATGCTCTCATGAGCCCTGGCCCTTCCTTCACAGCTGCTAACATATGGAAGGTGAGGCTGCAAGAGTGGGCCTGATGTTCTGTCTGCCTCCATTCCTTCAACCACTTTACTTGGGTCCAAAGTTATAGCTAGGAACAGGGAAGGTAGATGGGCAACATAAATGGACAGAGTCCATCTCAGAGAACTCGTTACAAGTGAGTAACCTTCACTTCTTCAGCCTGTGGCCTCCACACACTCCCACTCTTGGGAGTTTGGTAAGCTGCTTTCCTCCTTCTGTACACTAAAATGAGAAGACCTACTTAAACAGAGATTTTAATACTTCTTTACCAAATTGAGCATCTGATTTAGATGTCAGATCTCAGGCACAATGTGCTGTGAAGGTTTAACTGAGCTTCAAAAAGTAATATGTAAGCAGTTCTAAGGGTGGCCATGGGAGTGGCCTTCACTCTAGTTGGGTGTGCTCTATGCCCTTCAGGAAGAGGAGCATGGGTGTGTTTATAACACTCTTCAATAGAGTCTAATCCATTTAGAAAGGCATTGGGACGTGACTGCCTGAATTTGACTCTCTTCGTAAAAGTCAAACTGTCTAGGCAATTTCCTGTATTCCTCAGACCTATTCAAATAGCAGGGTAATGCTCTTGTAACATCCAAAGTGTATAGATTAGCTTCCCCTAAGTGGAAGTGAAGTGTAAGGGAAAATACTGACAAAGAAAGATAGGACTGGAATTTTGTTACCACCCTGGAGAAATTTAGGGTGTATGATGAAGGACCTATTTGCCTTTGTGAAAGACTATGAGGGGGAGGCAGGGTCAGCCTTGAGGTCCTGCAGCAGAAATGATAGCTACAATAAAGGGAAGTTTGACTGAGGTCCTGTGTTGGTGTGGGTTCTCTAACTAGAGGTAGATTTTTTTTAAAACTCTCCAAAAACCTTTTTATTAAAAAATACGGTTTTGCCTGACTAAGCTGTGATGAGATGAGATGGCTGAGAGATGTGCTTTTACTGATAATGTGGAGTCTCAAGGATTTAAAATGAAGTATTTCAGTATGGCTAGAATCTGTATATTATTTCTGGATGCTCACAAAGAAAACCTTTTCTCTTCTTATGATCATAACCCAGGTGAGTCAAGTGCTTCCTGAAGTTTAATAGACTCTCCTATACATTTTCCAAACAGATCTGTCAAAGTCCTACAACCCGTCTGTCAAGTGGCAAGAGTAAAGTCTGGAGGTAAATCGGATCACTCTTCTAGGTCAACAGATCTGGAATTGTGGGGAGATTCTTGTCAGATCTGCAGTAGATCCAAGAACCATTGTTATCTCACCCCGGTCTGGGGCAATCAGAACAGAATTCAGAAATGTAGGACTAGAAGTACCTCAATAGTTCATCTAGTCCAGTCCCTTACACAGGCAGGCCTAAGTATTATCAGACCATACCTGATGTTTGTCTAACCTGTTCATAAAAACCTCTAGTGATGAAGATTCCACAGCCTCCCCAGGTAACATGTTTCTGTGCTTAACTACTCTTATAGTTAGGAAGTTTTTCTCAATGTCCAACCTAAATCCCCCTGCTAGCAATTTAAGCCCAAGACTTCTTGTCCTGTCCTCAGTGGAAAAGGAGAACAATTTATCATCATCTTCCTCTTTATAACAACCTTTTACATACTTAAAGATTCCCTTCCCCCCCCCCCCAGTCTGCTCTTCTGCTGACTAAACAAACCCAATTTTTTACAATCTTTTATTGTAGGTCAAGATTTTTAACCTTTAATCATTTTTGTTGTTCTCTTTTATTCCGCTTCCAATTTGCCCACATCTTTCCTAAAGTGTGGTGTCCAGAACTGGACACAATACTCCAGTTGAGACTAACAATGCTGAGAAGAATGGAAGAAATATTTCTTGTGTCTTGCTTTCAGCACTCCTGCTAATACATCCTAGAATGATTTCACTTTTTTTTTTTTTTTTGGCAGCAATATTACACTGTTGACTTGTACTTAATTTGTGATCCACTTTAAACCCCAAATCCTCTACTGCAGTACTCCTTCCTAGACAATCATTTCCCATTTTGTAGTTGGGCAATTGATTATTCCATCTTAAGCGCAGTACTTTGCATTTGTCCGTATTGAATTTCATTCCGTTTATGTCAAATCAATTCTCCAGTTTGTCAAGATCATTTTGAATTCTAATCCTGTCCTCCAAAGTACTTGCAACCCCTCCTAGGTTGGAATCATCCGCAAATTTTGTAAGTGTACTCTCTATGCCGTTACCCAAATAATTTATGAAAATATTGAATAGAACTGGATGCAAGACAGATCCTTGTGGGACCCCACTCGAGATGACCTTCCAGCTTGACTGTGAACCACTGATGATTACTCTCAGAGTAAGAGTCTAAGTAAGTCAGGATGACAGGAAGCAGTACGGGAGACAGAACAGACAGTGCAAAAAGGTCGGAGAAACAGCACTGTCTTGGCCACACCAGAGCAATAATAATAAGCTTGGTCTGTCCACTTTGAGCCTGAGGATGACCTGAGGGATTATCTGAAATGGTGGAAGGATATAGAAGAGATCCAACTGCCACTTGAGGTGGAAAGCATCAGACCGGGAGGCTGGCTCCCTTGAGAACAGAACAAATGACACTTGCTATTGTCCCTCGTAGCCAACAGGTTGATCTTTAGGATGCCCCAAGCTGTGACGATGACCCGGAGGACATTTGTTTTCAGGGACTACTAATGATTCAGGGAAAAGTAGCTGCTGAAATGGTCTGTGAGATGATTTTGAACCCCAGCTAAGTGAACAGCTATCTGAGCAATATTCTCCTTGATGGAGAACTGCTACGTACCAATCCCAGTACCTGCCCTGCTTCTGCAACCTGTGGAAGGAGAACATTGGGGTGCAGTGACAACAGACCAGAGGATTCAGCAGCTCATTCAATCAACAGGGCTACAGATCATGTAATCATGGAACAAAGGAGAGGTTGGGACCAAAAGGCAGAGGTCGTCTGGTACCCTGCCAACATGGTAACAGTTGGTATTCGCATCTCCCTGGCTGATACTGAACTCAATGGATGCCTGATGGCTGAAACCGGAATCAGTGGTACAGGGTTTCCTCTCCCTACTCAGTACCAAGGAAGGGTTAAACATACCTGTGCCATCCTGCATTCTAGAACCAACTCTGTACTGGTCTGCATTTTTCCTGGGGGAGGCAGAAGCGTCACTCAGACTTGGTGCAATTTCAGTTGGTCTTATGCAACCTGTTCCTTGGCAGTCAACAGGGAACGGTTCCTCTGTTTCATGTTCCAGAGCAGGCATCTCTCTGAAGAAGCACTTTCGGAACCTGAGGGCGATCTCCAACCCAATAAGGGACGGTCTGCCGTGATGGCTCCCAGCTTGCTGACTCTCCTGGCTAAGTAATAGCCACGAAAATGTGACTTTCATGGACAATTGGGGCATGGAACATGTCACCCAGGGTTCAAAGGAAGGTTTGCTGAGTGCCAGCAGGATGAAATTGAGGTCCTTTTGAGGTGTAGATTTGATTACTGGTGGGAAAGTCCTGATTAGGCCCTTCATAAATGACACTGAGGAGGGAGGAAGGCACTAATTGCTGTAAGGTGGACCGGCAATGAGCTAAGAGAACCTTGAGCTTTTTAGGGACAAGAGGTAACCTAAAATGACTGGAATATCTGCTAGAAAAGATTGATTGTGCTGTACCATGGCATAGAAATGCCTCCATTTATCCAGGTAGCAGATCCTAATTAAATATTTCCTACTTTGGGTAAGCATCAGCTGAACAGAGGCCAAGTAGGCATGTTCTATTTCTGACACCCATCCAAATACCAGGATGTGAGGTAGAGAGAGCACAGATTAGGGTGTCTCATTCTGCCCCCTTCCTGAGTTAGGAGGCTTGAAAAGGGATGGATCTTGATTGAAGGTAGACTGACATTGTCAGAAGCTCCAGGAACCAAAACTGCCTTGGCCAACTGGGTGCTACAAGAATGATGCTGGCCCTGTTGTGACATACCTTTCTTATGACCCGTAGAAGCAGGGGAATAGGAGAAAAAGCATATCTAAGATCCTTTGTCCATGACAATAGGAGAGTGTCACCAGGGAGCCATAGCCAATGGCTCCTCTGGAGCAATACAATAGATATTTTCTGTTCATTTGGGACACAAAGAGGTATACCCCACTATGCAATTATTTCCTTCAGGACCAAGTTGTGGATCTCCCACTCGTGGTCCACTGAGATGTGCCTGCTTAGGCTGTCTGCTAAGGAGTTCTGAATGCCTGTTAGGTAAGCAGCCTGGATCATGATGCGGCTTCTGACGCACCAGTTTCAAGAGCCTGATTGCTTCCAGGCAGAAGGGAAGAGATCTTGTTTCATCTCCTTTATGTAAATGATGGCAGTGACATTGTCTGACATCACTTGGATATGGAGTGAATATGAGTGGGAGCAAGGCTGACTGCCGTCAGTTCTAGTATGTTGATGTGGAGTCTAGCCTCTCCTGGGGTGCCTCAAGCAGTGCGGTTGTTCAGGTAGGCACCGCTCCCCAGAAAGGAGATGTCCATTACGATGGTAGGAGTGAGAAAAGGAAAAAAAAAAAGAATAAAAACATATGGGTTTTAGGTTTTTTAAGGTTTCTTAGGAGCTGCTGTCGTCCTGTTCCAAGGGGGGGACAGCCCTGTGCTTCAATGTAATTCCTCTGTAATCCACTCTCCAAAGGATAGGCAAATCCTGATTAAGTGAAGCGCCCAGTAGGGAGTGTATCAGTCTGAAAGGACAACTGTCTGATTTTCTGAAAGACCTAGTAACTTGGGCTTTGTTCAGTACGTCAACTGGCATTCTGCACATAAAACAGGGATTTTTCACTTCCTGCTTCGTCAGCCAATGATTCATGAGAAACGGAGACCTAATGTGCTACTTGCCTGGGTATAGTTTACCCAAAGCACTCCTTGAATTTGGACATGGATTCCCAGCTGTGAAGGTTGGAGAGAAACTCTTTCTACTTCTGAGACTTAGAACTAGTTTCTCTGGCTGAGTTGATGTGCCTCTACTTCTCAGCTCAAAAAACAATTCCTCTTCTAAACCTGAAACACAGCTTCACAGAAGAAGCAGTCTTGAATTTGGAGAGCATCTCTGCTAATATGAACAGGACTGGGAAACTTTTCTGAAGGAAAATTGCTGCTCCTAGCTGAGCTTTTCCACAGTGGATGGAAGCATCATAAGACCCTGATGTGTTGGTTTGACTAGAAGCTCATGCTCTACCTGGCTAGTAGTAGGCAGAACAGAGACTGCCCTCAGAAGCTTCTGAAAGGCAGCCTCACAAACCTAGCATCTCTTGGACTTTGCTAGGAGTACACAGAGCAGCTCTGCATGGCTGTGTGTTAGGTCAGGAGTGAGGGGAAGACCGAACCCAGTAGAGAGATGCTGCACCAGAGCATTGGCTCTCAGTACCCTGGTGATTCCCAGGCTGAAGATTGGAGCTATACATTGAAACGAGATCGCTATTGAACAAATAAAAGAATAAAATCTAATATATATAAAAACAAACTGGTGAGAAAAAGCCAAACTGACCACTTCTTCCATCACCGGAGGCAGAACTTTTGGCAGCCTGAAGAGAGGGGCAAGAATTAGCAACACCACCAGACTTTTCAGAATCCTACACCCTTCTTGTGGAAAACTGGGAGAGAAGCTGAGCAGCAGACAGGAGCGAGTGATAGTGCCAGAGAGAAACAAGAGATGCAAGTGTGTTATACAATTAAAGTGGGGAAAAAAGCCCTAAGAGGAGCCTGTATTTCAAAGCTTAATACATACCGCAGAAGCAGTCTCCTTACTCTCACACAGAGCTCTTTCCAGATCACTCAGACTCTCCAGCCTGGTCCCTCTCTTCTTTCCATTTGGCACTTGCTCCTTTAATTTCTTCTGTTTTTTTTTAAGCCCCAGTGTTCCAATATCACATCTGGGAGACAACACCTAAGAAACCACCAAAGCACAATTGTCTGGAGCACTTCTCAATGCATGTATCTTGGCATAACACATGGCCATGCACTTATAAGATTGTTTAGAACAGAGGTACCTAAAACTTTGACTAACCAAAGGTTATGTTGGGGGGAAAAAAACAGGAGCCAGAGGACTGCATCCCATTTACTGAAATGGAAGAGACTGCAACCAATTTCATCTTTAATATGGAGCAGAGGCCCATGGAGACTCTGCTGCAGCATTCCCTCTTGACCTAAGCAGTCAGCTCCTGGTCACACTGTAAGACTGCCCCTCAATTTATAAACTAGGGTCAAGATGGAAAATGTTCAGCCCGGGTTAGGGATGTTTGCAGTTGCTGCAGCAGCTTAGATTCATACCCAAGCTAATGAGCAGTGTTACAAGCACCTCTCTGCTCACAGCGTACTTAAGAATTTGATGCAGGAAGTTTGTCTGCACAGTTAGTATTTGCTTACAATTTAGTTAAATGGTAATGAAAATACAAAACACGCCTCCGCTAGGCTGAAGAGAAGCATGCATTACATTTAGAATATACACAACACCTTTAAAAACTTTTGCAAACCATTTAATAAAATATTAATGTCAATTTCAACTTTGTATGGAATTAATGCCCACAGTACTGAGGTGATTCTACTTAGATACAAACTCTGAGCACACATGTAGGTATAGAGTTCTTACCTCTAGAAGTGAGTAAGGAGAGTTCTCTGTCAGAAATGTATTGGCTGCACACTCCTTCCAAGCCTGAACATCTGCCACTAAAGACTCTAGCCTTGGCAAGTGGTCCAGATGTACTGGGATAGATCGACCTCTTGCCACAAGTTCCACAAGTGTGTCTAGCACGGGCACACGTCCTCCAGTCTAACAGATTAGAAATTAAGAGATGCTTGATTTGTACAATATAAAAACAGAACAAAGACACTTGAATCAACTGGAGTGAGATTTTGTAAAACAGAACCCATCGTCTAGGCACTTTATTCACGTACTGAAAACAGTGTATAGTCCTATTTATTATTTTTTTTTCAATTTTTGGCACCAGTTATTTATTTATCTGGGTCTTTTAAATGCTGATTCTTTAAGTACATGTTCAATCTTATAAATCATTAAAAAAACACATCTACAAAATAACTCCATGCCAAAAAGGCTCCCTTAGCGGTCATCTCCCAACCTACCCCAACATGCATCTCTCTCGGCTAGAAAGGAAATGAATTTTGTAGCATGCCCTGAAGGTAAATAAAATCCAGTCTATGGCACATCAAAGCAAAGGAACATTCCAAAGCAGAGATCCTCTTACAAGCGGCCTCTGTTCATTTAATTAGGGGTCTACAGATCAAGTAGCTCAGTCAATTGAAAGCATGGCAGAATCACATAAAGGAGAGGCAATTTCTGAAACAGACAGAATTCAAACTATTTAGGACTCCACAAGTTACAAACACTTTAAATTTCATTCAGAAGTCAACTGACGAAAGATTGCATAGCACTGATACTATGTACTCCACATAAGAAACAATAAAAAAAAATCACAGTTGGATATTTTTCTAAAAGATCTGCTCATACCAGTGAGATGTGCCACATCATTGCCACCAACAAGTTGTTATAGGCTTATCAGAGACTTCTGGAAAAGGGCCTCTATAGGGATGAGGGGGAGAACGCTGAATTGATATTCGAGACACTGAGGCAAGGTCTTCATGAGAATCTTTTTCCTCAAACTCGCTTTGGAATGGTGGAGCACCTGGAGAAATCTGAGGCGAAACTGTCAGTACTGGACAATCTTGATGCCCTTGGTAGTGACAGTAAGTCGGAGCCGAGCAGTGAAGACTCAGGCGTCTCAGACACGGCCAGGTCCTAGAAAAAACGGAACTGCTGCAGTACTGAGTATGTTATTGGTACCGGGTTCATGGTCCGCCTGAGGTGATGATGGCACTGACAGTTCGGGAGTCTTGGGTGCTCTGAAGGAAGAGTGGCTGGAGTCCAAGCAGGTTTCTTTAGTACCGAGGAAGGAGAGGAAGTTCTTTTTGCTGCCTTGGTATGCTAATGGTCTCTCCAGGCCTGAGGCTTTACTGTCTTTCAGCCTAGCAGTGCCTTCAGTATGTGAGGAACTAGCTGCCTCTCCAGTATCTGACTCGAGAGCAGATGGTGCTGAAGTGGTTGAAGACCCCGACAACCTTGGCTATTTAGAAGCTGGGAGAACCCGGTATAACCTCCCAGTAAACAGGAACTGTTGATATCTCTCTCTCTCTAACTCACACTCACACAAAGAAAAAAAAATTCAAATTAAAAAAAAAATAGGAAGCCAAAGCTACTAGTACTTACTGACTAATTCCACTAATGCTAAGAGCTACTTCAACTAAATACAAGACCAACAAATAAGGACAAAGAAATCTCAGCAGGGATAACTGCCACAGCTCCGTCTTAGGCGAAGGCGGTTGAGAAGGAAGTGAGGGTGGTTCACCTGTGCAGTGCTATATAACAACGGCATGGGGCTGACTCGTATGCATATGCGGGCCGAACAGACACTGCTATGAGAAATCTTTGATTAAGGGTGCAGAGGGTGCTAGTGCACCTAGAGTGGAGAACCCGCAGGCATAGTAGCTGAAGTAGTAGTAGTAGTTCTGAAAACGACAGGGTAGATAACAAATGGTTACTTACTGTAGCAGCGGTTCTTTGAGATGTGATGCAGACATCTATTCCACTTAGGTGTGTGCACGCCCAGAGCCCTGGAGCTGAAGACATTTGCCTACAAGTCCCCATAGAGGGGCATTGCTCCTTGTGGCTCTGGCCTCTCCCCTGGCTATATGTGGTGGTGCTGCCCCTTCCTTCGCACCGAAAGCCCATGGAAGGATAGACTCTGATGCATCACATCTCAAAGAATCACAGTTGAAGTAAGTAACTGTTTCTTCTTCAAGTAAATGCAGATATATATTCCACTTAGGTGACTCGCAAGCAACGCCCCAGTCTGGAGGTGGGGCATGGAGTCTACTGAAATAAGGATTGCAGAACTGTCCTTTCAAGGACTGAGTCCACTGTAGAAGATGCATAGTGGTTTGTAAACGTATGTATGGATGACCACGTGGTCACACTGCAATTGCCCAGCATGGAAATGTCACTAGTGCTCTTGTGGAGTGAGCCTGTATCTGCTGAGAAGGCATAGTCAAAGCCATGTTACCCATCTAGAGATGGTCTGTGCAGAGACTGCTTGCACCTTCATGCAGTCCACGTGTAACATGAACAGGCAAGGCAAAATATGAAACGGTGTAGTCCTGTACAGATTAAAGACCAGACTTCACCTGACATCCAAAGTAAGAAGGTGCTGTTCTTTTGGGAAAGAGTGTGGCTATGCATTATAAAAGGTCCTGGTATGCCTTAAAGTCCTCCAGGAGAAGAGAGGACGACAAACCAGGCAGCATGGCAGTGTCTGGCGATAAGGATGAAGGCCTGGGCTGAGCCAGAATTGGCTCTTGCTCCTAGGAAGACGTATCCAGGAGGGAGGACTCTGGCGGTACCGCATGGAGGAAGACCGTCAATGTCTTGGCCTGTGGCTGATCTGAAGCCAACACCGTCAATCTGGCAGGCGACTTCAGCTTCACGCAGCACCAAGAATGGGTTTTCCATGAACAAAGAGTATCCCATTGAGTCCAAGGCCACTGATGGGGTACAGCTCTGGTGGCCAGTAGGGGCAGTCCAAGGATGACTCTGCCCAGCCATGGGACACGTGCCAACCTGGGAGCCATACTGGTCCATTGGCGGTCCTCTCAGTTCATTGTGTGATGTGGAAGATGACAACTCTGACTCAGAACCAGAGCTCTGGACTCTCCGTGACATGGGCAGAGTGATGCCCAAGGGAGCCAACAGGTGTTCTGATTAACGAGGCGGCAATTGACACTCCCGATGAAGGTGGTACTTTTGGTCCCAAACATATAGGTGCCACAAGCAGACTTGCTCCCAGCAGAAAGAGTAGTACTACAGCATCTGAATGTGCCAACATTGAAAGTGGTAAGAGTCACCATGGGAGCACTTGCAACGTCATATGCGGCAGTGCCAAACAGGGTCCTGGAGCCGAGGTTCCCCACATTGATTCTGGCACCAGCTCCATCCCCACCCTGGGAAGGGGAGCATCTAGGTGTGGTGCTGACAGACATGCAGGTTCAGTGGCTCACTACATCAGTGGGGCAACAGAAGGCACAGACCTGGGCAAGTCCGGGACTAACAGTGAGGTCAGGACCAAAATTCAGAGGTCATCTGCAGCTGCCTGGTACACTAACGACATGGACACAGTCGGTACTGGCATTTCCCTCATCGGTACCAGACTCAATGTATGTCTGGATGCTGGAACTAGAGTCAACAGTACAGGGTTTCTTGCCCTTCATACTTGGTACTGTGGAAGGGTCAGAGGTACCCATACAATCCTAGAGGAGGCGAAGGAGTCGCTCTGTGAGCTGGAACAGCCCTGATTGGTCTTATGAGACCTCTTCCTTGGTGCCACCAATGGGGAACAGCTCCTTCATCTCTTTGGCGAGGCACCTGCCCCAGAACAAGAGGCAACAGCACTCTCAGAGTCCAAGGGTGATCTTCAGCCTGAGGATGGCCTCGGTACTGGATCAAGTGGCACGGCCTATTCAAGCAGGTGCAGCTTGAGCGAAGGTCCCTTGACACCTGAATCCATATCTTGAATGATTTACAACTCAAACAGCACTCCTTAAAGTGAGCCTTACCAAGACAAAGCAAGCACCACATGTGGGGTCATTGTTGTGTATCTCCTCTCCACACAAAGGACAGTTTTAAACCCTGAGGAGGGCATTACCTAACTATATACAATAAACTAGGCTAAGGTGAAATGTGAGGTTGGAGACAACCACACAGGCCTCTAACTCCAGCTACAGGTGGTGAGAAGGAAATGAGGGGCGTTGGGGCAGTGCCATCTCATATAGCCACAGCCATGAAGTGCAAGTGCCGCCCTTGTACAGAGACTGTGAGGCAAAAGTGCTTGCTCAGGTGTGCAAGTGGAATATCTGTCTACATCTACTTGAATAACCACCAATGAGCTTTAAGTATGATGTTGCGGCTAACAGGGCCAACGTGACCCTAATGCAATGGGTAAACAGGGGAATATTGAACAGAAATAGATGGCATTACTTCCACTGTACACAGCATTAACTCTGCCCAGTTCTGGTATACACACTTCAAAAAGGATGTTGAATAAAGCAGGAAGGGTTCAGAAGAGAGCTACAACAATGTGAGCTATCAAAGATTCATAGATTCCAAGGCCAAAAGGGACCATTGTAATCATCTAGTCTGACCACAAGTAGAATACAGGCCTGTGAACTTCCCCAAAATAATTCCTAGAGCAGATCTTTTAGAAAAATATTCAACTGTGATTTAAAAATTGTTAGTGATGTAGAATCCACCACAACCCTTGGTAAGTTGTTCCAGTAGTTAATTGCTCTCACTGTTAAAAATTTACATTTCATTTCCAGTCTTAATTTGTCAAGCTTTAATTTCCAGCAATTGGATTGTGTTGTACCTTTCTCTGCTAGATTAAAGTGTCCATTACTAAATATATGTTCTTCATTGAGATAATTAGAGACTATAATCAAGACACTCCTTTACCTTCTTGTTGTTAAGCTAGATAGATTGAGGTCTTTGAGTCCATCACTATATGGCATGTTTTCTAATCCTTTAATTTTTGTGGCTTTACTCTGAATCCTCTCCAATTTTATTAACGTTCTCATTGAATTGTGAGTAACAGAACTGGACGTTGTATTCCAGCCACAGCTGCACCAATGCCAAAAACAGACCTAAAGTAACAAGTATTTCTATTTGAGATTCCCCCGTTTGTGCATCCAGTAATTTCATTAGTCCTTTTGGCCACAGCACTATATTACAAGCTCATGTTCAGCTGATTGTCAGTATGACTCCAATTCTTTTTTTTTTTTTTTTTTTTTTTTAAGTGTCCATTTCCCAGAATGGCTCCCCTATCTCGGAAGTATGGCCTACTTTCTTTATTTCTAAACATATACATTTCCAGTGAGACATATTAAAATGTATATTGTTTGCCTGAGCCCAGGTTACCAAGCAGTCTGGATTGTCCTCAATCAGTGATCTGTCCTTTTCATTATTTACCACTCTGCCAATTTTTGTGATATCTGCAAACTTATCAGAGATATTGTTTTCTTCTGTATCATTGATAAAAAATATTTAAAAGCATAAAGCCAAGAACCAGGACGCTACTAGAAACATACCCGTTCAATGACAATTTCCTTTTTACAATTATATTTTGAGACATCAGTTAGTCATTTAATATTTCATGTTAATTTTGTATCTTTCTAGTTTTTTAATCAAAATGTCATACACTATTAAGTCAAATGACTGACAGAAGTCTAAGTATATTACATCAATGCTATTACCTTATCAACCAAACTTGTAATCTCATCACAAACAGACTGTTAGGACGTAACTTGATCATGGTCTAAAAGTACCTGAAAAGATGGAAGATTTCTGATAACAGAGGACTCCTTAAGTTGGCAAAAGAGACAATGGCTGGAATCAAAGCTAGACATATTCAGACTAGAAATAGGCAGATTTTTAACAGTGAGGCTACTTAACCAATGGAGCAACTTATTTAGGATTGTGTTAGGTTCCCCATCACTTTAAGTCTTTAGATCAAGAGTAGACGTTTTTCAAAGTGACTTGCTCTAGCTCGCCCAGAATTATAGGCTTTATGCAGTAACCACTTGGTGAGGATCTGAGGCCTCTTTTATGCAGGAAGTCAGACTGGATGGTCATAATGGTCCCTCACGGACTTAAAATCTATTAATTGTTCCAGATTCAGGCAGATGTCACTGCATCATATAACGCCAAAAATGTGAAGAGAGCACTTCTTCAAAACCCAAACAGATTTTTGTTAAATGGAAGTTGATATTCTGGAGCACAAGCAGGCAGTCTGGAAGTGATAGCAGTATGGTGTACTGCCACATTTTGGCCGAACCCCAAGCCAACAACCTTCTCTTGTGTGAAGTAATTTTTGCCTATTATGAAAAAGCAACACAAGATATTGACTAAGGAGGAAAGCCCAAAATTCTGGTCTGTCAGTACACTGCATACATTCAGCCCACTTGGGAAGCTCATTACCACCGTACTCACAATTAATCAGTTCCTTTAAACACAGACTATACAGAAATGATAGCCATGGAGTATGGACAAAAGCAAATCAAAGTAAAACAACACTTCTCACAGAAGAAAGCTTCCGCCCATTCTTGTCATCACTCCAACAGTGAAAGTAAAATGAAATGCATAAGAAGCCATTCACACATCATTTCTATGCTAGAGACATTTACAAAAAACATCCACTAGTTGCACTTCATGGATCCAGTCACAGAAGACTGTTGTAGGCAAATGGAAATGTTAACAGCATTAGACATGGCTGAAGGACTGTAAAATTTAACACATTTTCTTACCTCATTTTTTATCTAAAATGAACAACTGCTCATGTTATCTATCACCACGATAATTCCAAAAAGTTAGTTCACATTAGAATTCTGATCATATCACATGTCATGTAATGCATATTATATAAGTACAAGTAGGATATTAGCTTAAGAATGACTGGTCAAAAGCAAAAAACTAGAGATATAGTATAAATATGCTCAATCAAATAGTCATCAGACAATCTCTGAAAATAATAGACAGTCCCTGTTGTTAAAATGATGACGGGAGTAAACTAAAAACTTAGCAATGTGGCTTTTACAGAAAGGCTTTTTCTGTGACTAGATAATGATACAGAAATATAGCACTGTTAAAACGTACTGTAATCATTGTTAACTGGTGACTGTGAGAGACTTACATTAAGGAAAGGTACGCGTAATGGTAAATGTTTTGCACTATTTATCCACCAACAGCTCATTTTATAGATTCATTGCAGTAAGTTAATTCTGAATTCAAGTACTATACATAAGGTCTGAGCCAGAAGTAAAAAATAAAAGCATTCATCAGTGCATCATTTTACCAGCTCTGTTTTAAGGCAATACATTTATGAATCCAGCATGCTTAATTTGAAAAGAGACTGAAGCATATACGTCTAGCACATGCAAAAACCAGTGAAGTGACACATTGGCATCAATCTCTGAATATTTCCAAATGAACAACAGACAGGAAGTATTTTACCTACCTGCAGGGCTTCCACTTCCTGTAGCCAGTCTTTGGCCTTCTGTACAGCATCTTTCAGAGCAATGCCATTGGGGAGATAGGCAGGAATCTCCTCTATCTCCTTGAGTGCTGCCACAAGACTGCTCACTGACTGTCGCGGTCTATGTAAAGGATACATACAGCCTACTCAAAATGTGATACAAACTACTTCTTTTTAGCTTCTTATTCAAAGGCTGGTGAGAAATCTCCAACTCCAAAACAAACAGCCAATTGAATTAGGGATGAACCCTACACACAGTTCTAAGAATGGGGTTACATTCGTACCACTAATAAATTACGCATATTAAAACCAAGGAACTGTTCCAAAGGGAGGAAGGTATCCCCGACAGGATGTCTTAGTAATATGGTGAGGGTTTTACTAACAATAATGTATGACACAGTACCTAATTGGCTACCAAGTAAGTCACTACTGCTGTGACATTTGGGAGTGCAGAATTCTGAGTTATAAATAATTCAACTAAAAAATGGTATTATTGTAATGGTTAACTTTAAGCTAAAACTAGACACAACTTAAGAAAAGGAATGCCTTCCCTCAAAAAAATCCCACCCCTCTACAAATACTTACATATACATTTACACAAATATTTACATGCTACCATAACCAAAAGAGGGGCATTGGACTTTTTTTTTTTTTTTTTTTAAGGTGAGAGGAAAACGTTTTTCGTGACAGAGAAAGGTGAGCAATATGGATCTCAGTCTAGTGAAAGTAGATGGAGACCAATCGCCAGTAACTCAATGGCCAACTTGGGTCATTGTAGCTAGGAACAAAGAGGTGAAAGACTATTAGGGTCTAATAGGGGCTTCAGAAAAAAAAATTATTTATCATGATGCTTTTACATACTGTGTATTCTATAATTCATAACTCCATTTTATTGCTTGCAGGCACAATTTCAACTATGGCTCTAATTTTTTGTGGGATCAAGCCAAAACTTATTCTGTAGTTTGTGCTTTACCATCATATTTATTTTAAATAAGTAATATGACCAAGACAAGAGTGGTAAGAAATGCTTGAGTGTTTAAATAATTATGAAGGCAAGGATCTGGGAGCCAAATTCTGGCCTCATAGAATCTGCACTGAGCATACATCTTCCAACTACGTCCTAATGAACATAACAAATGCTATTTCTTCCTTTATGTTAGTTATGATATATTGAGGTGAAATGCCCAACAGCATCCTTTTGTCACAGGGAAAAGGCATTCCATCTCAATTCCTTCTTGCTGTACATAGTGACTTGGATAAATCCTCTCTCAGGCCCTGTCTACATGAGAAAGTTTTACCATTTATACCAAAATAATTACAATTATAGAAGTATAAACCACCCCTCTTGAATACTCTTATTTCAGTATAAAAGTGAGTTCTTTTGGCTTAGCTTACATCCGTTCTTAAATGACATAAGCTAAATCAAAAAGCCCCCCCTTATTTTGGTATAAGAATGTCTACATGGGGCACTGATACCAGTAGAACTACACTGGTTTATATTCACATCTTAGCTTATACTGGTATGGCTTTATCGTGTAAACAAGCCCTAAGGTTTGAAACATTGATAGAGGAGTAAACAATTAAATTGATCTGAAACTTCTTCAGTTGTCTTCTGGACCCTCCTGTCTTCCACCTCCCTTCATTTGTCCATGTAAGCAAAATGTAAGCAGCATGGAATTGTCTACATATCATTTAGTATTACAAAGTTCCATGCAATATCTGATACAAAACTAAGTAATGATACATTAGTATATTCATACAGGCATAAAAGTGAAGAGAAAAACAAAGGCAAGAAGGTCAGGACCACATGTGAACTGACAGCTATGTCGGCTACCAAGTGCAAGATGAAACACCAATTGCATCTAGTCTCAAAATCTAAAATTAGCTTCTACCTGGCCTTTATCAGATTTCTAGCCTGGTCATCCCAGTGCTCAGACATAGTAAGAAGTTCTTGCAGTTTAGCCATTGCTTTCTCAACTGCTGAATGAGGAGCTAGTCCAACGCCCGAGTCTATGAGTCGTCTCATATCATCCAGAGTAAGGGAGCTTTGATCCAAGCAAGCTTGCTGTACATCTTCCAGCCAGCGTGCCTGCTCCAGACGGATCCGCAGTTCTGCTAGCTGTGGAAGATCAACATCAAACTCAAAGCTGACGTTCAATAGCTCCTGTAGTTCTGCAGCACTGGGCATTTCTTCAGAGAGAAGTTTTTGGCTATGCTGTTGGAAAGCTTCTACACGATTAAGAAGATCCTGTAACACATAACAGCAACTATTAAAACAGAAGGAGAAAATCATTGCCAAAGCTTAACGCTCCTATACACATCAGCACTGCAATCTTGGCTGTTTCTGTTACTTAAAAGCACTACTAGTAGAATTTACTCGCAAACACTACACTAAGATGCAAGGAATGCACAAGACAAATTCACCTTCAAATGTTAATTCTCTTCTTAATACCTTCAGATTTAGAAGACTTTCATAAATAGTATATCAGGAACACTAAATAGAATATGGTATTTCCCACTTGTGAATTCCTGTTCTACACTAGCTGTTCAAGTGTATGCAGTCTTAACATTTTATTGCTGTGTATTATTTTAAATGTTTTAGTTCCTCCCTCTCCTCTCTAGAGCTCTCAAAGTTACCTTCAGTAATGGAGTTTGACTGAGGACACAGGGTAGAGCATACAGCTGTCTTACAAACAACCGAAGCTCATTCACAGTCAGCTGATTTTGGGATTTTCCTCCTCCAGAACGATATCTGCAATTATACACAGACATTTCCAGATTGTCAGATGTCACTAAAACATACTCCAACATTTAAAGCTTTCAAAAAGTCTACTTATGAATTTTCAGAAGCGTTAGCTGAGAGACTATACATGAAAAGTGCAATCTTCAAAAGCACTTAAGTGACTTGGGACTTGCTTGCATGTGAAACTGACTGGCATAGCTATTGCGGAATAAATAATCCAGTAATAACTCTTCATGTGGACATACTATTCCAGAATAAATGTGATTTTATTTAGATATATTTTCTCTGCTTTGGAAGCACATTATTCTGCAATACAGTGTTCATACAGGGAGCTACTGCATAGTAGTCATAGAAGAACATTTTATTCCACAATGGCTACTCTGGTCAATTTCCCTACCTAGACAAGACCAAAGGAGCACTAATGCTATTCATTCTCAATGGAATCAATATTCCTAAATCACTTAGCCACTTTTGAATGGCTTTTTTGCTGCAAACTCCACATTTTAATTTGCATTTTAAAACATCACATTCAAATCAGTTGTATGTGGATGTTATTAGATTGGATAACATTTTTGCATTCAAAAAGATATTAACCAAGTCTGAGTGTCCTGAACAGAGTATGAAAGAAAGCTTTTATATTGCCAGCTTGACTTTACTCCAGAACAGGCCAGCTAATAATGCTTATCACGTTTCCCAGTTCATGCCTGGGAAGTCATGGTAAATGCCTGTTCCCCACACATCTTGCATTTGTATATAAACATGCCAGCTATTTTGCAGACTGCCTGTTGCTTTTCTTTTTGCCTTCCTCATGGAATTATGATTTCTAGTCCCTTCTTCAGAAATTAGCCTCTTTCCCTTGTTTTCATTACTTAAGCCTAGATACGTATTGGCTGGATTTTTGTCACCATCTCCCAGAGGGTCTACTTTAAACCTCTCCTTATCAGGTTAATCAGATGATGTCCAAAGATGCTCTTCCCAGTATTTGACAGATGGAGCCCATCCCAGCATAGTAATCCTCTTTCCTGGAACATCAGGAAGAAGTTGTTGAAGAAGCCAAAGTCCTCTCGCCAACACCACTTGTGTAGCCACACATTTACTTCTATGATTCCATGGTCCCTGCCCGGACCTTTTCCTTCAGCAGGCAGGATGGATGAGAACACCTTACGTTCCCCAGACTCTTTTATCCTTCTTCCCAGAGACACACAGTCTGTAGTCATCTGTTCAAGGTTATTCTTGGCAGTACCATTGGTGCCCACGTGGATAAATAGGAAGGGGTAGAAGTCCAAGGGCCTGATGGGTCTTGGTAGACTCTCAGTCACATCCTGAATTCTAGTTCCAGGCCAGCAGAACACTTCTCTGGTATCCTAGTCCAGAGGGCAGATACCTGCCCTAAGGAAATCATCTGTTGCAGTGCTGAGCACTGCATTTCTATTATAGCATGTGTTAATAATGCCAGAAAAGCTTCCCCTTCTCTTTTCTTCTGGAAGGAGGGAAAGCTGGGCTACTAGCAGGTGCCAAGTCCCTAGTGCTGAGGCTGCAGTTGTGGTCTGGAAGGAGGAAAAGGAAAATTCAGAGGACGCAACTGCAATCACAATTGAAATTGAATGTTTTTGAATGGGGAGGTGATGTGGAGTCAGAGACTTATAGGAATCTTAACCAGTGGCCTGGTTAAGATGGGATTTGGACCTCTCAATACTCTGGGAGGGGATGTGGACTGAAAGAACCTTGTACGGAGGTTGTGGCTGATGGCTTAGCCCACTGAGGCTAGCTCAAGAATCACTTCCATTCTGACCACAGTACTTCAGAGTGGCAATTTTTCTGGAGAGATGAGGATTTCTTTCACTATTGAAGATCTGGTTAAGAATCTATCATCTAGGAAGTTACGTGTAGGAGTTCTAGATCTGGGTAGAGAAGTCAGCTGCATGCCAGAGAGATGGTGAAACATCATTTTCATAACAGCTCTGGCAGATCAGCATACCAATGTTGTCTTAGAAACCCTGATGTAACCAGTGCTCTTGCCCGCCTCGCTGGATCTTTTAAATCACTTAAGAGCTAAATTCCAGAGGGGAAGTCATGTTTCCCTCTCTCTCTTCTCCTCCTCCTCTCCCCCCTCCCCCCACCCCCCCTCCTCTCCGCACGCGCGCGCGTCCATTCCTTGCATCTGATCTGATGAAGTGGGTTAAAGCCCACGAAAGCTTATGCCTGAAAAAAATGAATTTGTTAGTCTTTAAAGTGCTACAGGACTCTTGCTGTTTAAGAGCTAAGAATTACTGGAGGAAATGTTTAGAGACAGACTCTGCTCCAATCTAAGAGAAATACATCAAGCAGACACTCACTGTCCTGGAACAAAAAAAGGTAATATATGCAGATTTTCCTCATGGCCAAGAGGTCTATCATGAGAGTCCCCAAATTGTGGAAGTGATAGTGAATAAGTGATGTTTTCATGGACCACTCATACTGGTCCAGTCATTTTCTGCCCAAGAAGTCTGCATGGACATTTTGAACTCCCACTAGGTGGAGGCATGGGGAGAGAATACAATGATGTATGTACCACTGTCACAGTTTCAGTCTTTAGGCACAACAGAGGAGAGTTACTTCACCTTGTATGTTTAGATAGCATGTGTTGGTGCTGTTATCTGTCAATATCTGAAACAACTTTCTTCTCAGGAAGTTAAGAAACATTTTAGCATCCAAAGGATCATCCAGAAGAGAAAGGCAAGCTTTATTTTTCAGTCATAACATCTTACTTAATGCTGCCTCAAAGCAGAATAAGTGGCCTTTAGAAACTGAAAAGTTCAGCACACTTGACATGTGCCAGGAAGTACAAGACCCCAAATGTAGGACATCTTTTCAGGAGACCAAAGGAGATGCTGTAATTTGAAAAGCCATAAAACACATGCCTTTTCCAAATTTTCCCCTCAATAATTTGAAACAGAGCAACACATACCTGGTTTGCCTTTTGCCATTAAGAAGTTGCTGTGCAACAGAGGCACATTTATCTGCATCCTGAGTGACTAATCGGAGGTGTCGCAGTAGATCATTATCCGGAAACTTTCTCATTTCTGATTCTTCTATCAAAGCCTTAAAACTGACGAGATCTTTTAGAAGAGAATATGTTCTTTAATTAAAAATAGTCCTTTTTATAATTGATTATAAGACTACTGAAGTGCAATAATCAAATGCAACAACATCTAATGAACAAACCCTGACGCTGGTACAGAAATTTTAAAAATCTGCTCTCAGACATACAAACATGATTACTAACCTTCCGTCTGATGTTCTTCAAGATGGATTGCTCATGTCCATTCCATGCTAGAGACATGCATGCCACGTGGACTGTTGTTGGAGATTTTTCCCTTACTGTGATCTGTAGGACTGACTAACACTCTCTAGAGCTGTGTACATGTGTGTTGGTATAAGGGGCACCACCAGTCTTGCATCCCCTCAGTTCCTTTTTGCCAGTAACTCCATCAGAGAGGTACGAGGGGGGGGTCGTGGAATGGACATGAGAAACATCGTGAAGAATAACTGTTACGGAAGGTTAGTAAATCCTTTTTTTCTTCTGCATGTGCTAGCTCATGTCCACTGCATGCTAGGTGACTCAAGGACAATACCCCTGGGGGGGGCTCAGAGTTCATGGACCTGCTGACTGTAATGCTGCTTTCCCAAAACTGGCATCATCTTGGACCTGTTGGGTGATAACATAGAGGGAGGAAAAGGTATGAACCAGGTCACGGCTCTGCACATGTCCTGGATTGGTAAGAAACACTGCTGTTGAACCCTGGCTCTTGTGGAAAGGTGGTCATGATGGCTGGAGGCAGGACATTTGCCTGCTCGCAAGTTTAGGATGGGTCTAGCCCCCTCTTAGGCCTTTGGGATTAGGAAATATTGGGAGTAAAACCTCTTCCCTCTCAAGTCCTGAGGAACTTCCTCCACAGGCCCCACACGTTAAGTGGGACTGCACCTCCTGGATGAGACGTTGCTTGATAGAAGGGTCCCTGAAAAGAGACTGAGATGGAGGATTAGAGGGATGGGACTGATAAAAATTGGAGGGCATATCCGATAGCAATTGTGCTCAGGACCCAATGGTCCAATGTTATGTATCCCACTGCCACGCTAAAAAGCAGCAGATGATCCAGAAATAAAGGGGGGTGAAGAGGGAGATCTGAAATGGTGATTTGTACAGTGCCTTCGGGCACACCTTCAAAAGGCCTGCTTGGGCCCGCCATAGTATCTCTGGGTTCCCAAGTAAGAGGCTAGGGTGGATGGGAGTGGTTGTTGCTGTGTATATTGCCTTTAGTTTTGTAGGACTCCTGTATTGGAGGCCCCAAGAACTGAAGCGTCTGCTGGGGTGTGAAGTGCCTTCTGGAGGCAGATGGAGCATCCAGACCTAAAGATTGAAGGGTGGCCCTTGAGTCCATGAAATCTCATATCCGTCTGCCCCAAGAAAAGGGAGGAGCTTTCAAATGGGAGGTCTTGGATGAATTGTTGGACCTCGTGAGAAAGGCAGGAGGACTGGAGCCAGAAACAGCGCTTCATGACGACTACGGAAACCATTGTTCAGGCCACCGAGCCTGGCAGAGTCCAGAGCTGCCTGGAGAAAGGTTCTAGACATGTTCTTACCCTCTTCCAAGACAGCCACAAACACCTTGGTCTCAACTCTTGGGGCAGAGTGTCTTTGAATTTATTCAGGAAGTTCCAGAGATTAAAATCGTATCTCCCCAGCAAAGCTTGCTGATTGGCGATACCCAGCTGGAGACTCTCCATAGAATAAACATTTCTTCACAAAATGTCCAGTTTCTTAGCATCTTTTTGTTTCGGGGTAGCACTTAACTGGCCCTGCCTGTCCCTCTCATTTTCTGCAGACACCACCAAGGACCCTGGGGGAAGAGGGGTGAGATGTAACTGAACCCACTTGCTAGCACATAATACTGTTTCTCTACCCTCTTTGAGGGGGGGCCAGAGAAGGAGTTTGCATACGGCCTTAGCATGTCCCACCATTGCCTCACCAATGGGCATGGTCACCTTCGATGGACTTGCTGCAGCCAAGAAATCAATAAGGCTGAGAGATGTCTCTCTGAACTACGCTACCTCCAAGCTCAGGTTTGAAGCAGGTCCTGATAGACCCTGAAATCATCCTGTGGAAGTAGGCTGCTGGGACCTGCAACAGCCTCACCTGGGAAGGACAAGGAGGAGGCTTGCACCAGAGGAGGGGCTCCTTCCTATTGCTCGACTATGTCCACTGGAGGCATCTCCTGGACCTTGGTACTGGGGTCAGAACTGGAGACAGGGCCCGGTGCCAAACAGGAGGAATAATAGCCCACTTCCCAGAGACCACCGACAAGGAGAGGTGTGAGGAAGACCCCAGTACCAGGAGAAATCCCCAGAAGTCCCAGTAGAGCCATTACGTCGGTCAGTGACCTGCTGGCCAAGCGTCCGCCAGAAGACCGATGCCAAAATTCAACGGGGTATAGGCTGGGTACTGATGGTGGTGGGCTTTCAGCAGTACATAGGATTCCCCTTCAGACACTAAAGAGGATTCATCTCTCAGCAATCACCATGGAGCTGTACCCACTTCCGCCTCCATAGGGTGCCAAGGCTCCAGGGACCAACAGTGTGCAAGGGATCAGAATCCTGGAAACAGGTAGGGCTTGCCCAGTGCCAGGAAGGTGCCCGATGCACCCTGATCCTTCCTGCTCCCAAGGGTGGCAGGTGACATGTTGGGGTGGAGGGGACCAGAAGAGAGAGAAGGCACATAGCCCCCTGAAAGGCCTCTGGAATCCATGACACCAACGGTCTGCTGGTACCACGGCAGCTTCCCAGTTTTGGTGGAAGGTCCCACACCAGACTCAATGCCCTCAGCGAAGTCAATGTGGGTTCAAGGGTAGCAGAGTGGCCCAGCATCTGTCACACTCCCCCCCTGCTTGTCTCTCTTCTGAACTGGTGAGCGCCCTCTGTTGGTGTGCTGCTTTTTGTGCTTCTTCCTGAGCACAGGAGATGGAGAACAGTGGCAAGAAGAGCTTGGTACCAGAGGAGTGCTTCACACTGACGTCGAAATACCTGGTGCAGAATAAGAGTGACTCAGCTCTGAGGGCGGCTTCCATGTGGCTAGCCTTTAGCCTGATGTCCTGGTCCTTTTAAGTTCAGGGTCTGAAATCCCAACAGATTTGACATGTGTCCTTTACATGAGTTTCCCCCAAGCACTTTAAGCAACTGGACTGCTGGTCGTTCATGGGCATAGGTTTGCTACAGAAGGCACAGGGCTTGAAGCTTGTGGACAGAGACATGCCTGGCTTCTGGGACGAAAAGTTCCACAACAATTGGAACTATATACATTAACTATATAAACGAACAATACTTGCGAAACTACATATGCTTAACTATTAATGGTATGAATGAAGAAAAGAGTCTGAAACCACTGGGAAGAAGCCTTGCCAGAGTAAGAAAGGATCATTCCAGCAACTGTCAGAGGCAGTAAGAAGAAACAGAGGGTTCAAGGCCAGCAATGCCCCTTATACCGGCACAAATACGTGCAGCTCCAGAGGGCACTCAATGGATACCACTACAGGAAAAATCTCCAGTAACAGTGTATGCAGAACACACGCACCGAGAATGGAATGGACACAAGCAAGCACTCAAAAAACTTCCCCTACCTGCCAAACCCATACCTCAGACAAGCTTCTGTTTGGGGACTCACAGTTTTAGTTGTGAGATCGAGTCATAGAAAAGGTATATAAATATACAAATATACTTAAATGATATATAAATAAGCTTCCAAGACAAAATTGTTGAGTTTCAGAAGTTAAGAGATGAACAAGAAACATTTTGGAAATTGACACTTTTTAGCATCTGTAGCAGATAGAAGATAAGGAAAATACATACTTCTTTTATTGTTAATTTTTGCCTCCAAAGCTTCATTTACTTTAGAAGCCCATTCATTGTAGGATTCTGCACGCAATTTCAGTGCATTCATCATTGGATAGAGATCACTTAGTTTATATCGATATCTAGAAGGGACACAGAATTCAAAACCTTTAGTAAGGCGTGAATGAACATCAAAATGAGATTATCTAGAGTCCACATGAACCATGAATGCTTTAGCTACAGAAGTTTTAGGTACTATTATTCATTACATTTTTCGGTGACCACAAGCACATTAGGCACCTCATACTACAAATACTAGACAAAGTTCTGAAGAGCTTGCAATTCAGTTGAACATATGACAATGAAGAGATAACAAAACAGTAGGAAGGGACAAAGGGTGAAGAAAGACAGCTCAGGAAAGCAATCTGATTACTGTTACTCAGCAAAGGCTAGAACTACTACAGCATGGAGAAACAAGACTTCTTTTGGTGTAAATAAAAAGAGTAAGCACATTAATTTCTTGTAGGTTTCACACGCAATATAATTGTAGCCATGTAGGTCTCCGGATATTAGAGAGAGACAAGGTGGGTGAGGTAATATCTTTTATTGGACCAACTTCTGACGATGAACGAGATTAGCTTTCAAGCCACACAGAGCTCTTCTTCAGGTCTTAAAAAGGTACTCCAAGCATCACAGCTAAATGCAAGGTGAAACAGGCTGTTTAGCATGAGTATTTAGCACAGAAGTGGGTGAAACCAGACATTTACTATGCTCCCCAATGAACTCACAGGAAAATGATAAAAGACAAAGACACCATATCACTTATGAGTAAACACTTTCCACAAAATAATCACTCTATATCTGACCTATAAGTCCTCATCGGAAACCTGCACAACACTTTCAAAAGACAAGCCTGGGAGCTTAAATTCATAACTCTGGTAGACACTAAAAATCATGGGACTGAACAGAGACACTGGATTTATGGCTTATTGCAACAATCCGTAACCCATTAACCCTCCTTTTTTGTGCTATGACTGCAGAGGAGTTAACAGGCTGCTCTATCTTGAATGGTCCCTTACAATATGTGTTAACTACTTATGCAAAACACTCTGGTCCATCTAGCATTTAGCTGTGATGCTCAGAGTACCTTTCCCAGAGCAGAAAAAGAACTCTATGTGAAAGTTTCTTCCTCTCACCAACAGAAGTTGGTCCAATAAAAGATATTACCTCATCCACCTTGTCTCTTTTGTAGGTGTTATAGCAGAAATGTATCTTGTGGCACTGTACACCATCTCAGAAAGGGTGTTCCATCCTTGGAGCACTGTGGAAATAAGCTTGAATATGGCTGTGGGACAAAAATAAATGGAGCATCAAACTGGCATCACTAGCGAAGCAGATGGGTGATATGCCCCACTCCCTCCATTAGATTACTCAAAAAACTAAATTTAAGAAAAGCATGTTCTAGTCCTCATAGACCCCAATGCATAATACTATTCGTAGCCAAAACATACCCCAGTTTATATTTATAGGTGGGACAGGAGCAGAGATCTTCTACGTGATACAGGCATACCAGTAACCCAGGTTTACATGAACAATAGACAGCAGACATGAAGCAAGTGGTTTTACACTTTATGCACTGGCGCTCATCATCTGGCAACATTTCAAAAGCCATCCTCTCGGAATCAGTCACTCCCTACAACAGAACACACTAAAGTGACTTCATAGTATAATAAACAGAGCAAATAACATCTGATCTTCTAGTGTGAATTAAAGTTGCTCAAAGACAGGATTTATCACCAAAGTTTAGGATTAAGATATTGAACATATGAAAATAACCACATTTTGGTTAATGAAGACTCAACTACTTCAGTTAAGTTACTGAAGAAACCACAAAACTTAATATTTTCCAAAGGCATTAAAAAAATACTACAGGCCAGATTCTACTACCCTGCTCATGCTAAGTAGTTCTTTCCTCAAATACTCCCATTGAAATCAAAGGGGCCAATTATGAAGGTACGTGAGTGATGGTGGCACAAGCTGGCCCTAAACTGGCAACATTAACTCAGGACAACTCCATGGGTGAACTTCAAATCACAATTTTAAAGTTATTCTACAGAGTATAATTTAATTTCCTAAAGCTTACCAGTTTACACACAGTTTCTCGTAAAGCCTTTTCATCTTCAATCATAATAGCCATGTCTTTCTCAACAGTAGAAGCTACCACAACATCAAGGACATCTGCTTTGGAAGCCATTTTACATATCATCTCATCATGAGAAAAAACACAGTAGCGGTTTAACAGACGATAATGTTCCACACATTGGCGACCCAATGGCAGCTGAATGGGAAAAAAAAGGGACAATTTTTTTTTTTTAAATCTTGCTTATGAAACCTTTAGAGGCATAATAATGTGAAGGCACACACTGCATGTGCTATTAACTAATTACTAGTGATTACTAGCAATTACTAAAAACAAGTGAAAGCCAATAGCAGGGCATTCTAGGAATAACATACATTGATTTTAAGGAAAAGGACACCACATCTTACAAAGTAAACGAGCATGAGTGAGTTCCTATAATTCAGGATACTGACTGTTTTGTTTGGATATGGAAACACGTACTCAGAGCCAGATTAGGAAAATCTGAGGCCATCAGCACACAACAATGCTCAGAGCAGTGCGTCTTGGAGTTAACATCCTATTAACAGGGACGGGGCAATTCACCTATTCTACTGTTCTTTTAGATTGTCTTCTGACTCAGGCGGACCTCACTGTTACACTCATGTCACATTCTCTTGTTTACCTTTGCAACCATCAGCGCGATATGTTTTTTTAAGCTTATAGTCTGATGTAATCACATGACTCCAGGAGCTGGGGCTCTGGATATAGGCCTAAAGTGTTTATGCATTATTCCAATCTCCTTTTTACTATTTATAAACAGCATGTTAAGTCGGAGCAGCAGCATTTGGCCTATCTTGGAGAAAACATGCTCTGTGTATTTTGATTTAAAAAAAAAGGGGGGGGACAGAAAATAGCTTTAACAGCCATAATCTTTGGTTTGCACAGTAGTCTATTAGCTGCCATTGCTCTGAACAGAGATCATCCATTTTATTATTAAGGATTAGACCACTAAGACTTCCAGTAAATTAGCACTGATGTACTCTTTAGGTAATGGCCTCTTGGAACAGTTCTGTCTGATTCTCTGATTGAGGGGCTGCTCTCTCATCACTGAGGTGCACTTGCATAAATCTTACATAACCTCTGTACCTAAGAGCTGACATGGGCATGGAAGAAGTGCAGTTTTCCTGGTTACTTTTTCCAAGTGACATCAATGTGAGAACCTCATCCTAGGGCACAGTATTTCCTAGAGATGGACTAAGTGGATATCTACAGATGGTGGATTAGAGCTAGATTACTTGGTCACAACAGAAACTTGAAAACTCCAATGCAAACGATGTTTCACAGCCTATTCTGATTTTGTTCTTTTCTAAATAATGAGTACGTTTCAGATTTTGTCATGGTTATTTTTTTAGTAAAAGTGAGGGATAGGTCATGGGCAATAAACAAAAATTCACAGACGCACATGACCTGTCCCTCCCTCACTTTTAATAAAAATAACTGTCACAAAACGGGGCTGATTAGGCAATGACAGCCCGTGGTGGCTGGCAGCTCTGGCCCCACCACTTCAGGGTTGAAGCAGCAAATGTCATGCAGGTCTCTGGAAGTCATGGCATCCATGAATTCCATGACCTCCATGGCATAAACTTATCCTTAATAATAAAGGACAGTTCCAATCCTTCCCAGCAACACAAAGTATGATCATAAGAAGGTTAAATATTTTTGAAGACTTAAAGAGTTTAAAATTTAAAAGTGCTGCTTAAAGTAGAAGTTTACCATTCAAAACCAGTGAAGTGGTGTCATAGCCCAAAAGAGTTCCCTTCCACACTGATGTAACCTGAAGATAATCACACTGAATAAATATTATTTGTATTAACATAGGTCCTATGAGCCCTAGGCATGGAGCAGGACCCTACTGTGGTAGGTGATGTACAAATACGGAACAAAAAGAAAATCGTAAGCTGCTTGAAGCAGGGATTGAAGTAAATACAATTTACTGTCAAAAAATGGGTAAGACAAACTTGGAGCTCCTGGGACACATTTTCATCAGACTGTAGTAAATAACTGTTCCAAAATATAACATGTATGCCATAAGAATCTTTTTAAAAGTGTCTGAAGAAAGATAGAAGAGTCCCTATGCCCAATTCTGAATAATAATTTTCCTGTAATTAAGTTAGGAATGGGCATGGAGGTTCAAAAAAGGTAGCTTTAAGCAGCCTGCATTCTCATGATGTGCAGGGCTCTGTCCAGCCCCTAGTATAAGTTAAAGCAATCCTGAAGCTGCTCTCACTCTTGCTCTGCTTCTCCAGAGCTCTTAAGTGCACTGGGAAGCAGAGAATACCCATAGTTCAGTGCACGCTGGCCATACCCCAGGACCAAAATATCCTGTTTGCTGAGGGCTGGGAACAGAATCTGCATAGAGTCTTCTCCAAATCTGAAGTTTGGGTGGCCCCCCGCCTAACAGGTATTCTCAGGGGGCTGCCTCCATCACAACCTAACTAAGTAACTAAGAATCACAACCCATATATATATATATATATATATATAATTGATGCTTGATTCTTTTAGGGGCACTGGGTGAGGAGGAAGTATTTAATCCAGTCCACTGAACTCATTTTAAAGTTAGTTTAGTATTCTGAAATCACTAAACTATGTAAAGATACAACTAAAATGTTTTCCGTTTCTTACCTGCTTACAAGTATTGCTCAAAGAGAAAAACAACAAAACACCATTATATATGCTGTGTTTTCCTTGGTCATTGTGCATGAGGAAAATTCTTCTTTATGCCTTCCATTTAGCATATTCAAGTGAGATTGTGCATGCACAATAAAATTACTAACACATTATTTAATAAGCATATACTTTTACTGAAAATTCACGTTATGTCTTTAAAACATACCCAATCAACTGTGCAGAAGTTCACAGCTTCAGCAAAATTGAAACCCTGGTTAAAGCCACTGTGATAGGCTCTTGGAAATGTAATCACAAATTCTCCAGCACACTGGTTGGTTCGGTAAACCTAATAAAAACAAGAGACAAATCAAGTTGATTTCTGACAATGGGTGAGAGCTAAACAGAGGAAGTGGCTGAGATTTTTAAAGCCCCCAAGAGGATGTGGATGCCCAATGCTCATTCATTTAGCTTAAAGCCCTTAAAAAGTCTCAGCCAGAGTTACAATTTGTGTTTAAGTATTTCCAGAGCACTATTCAGAAAGCACAGGGATTAAACCTCCCATCAAGAGACTGCAGGTAAATGCTTAATGCCAACAATTAGGTTGGAAAACGCTGACCAAACAAATGACAACGTGACTCCCAGCACAGTGTGTTACTCAGCCTTACCGGTAGACAGTTGCTGCTCAGCCAGTATATGTACCGTAAAGGTAGCAGGTATTTTTCTAAAATACTAAAGAATTCTAAGAGCTCGTATTTTTTCAAACAAGAAACAACAAATTTGGCTTTAAAAAAAAAACAACTAATATTCTAGCGCTTGGTGGCAAACAGGGTTTTTTTGTTTTGTTTTGTTTTGAATATACATTATTCTTTAAAAAGTGGCAAACCCGAGGGTCTTTTAGGGCTGTATCAAATTTCCTCTCAGTTCTGAGCAAGGGGCAGTGAGAAGATGTGCTGCTACAGGAAGATCAATGAAGAGGAAGTATGACTGAATTTGCACAGCAGGGAGGCGAGTATGTTACACTGACTCATTACAACGAACTCTTCCTTCCACTTGTGTTCAGCCAGCACTGGTGAGTGGCCTGTGTGGTAGCACAGCCATGGGTTCGCCTAATTCCCAACCCCATCCAACCAATTAGATTAGTATTGGGAGTGGAAGTCCCTGCTGCTCTCCCCGAGCCTGGCCACAAGTTGTGTGTGTTTGATGTGGCCATGCAGGAGACTAAGGCTGGGCCCACACTGACAGCGGCAAATTTGCCACCGTCAGATTGATTGCTCTGGATCGACTGAGCGGTCTGTGTAGACTTGCTCAGTCAATCTAGCAATTGACGCAGGAAAACCACCCCGGTAAGTGGCATAGCACTGTGTGAGAGGGAACGCTGTTCCCTTTGACGCAGTGCAGTGTGGATGGCGCACAGAGGAGACACAGTGAAGTCGACGGAAGATACGCAAGTGATTTACGTCACTTGCGTATCTGCCGTCGACTGCCGCCAAATCCCGAAGGTAAGTGTAGGCCGGGCCTTAGGTGAGGACTTACTTCCCCAACCCGCCTCTCCCCTCCACCAATGCAGCCCTAAGTATAGCTAAAGCACAGTCTAGACTTTACATAGTAAATATGCAGCTGTCAATTAATGTGACCTCACATTAGGATGGTAAACCTGTATATTCCACACATCTTTGTGACTGACTTTGACTGCAGCTATCGTTGCAATTCTGAGATGCATGTATTTGTTAAAGAAGTATTTAAAATGAGAGCTTTATGCCACATTTCACAAGTGATATATGAATATCACTGGCGTCTTCATAAAGAGGAAATAAGTTTAAGATTAGTGAACTGCTGAAGTATATACTGAGGAGCAAACAATGGAAAGGAGATGTTTAAAATTGGGCAGATGGGGAGGAGCTTTGGAGTTTCCTGTAATTTCTCCTTTTCTGCAGACCTAGCACGCTTGGATTTTTGTAAGCGGCATGAAAGCAAGCAGGAATTCTCTCAGCTTAAAATTTCTGAGTCTCTGAAATCACACTTTGGGTACCTTAAACTGCCTCACTCCCTCTATGTTTTCACTGAGTTGCAAGGTCAGCTCCTTTCAGAAGCCAACTAAGTACATGGGAAGTACATCCTTTCAAAGTCTGAGAGGAAGAAGGATGAGTAGTGAATTTTTTTTGTAATAGGTAAATATTGACCCAGAATGACAGGAAATATGAGAGAGGACAGGTATAGATGAGGCACTGCAAAACTATTCAGCACTGCTGGGAAGATCTACAAAGAAGTCATGGTTCCCCTCCCTCTACTGGGAAGTTATATGCCAAACAGTGTCAAAAAGGAAATAAGTTTGGAACACACAGGGGGCAGCCAAGAGCTGAGGTGTCCAAAGGATGCCTGACGTGCCCCAACAGGTGCCTCAAAAACTCAAACCCTTCATGTGGCAGATGGACTCAGGAATGGAAATCCATTGAGACAGGTCTCTTTGCAGACGAGTACGTGAAATAACAATCTTAGAGACTCTAAAAAGCAACGACTTCATTGCCCATCCTTTCAAACCAGTACATATCAGTTCAAACAGATTTAATAAGTCTATTGTTTCTATATTGTGCCACACAGGCATAAGCTACTATAAAGTTGTAGTAACGCAACTGGTTTAAATGGTCAATCTTGTAGAAAATGCCAACATAAAAGAAGAAGGGATAAATGACAATGAGCACAAGGCTGCAATGACATACAGGCACTCCGTGGGCCATCAGTGTATTTGGGTTCATAATGGTGACAAGCTGATGCAAAAGATCAGGCTGGGATACAAATAACTCAGGAGCCAGCTTCTTCATTACATCTTCCAGCTGCTCAGCTGCATACCCTGGGGCTCCATACCATGTTTTAGGCTCCCCCCTGAAAGAAAGATTAAAACAAAAAACAAAAAAAAACTAAATATAAACAAAGTTGTAAGTTCACATTTACAGATTCTTGCTTCACAACACCACATTGTATGGAAAGGACTCTGATTAAGCACTATTCAGGAGTGAACTAAGGGCTTGTCTACATGGTGAGGTAATGTGCTGCATGAGGGTGTGATTTCCACAGCTCACTAATGCACTGTGCATTAATTGGTCCATATAGACCCTGCTGGTGCTCTTTAAGGAAGCACTGTTTGAAACAGTACTGTTACAGCACACTAGGGAGCCTTTAGTTCACTTGGATCAATTAATGCACAGCACATTAGTGCACTTTAGAAATCACACCCCATAGAGTGCATTACCCCGCTATGTAGACAAGCCCTAAGAACCCATACACAGCCCTAACTCTTAACATTTAATAACACAGGTTCTTCCTTCAGACAACTTTTAATTGGTTAGATTTCTGAGTGTGTAATTTAAGGCATTCTGAAAAGTGACAGTTTAGTGCTCAGTTTAGTGTTCTTTCACTGAAAATACAACAAAATCCATCTGGGGTCTGACAACCAAAGCAAGTTCTTTCTGGCTGAGGCATAATTCCCATAGAAGCAATACATAACAAATAGAAAAGGGGAAAATAAGTAGCAATGGATGTAAAATTAGAAGTTATGAAGTACAAAAAATTGATAAGGAAAGCTAAAGATGGGCAGGGAAAAATCCAGTGCTGGAAGAAATTTCTTTAAAAACATATTCGGAACAAGTACCTAGGACCAACACTAGATGGTCATAATAAATTTTTTCATAATGATGCAGAAAAGGTAGATGTGTTCAAGAAGTATTCATGTTCAGTATTTGGAAAGGAGGAGGATGTGCTTGTATCACATAAGGATGATGAATTACTTTCCAGTCCATTAGTAACAAAGTTAGACCCCTGGAGAACACCGCTTTTTACCTCACTCCATTCTGAAAACTGCCCATTTATTCCTACCTTTTGTTTCCTATCTTTTAACTAGTTACTGATCCAGATGTTCCCTCTTCTCCCATAGCTGCTTACTTTGCTTAAGAGCCTTTGGCGAGGGACCTTGTCAAAGGCTTTCTGAAAATCTATGTATACTATATCCACTGGGACCCCTTTTGTCTACATTCTTGGTGACCCCCTAAAAGAATTCTAGCAGATGGATGAGACATGCTTTTCCTTTACAAAAACCATGTTGACTCTTCCCCAACAAATCGTGCTCATTTATGTGTCTGATAATTCTGTCCTTTACTATAGATTCAACCAATTTTCCTGCTACTGAAGTTATGCTTACTGGCCTGTAATTGCCAGGATCGCCTCTAGAGCCTTTTTTTAAAAATTAGCCTCACATTAGCTATCTTCCAGTCATTTCGTACAGAAGCTGATTTAAATGCTAGGTTACACACACCAGTTAGTAGTGCTGCAATTTCACATCTGAGTTCCTTCAGAACATTTGGGTGGATACCATCCGGTCCTGGCGACTAGTTACTGTTTAGTTTATCAATTTGTTCCAAAACCTCCTCTACTGACACCTCAGTCTGGGAGAGTTCCTCAGATTTGTCACCTAAAAAGTATGGTTCAAGTTTGGGAATCTCCCTCACATCCTCATGAAGACCGATGCAAAGAATTCATTTAGTTTCTCCGCAACAGCCTGGTGTTCCTTGAGTGCTCCTTTAGTATCTTGATCATCCAGTGGCTCCACTAGTTGTTTAGCAGGCTTCCTGCTTCTCATGTACTTAAACATTTTTTTGCTGTTACTTTTTGAGTCTTTGGCTAGTTGTTCTTCAAATTCTTTTAATTCTCCTTTCTATTTTCCTCAACAGGATTTAACTTCCACTTTTTAAAGGATACTTTTTTGCCTCTAACTGCTTCTTTTACTTAGTAGTTTAGCTCCGGTGGCACTGTTTTGGTCCTTTTTTTTTTTTTTTTTAAATTTGGGGTATACATTTAAAATGAGCATCTATTATGGCATCTTTTAAAAGTTTCCATGCAGCTTGCAGGGATTTCACTTTTGGCACTGTATCTTTAACTCCTGTTTAATTAACTTCCTCATTCTTTGTGTAATTCCCCCTTTCTGAAATTAAATGCAACCATGGTGGGCTTCTTTGGTGTCCCCCCATCTCTCTCCCCCACCCCCACCGGAATGTTAAATTTGATTATGTTATGGTCACTATTACCAAACAGTTTAGTTATATTCACCTCTTGGACCAGATACTGTGCGTCATTTAGGACGCAATCAAGAATGGACTCTCCTTTTGTGGGTTCCAGGACTAGCTGCTCCAAGCAGCAGTCAATTAAGCTGTCAAGACACCTTATTTCTGCATTCTATCCTGAGGTGACATGTACCCAGTCAATTTCTGGATAGTTGAAATCCCCCCTTATTACTGAGTTTTTATTTTTATAGTTTCTCTAATCTGAGCATTTCATAGTCAGTATCACCATCCTGGTCAGGAGCATATACCTACTGCTATATTCTTATTATTCAAGCATGGAATTACTAGCCATAGAGATTCTATGGCACAGTTTGGTACATTTAAGATTTTTATTTAATTTGAACTCTCTGCTTTCTTTCATGTACAGTGCCACTCCCCCACCGGTATGACCTGTTCTGTCCTTCCGATATATTTTGTACCCTAGTATTACTTTGTCCCATTGATTATCCTCATTCCACCAAGTTTCTGTGATGTCTACTATATCATTATCCTCATTTATTACGAGGCACTCAAGTTCACCCATCTTAATATTTAGACTTCTACCATTTGTATCTAAAGTATTTTAAAAAAAATGTTCCTTTTTAGCTGTCTGCCATTATGAGATGTAATTGAATAGGACTCTTTCATTTGGCTGTTTCTCATCAGATCTTTATCCTCTTCCATCATCTCCTCATTACTAGGATACAGAGAATCTCCATTAATACATCCTCGACTAACCGCCATCTCTGTCTAAACCACATGCTTCCCCCACCTGCCAGCTTTCCACCAGCTCTTAGTTTAAAAACTGCTCGAACTGCTCAACAACTGTTCCATTTTGGTTTAGGTGGAACCCATCCTTCCTATATAGGCTCCTCCTTTCCCAAAAGATTCCCCAGCTCCTAATAAATCTAAACCCCTCCTCCCTGCATCATTATCTCATCCACTCATTGAGACCCCACATTTCTGCCTGTCTAACCAGCCATGTGTGTGGAAATGGACACATGGACTTCAATCTCTTACTTAACAGCCTATATTTGGCCTCCAGGTCCTCTCTCCTATCCTCCTCTGTGTCATTGGTACCTACATGTACCTCCCCAGCACTACACTTAAGTCTGTCTAGTATCTAAAGAGATCCACAACCTTCACACCTAGTAGGCAAGTCATTATGCGGCTCTCTTGGTCATCACAAACCCAGCTATCTATGTTTCTAATGATCAAGTCCCCCATTACTATTATCTATCTTTTCCTAATAATTGGAGTTCCTTTCCCTGGAGAGGTAACTTCAGTGAGAGAGGTTACCATGACATCATTTAGAAGAAGGATCCCAATTATGGGATTGTTTCCCTCTGCTCCAGTTTGATATTCTTCTACCCTGATACTTTCATCCTCCTCAACAGTACAGAAACTGTCATGCCGGGGGTGGAACCATTCTACTGTGTCCCAGAAAGTCTCATCTATGTACCTCTCTGTCTCCCTTAGTTCCTCCAGTTCAGCCACTCTGGTCTCCAAAGTCCATATGCAGTCTAAAGGCCAGGAGCTCCTGCGCCAAATACACACATACACCACCCACCATTGGGGGAGGTAATCATACATGAAGCATTCAGTGCAATAAACTGAACAGACCCCTCTCTGTTTCTGGACTTCTGCCTGTATTCTCTCTTTACTCCTGCAGCTTGTTCCTTTATTGTTGCTTGTTTTGTTTTTTTCTTAATGAGAGGTGGGGTGGGATGGTTATTGTCTTTAGTTTACAGAATGTTAATGAAGTCTATCTACCCCCCCCACTCTCCTATTCTCCCTCTAAACTCCCTTGCAAAACTTCCATTAGCTGCCTCTGGTTGCTTAGGAGTGAGCTTTTTAAACCCTGGTTCTCCCTGAATAGCCCCGTCTCCTGATTAAGGGTTGATAGGAACTAAAGGGCTTGAGGATCAAAGCTTCATTAAAAAGTTCAGTCAGCCTTGCCTAGCAAGCCATCACAGTCCTCCAAACAGACCACACGATATACTTCTGCAAGGATTGATTCTAGGTCTGAGGCTAGTCAACATTTTCCTCAATAATCTGGAGATAAATATAAAACCACTGCCAATAAAATCTGCAGATAACACAGACTGGTGGAATGGTAAATGAGGAGGTGGTCAGGGCAGTAATACATAGCTACCCAGATGATGTGGTAAGCGAGGTCTATTCAAACAAAATGTGTTTTAATACAGCCCAATGCAAAATTAGATGGCTGATATAAAATTACTCAAGATAGTTAGTGCCAAAGCAGACTGTGAAAAGTTATAAAAGGATCTCACAAAACTTCGTGACTGGGCAACAAAACGGCAGGTAAAATTCAATGTTGATAAATGCAAAATAATGCACACTGGAAAAAATAATCCCATCTATACATACAAAATGATGAGGTCTAAATTAGTTGTTTACCACTCACTCACGGAAGAGACCTTGGAGTCATCATAGACAGTTCTCTGAAAACATCTGCTCACAATGCAACAGCACTCAAAAAGGCTAACAGAATTTTAGGATCCATTAGGAAAGGAACAGATAACAAGAAGAGCCATGCAAATCCGCACATATCTGCTTTATATCCGCAGATATCTGAATCTGCAGATGCAGCTGCACTGTTTACCACCTTTGCAGATTGCAAGTCGGATGCAGATCCAAATTTTTTGTATCCATGCAGGGCTCTAACAATGAGATAAAGTGCCGGTGCAGATGCATAAAAACGGTTAAGTGTGAATCACGCATCGGATACAAGTTAATTGTCGCAGATGCGGCTCTGATGTGGACCCAAATTTTCGTAAACGTGCAGGACTCTAATAAGAGAATATCATCATGCCATTATATAAATCCATGGCACTCCCACATCCTGAATACTGCAGGCAGTTCTGGTCACCCCATCTCAAAAAAGATACATTAGAATTGGAAAAAGTACAGAGAAGGACAACAAAAATTATTAGGGGGTACAGAACAACTTTCATAGGAGTACATTTAAGAGACTGGGATTGTTCAGCTTGGAAAAGAGATTAGTGAGGGGGAATATGATAGAGGTCTATAAAATCATGAATGGTGGGGAGAAAGTGAATAAAGTAGTACATTAAACATGAACCAGTCATCTGATGAAATTAATAGGCAGTAAAGAAAATAAACCAAAGGGATCGCACAGTCAACCTGTGGAAATCGCTGCCGCCAGGGGATGTTGAGAAGGCCAAAACTATAATGAGGTTCAAAAAGGAATTATATTAGTTCATGGAGCACAGGTCTATCAACGGCTATTAGCCAAGATTGTCAGAGATGCAGTTCCATGCTTAGGGTGTCTCTAAACCTCTGACTGCCAGAAACTGGGACTGGATGACAGGGGATGGATCACTCGATAAAGTGACCTCTTCTGTTCACAGCCTCTGAAGCATCTGGCACCAGACGCTGTCGGAAGACGATACTGAGCTAGATGGACCATTGGTCTGACCGTGCGTGGCCATTATCATCTTCTTAGGAACAAGGAAAACAAGCCATGCCTACAGAGAGCAAATGTGTTGTTTAAGAAGGTGCCATTTCTATAGTCTCTTTGACCATACCACATTTTAAGAGAGAGAAATTTGCTGATGTGAAAACCCATAAAAGTTCATGACCACTATGGGGGTAGACTTGGGATGGGATGGAGGTGTCACACAGTGGGGGGTACAGGCGGCGCGACACAGTGGTCAGAACAGGAGTCAGAGCTACTGGTCTGAGCAGAGCCTGAAGATGGAACTGGAGTCATGACAGGAAGACAAGCAAATGGTTGGAGCCAGGTGTCAGAGCAGAACGGGAATCATGGTCAGGAGAAAAGACAGTACTCAGAACAGAATTTGAGTTGTAGTCAGGAGATCAGAAAGTTGGTCAGAGCCAGGGAGTTTGTAAGAAAGTAGAGTCTGGGGTTGAAGTGGGAACAGGTGAAGGTTGGAGAAAGGATCAGTACATTAAGATGGTCTGGAGCAGCAGTGGGCATGGAATGTATCGAGCAGCCTCTGTGCTGCTGTTGCTACAAGGCTTAAAGCCTTCATCTATTTCATGGCTAAGAAGGATGGCTCCATTCAACACTGTGATTAAAAGGCTGACTTGATCATAATCTACAAGTACTTACGTGGACAGATTTCTGATAGCACATGACTTAATATCAGACAAAGGAATAAAAAGATCCAATAGCTGTAAATTACAGCTAGACAAATTTAAACTGGAGTTAGGTACAAGTTTTAACACTGAGGATAAGCAACCTTTGAAACAACTTAGCAAGGGATGTGTTGGATGTTCCATCATTTGAAGTTTTTACATCAAAATAGCTGAACCACAAGTTATTAGGTTTGATGCAGAAATCACTGGGTGAAATTCTATGGCATGTGTTTTGTGGGAGGTAAGATTAGATGACCATAAAAGTTCCTTTGGCCTTAAAATCTATGGACCTATTACTTGAACTTAGTCCTTGCAAATCAGCAGGGGCTTTGGGTTATTTCCCGCTCCCCCCTGAAACTCACCAGTGCAGATAGTTAATGGAATAGCTCCAGTGGTCCTCAATATGCCAGCAAAATGAAGAAAAGCACATTCCTACATAGAGCCAGGGCAATTTCATTCCACATATATCTGCAGTGATGTGAGCAAGCACAGACTGCTCCATCACAGGCATGTTATTCAAATTCCAGCCACTGTCAAGATATTCCTAAAATTGGAACAGAAAAAAAGTCAAGCCACATCAAGTAAATTAAAAAAGGAAGCGACTCACCTGTTCAATAACTGAAGTTCTTCAAGATGCGTTATCTGTATGTGCTCCGTGTCTAGTGCATATGCACTGGAGATCAGAAGGCTTTAGCTAGCAGCCTCCATTGATCACACCTGCTCCCTGCATAGCCTCAAGCCCTCCCCTGCTTGAGGACATAGAAGAGTGTGGAGTAACCAACTGACCCTCAATTCCTTCCCGACTACCCAATCCAAATATTAGGTTTGTAGTGGACCACATATAGACAACACATCTAAAGGACTCCAGTTACTGAATAGATAAGTAACTTCCATTTTTTCTGAGTGCTCATCTATGTGTGTTCCATATCTGATGTCCCCCACGCAGTATACCATAAAAGGCGGAGGAGGAATACTGTGTCTTATTAAAGAGGAATTTTAATACATCATTGTCAAACTGAGCAACTGTACGTGGATGCTTCCACAACTGACTAATGTTTCATGAAGGAACATACATTACCCCACATGGCAGCCCTACAAATATTAGTTATAGGAACACCTCTAAACAAGGCTGCACGTGCCTCAGTTGAATGTGCTCTAATGTTCCCAGAGAGCTGCAAATTGGCTATATCATAACTTTATACAACATAACACCCATCTAGAAATTCTCTGGGTTGAAACTGCCCGAGACTTCTCGATCTTTCAGCACTTGAAAAAACAGCCTTGAGAATGATCTAAATGATTCTATCCCATTAAAATAAAAGGACAAGGCTTTACCCTTAGTTGAGTGTGTTTCAGGAAGGATACTGGTAAATGTATCAGCTGCTTTAAATGAAAATCAGAGAGCACCTTAGGAAGGAATTTAGGGCAGTGTGAGAATCATCTCATCTTTGTGGAAAATAATAGATGGTGCCCTGCCATAAGTGCTTGCAACTCACTCACCTTAACATGAGAAATGTAATGGCCATGAAAAATGCTGTCTTCATGAACAAATGCAACAAGGAACAAGAACCCAATAATTTGAAAGTCCTGTAAACACAACAGTGAGATCCCACAAAGGAGTAGGCTGCTGCACAGGGAGAGAAAGGGGCAATTTTAACAAGCCCTTTCTGAAAAAGGTTCACCAAAGGATCAGAAAAAAAACTGAATAACCCTAAACTGGACAACCATGAGCCAAAACAGCAGCCAAAGTGACATGCAGAGAACTAAATCAAAGATCTAAGGTTTTCCAAGATAAATGGTAATCGAAGTTATTAGGAATGATCATTTCCATTGGAGAAAGATCGCACTGTGTTCATACACAAAGACATCAAGGCCAGAAGGGACCATCACAACAACATATCCTGACCTGCACATTGCACCCACCGGACCTCAATCATCCACTCCTGTAAAAGGCCCATAACCTCTTGCTTATTTAGTGAAGTCCTCAAATCTTGATTTAAAGACTTCAAATTACAGAGAATCCACCAGTCAACTGGAGTCATTTACTAATAGCAATCATGAATGGACCATATGCCATTGTAGGCAACCTCATCATACCATTCCCTTCTATAATCTTACCAAGCTCAGTATTGAAGTGAGTTAGGGGTTTTTGCCCACACTTCTCACCTTGGAAGGCTATTCCAGAACTTCACTCCTCTGATGGTTAGAAACCTTCATTCAACTTATTAATGACCAGTTTATATCCATTTGTCCTTCCACCAACACTGGCCCTTAACTTAAATAATTCCTGTCCCTCCCTGGTGTTTACTCCTTGGATGTATTTAGAGAGAACAATCATAACTCCCCTCACCCTTTGTTTTGTTAGACTAAAAGAGCCAAACTCTTAAGTCTCTTCTCGTAAAATAGGTTCTTCATTCCTCTGATCATCCTAGTAGCCCTGCTCTGCACCTGTTCTAGTTCAAGTTCATCTTTCTCAAACATGGAAGACCAGAACTGCACACAGTATCCCAGATGAAGTCTCACCAGTAGCTTATATAATGCTAATGACACTTCCCTACCTCAACCGGAAAGACCTCACCTGATACATCTTAAGATTGCATCAGCCATTTTCACAGCCACATCACACTGGCAGCTCATAGTCATCCTGTGACTGACCAGTACACCCAGGTCTTTCACCTCCTCTGTAGCTTCCAACTCACACGTCCCCAGTTTATAGCAAAAATTCTTGTTGTTAGTCCCCACAAGTTATCTTCTCTCTTCCTGGGGCTCTAAACTCTGACTTTTTTCATTGTCTCTTCCTCTTTTCTTGTAGAACTAGTATTGTGTTGAAACTAGCTTACAACTTTTAATCAATACCTTCAGAACATCAACAGAATAAGTTGTTTTGAAATCTGTCAGCTAGTTTTCATGCTGCGAGATGGAGGGATGTCAGGGCTGGGTGAAAAGTGGTCCTATTGTTCTGGCTGAATAAGACCACACCAAGCAGAAGTATTGGAGGAAGTACTGAAAGGTTCCTGAGCTCTGGAACCAGTACCATCTGGGTCAAGCCAGCGTATCAGAAAAACCAGCGCTCTGTCTTGTTTGATTTTCCTCAACACTTGGGAAATTAAGAGAATTGGGAGATAAGCATAAAACAGACCCCAAGTTCATGAACCAGAAATATATCCACCTACACTCTATCCCCATTTTGAGCAGAAAGCCACACATTTCGTGTGTGCTTGATGATAAATAGATCTGTGTAGGGTATGCCCCATTGACCAAGTACAGACATGAAGATCAGGTCCTTTCAGAGTCCATCTGTGATCTTTGTCTGCCAGAGAACTGAAGGCCCAGAAGATGAACAGCAGATATCATATTGTGCTGAAGTCACCAGTTCCATAAAAGGATTTCTTCCCTGCATAAGACAATGAACCTGTCTCCATGCTGCTTGTTCACATGAAACATTGCTGCAATGTTGTCTGTCTTTTGACCAGCAGTGTGAGAGAGAAAGGTTTCTGGCTGGTGGGTTTCGCTGACATGCTCAAGGTTCAACTAATCACTATATTTGGGATCAGGAAGAAATTTCTCCTCAGATCAGATTGGCAGAGACTAAGGGGAGGTTTTGCCTTTCTCTGCAGTATGGGGCATGGATCTCTTGCTGGTTTAAACTAGAGAAAATGGTGGATTCTCTGTAACTTGAAATCTTTAAATCATGTATTGAGAACCTCAGTAACTCAGCCAGAAGTTACAGATCTAATATTTAAGAGGGGATGGGTGAGGTTCTGTGACCTGCGTTGTGCAGGTTGTTAGACCAGATGATCACAATGGTCCCTTCTGGCCTTACGGTCTGAGGTCTACAACACTGATATGAAGCTGGGTTTTTTGATGAGATCATTTGACCTTTTCTGAGATGGGGCTCCCATTCCAACATCGATGTTCATGGATGCATCAACTTTTCAGGAAATGATGGTGAGAAAGGAACACCCTTACAAACTTGCTGCTGATCCTCCCACCAATTAAGGGAATCCAAGACTTGTTAAGGGATCCATATCATGTCCATACTGTGAACACTGTGCTGTAAGGGGTTGTTAATCCTTACAGCACAGTAAGACAACGCAGATGCAGTCTCACAAATGGAGTTACCGGACTGCATGAGGCCATATGGCCCAAGAGGGAAAGGCAATCTCTGACTGCAGTCAGAGGGTGGATCTGTAACTGAGTGATCAGTTCTGTCATGCTGTTGAACCAGGCTTGAAGCAGAAATGCCTTCGCTGCTGTGGAACCTATTAGGGGCTCAATAAATTCTGTTCTTTGAGTTGGAGTTGTGTGAGACTTGGCCTTTATTCTGAGTACCAGGCTGGGGAACAAACGTGATAACTGTCCAATACTTATTGGGGAGGGAGAGGAAGGAAGAATCCCACACCAACCAATTACTGAGATATAAGTAAACTAAACTGTTACTATACATTAAATGCACTGCAACTACAGCAAGCCATTTTGTAAAAGTTCTTGGGGCTGGTGAAAAGACAAAAGGCAACATCCTGTACTGGTAATGCACATCGCCCACTACAAAAACACACCTATTTTTGATGTGCTGGATAAATGTAAATATGCATTTTGTAGATCAGGAGTTATGAACCAATCAAAAGGTTCTAGGAGGTAAAGTGGAAGAGAGCGTTACCATCCAAACCTTGAACTGATGTAGAAAGAATTTTATATTTCTCAGGTCTAATATTGGACTCAGCCTCCTGATTTTGTGGGAAGTAGAAATTATTGGTAATAGAACCCCTCCTCCCTTCCCAAGGGGGACCTCCTCTATAATCCCTAAAGACAGAAGCAATTGAACCTCTTGCTGATGTAGACTGTTGTGAGAAGGGTCTCTGAAGAGGGACAGGGAACGAGAGTGTGGGGTAGGGACCTCCTTAAACTGAATAGAATAGATTTTTTAAATTATTCATCACTTGGTGGTGACACCCTTCCAGGATTCCTGTAAATAATGCAAGCGGGTCCCAAAGGGATAGGGAAAGGGTAAAGATCCTCTAAAATTGGTTGGCAGCTCTCGATGTAAGCATCAAATCAACTGCTTGGACAATGAGAATGTTTTAATTTTAGCTATAGTGGAAGTAGAAGAAAGTGTTCTTCTAGAAGGGCTCTCATCAAATGGACTCTGCTAAGGATGATAAAATGGAGCAGTGAATGGCTGCCACAGCTGCCTCTGGTGACAGGACTTCTTCCTCTTATACCAGAGCTGAAGGAGGCAGAGCCAAGGACAGCACTGCTGCTACTGAATTTGCACAATGCCAGAGAATCAGACACCACTGCCCCCAAGATCTTCACAGTTCTGTTTATGAGACCCAAAGGAATCCAGGGTCAATTTAGAAGCAGATCTCTTTCAAGAGCAAAACACTTGGGGCTTCTCCCCACCCCTCCTCTTTTTTTTTTGTGGGGGGGGGGAGGAGCAGTTTTATTAGGGGACTGATCCCTATGCTTCTTTCAAAAAGGGTATTATTACCAACTGCCTGAGCAGAAGCTGAGGCCATAGCAGGGGTAATTGTGCTGAAAGCTGTCCCTGACTGGGAGGGTCCTGCCTCCCTAATGGGTCTGAAGCAGGCCTCATTGATTTCTGTAACAGAAAACGTTTTAGCCTGTTTTCTTTAGATCTAGCCTGGTAACGGATTGGAAGTCCCTACATTTCCCTTAACGTTTCCTTCACCCACACAGTGAAGACAGTTAGAGGAAGTTTCATTAAGGGTCATAGCAGCAGCATGACAAACAAAATTTAAAACCCTCAGGAATTTTGAGCAGTTCCCCTACTGGAAAAAGAAAAAAACAAAAGGCACTATTGAACTAAAAACCTACCAAATAAACTATGACATTTAATATGATACTATAACTACTACAAGCTAAACTACTTAAAGATTAATATGTGAATAGACAAGATGGAGCACTGCTAATAGGCTCCGCCTCACAGCTAAGAGCAATTGAAGAAACTGAAGGTTGGTTGGTTGGGCACTTTGCTCCCTTTTATATCTTCAAGAAGAGAAGAAGCTTGAGACTATGCAGAAAGTGGGCACAACCAATGGACACTGCTTGCTAAAGCATTCCAATCTCTAACACATGGAGCACGTGTGTGCTAGACATGGACCACATACAGACAAGTCATCAAAGAAGGCGGCAAAACTTCTCAGGGGGCTACTTCTGATAGTAAAAATTAGTCTTTTTAGATTGAAAAAACATACATATAGGTCAACAGAACAAGAATTTGAACATCCAATGCACGTGCTTCTCTTAAAGAGAATCCCTGCACTACAAATTGCTACATTAAAATTAGGCTACTCTTTCAAGAAATGCAATTTGGGAATTGTCAACTTCTAAGATGCATATGTGTCATTTAAAAGTCTGGCTATATATAATTTCAGTTTTTTAGGACTTAATTATTTCCTTTTGCCAAACCAGTGCGAGCCATGCATACAGTAGGAATACACTGTAACACAGAATTACAAGAAGTTTCTTTAAATTGAAAAAAAATATTCAACACAAGACTTGTGTTTTGTAAAACCCTGAAATACAAGTATGAGCTCAGAGGGCAAATCAAGGCTTACCTCTTCTTCAGGCCTTAGTTTAATCTTCCTATCTCTAACTGGAAAGCCACTGCCAAACTCCTTCGAAGCAATATCAGCTCCATATTCCACTGTGACATCCTCTTCAATGGTGCTAACCAGTCGCCAAAACTCTTTTTCAACCAGTTCTGTGGGAACCATCTGGGCATGGAACGTGAAAAGGGGAAAATGTAAGCTCACACAGAGGGTTGCACTTCTCAAGGTGCTTGTCAACGGGCAGGAACCAAAGGTAACAAACGTATGAAATATACAGCAGAAGCAAACTCAAAGAGAAAGTTCACAGAGCGTCAAACCATCACGTCACAGAGACTTTAGCTAGAGAGAGATACATCTGATAACCATTGGTTACATCAGGTGTGCATGTCCTCTCTCCCCACCCCCCTTCCCGCACACCTCACCCCTTGGTTAATAGTTCCTTTCTCAACCTCAGAGTCAAAGTTACTTAGTAGCGCAATTATGTAAAACTAAACCAACATAGTAAAACGTTACATCACAAAACTACATCAAATGCTACCTTTTGACTTCAGTAACGAGTGACATTTGGGGCAGACGTTTAAGGAGAAATATATTTTTGGACTGGGGAGAAAACCTGAAATGTATGTCACAGAAATCAAAGTACAAACAAACAGAAACCTTTAAAAATTAATGTAATATTTAAATAAGAGCTTTCCATTTTGGATTTGTTCACATCCAAAACTCAGGATTCTTCCCCACCCCAAGTTTAATATTTTAATAAAGCACAAGAACTGAAACCTGAATTACAGCATCACAGCAAGCATATGAACGTACATGTACTGGCATGTTAAAATAGTCTGACTTGAATGCATCGGCCATTTCTCCAAACGTGCGAAGTGTGTAGTCTCTTGCTGCTTGTTCAAAACCAAATGCTTCCTGTGGCTTATTACACTCCTGCAATTAAAACATGGTTACTATTGCCAAGGAGTTAAAATAAGACATTTTGCACTTCAGTGCTTTATAAATATAGACCTCAAAGTACTGTACAAAGGTAGATCAGTATTATCCCCATTTTATAAACAGGGAAAAACTGGGGCACTTCACTGAAATGACTTGCCCAAGGTCACACAAGCAACCAGCTGAAGAATCAGAAACAGAACCCGAAGTGCTGGACTATCAGCTGAGTTCTTTCCACCAGACCACATTTGTTTGTTTGTAAATCAGCATGAATCACCAAGAGATCAGTATAGTTAGGTTACAGCAAATTCTGCTTTCTCTGCTATAGCAAAGCAGAAAACACCACAACCAGAGTCTACGTTGAAAACCGCAATACCAGAGCAGTAAAATTTCATTCTGTAAAAAGCTATCTAAAATCCAAAGCATCCTTTCTAAGTGGTTTTAACAATACTAAAGTAGATGAAATTTGGGTCCTAGGATATGTTGCAAAGACTATCAATCCGAAATGCACCCATTCCTTGTTTCAGTTTTATTTTTTACCACCCATTTTACATGACTATTTTCATAAGTTCTGAACTTCTGCTCATTAGAAGCCAGAAGAGAACAGAAACACATTTCAGCCTGATTTTTATGATTTCTCAGATTACCTGAGCCAGACACTGGGGACACCTCCAGTCCCCTTTGGGAACATCATGAAGGGGTGGAATTAAACAAAAAGTATGGTAACTGTCATCACAGCCATCACACAACAGGAGACGGTCTTCATCATTACCACTACCACATAAGAGACATACGTACAAATCCACCTGTAACAAGAAATTACCAAAGCGGGAATTTAAGTGCTTTAAGGAGTTCAGGGTAAGAGATCGTTTCGATCACTAAATCATTTGTCGCATTTGCCAGTGTTTATTTTTTATTTTATTTCTCAAACAGAACAGAGACAGCGAACATCCACTGTCTTCTCCTTTGTGGTAGAATTTAAATAAAATACCTTTGAAATTAAGGAAGTATCACCAAAAGTGTTGAAGTCTGTCCAATCTGTTTTGCTAAATAAAGAGACTCAATTTTATTTTTAGTATTGGAGGGATCTCCTACTCTATTTTCAAACTGGTCTGTGCACAGACACTTCAACATCCTGAGGCCAACTGCCTGGAACAGCCACCAGAAAACAGGGGAATCCTGGTTATCGGAGCATCTCCCTTCATCTTCAGAATTAGTGGACAGGACCTTAGCTTTTCACCAGGAAGGCATCAGCTTCCCAAGCTGAGCCACTTGCTTTTGGATGGGCCAGGCATTCAGTGCAGTGCCAGGACAGCTCCACCCACACCAGCTAAGAGATTCATGGGAAAGGGAGCAGGCACTCTCAAGATTTGCAGGAGAACCTGAAGGAGAGTATGGGGAAGGGTTTTTTTGGAGGTACAGAGGAAGGAGAGCAATGGAGTCCGGTGAACAGCAGCAGCAGCTTAACTAGTGGTAGGAGAAAATGCTACTGTCTGAGGTCCTGCTTAAACAAAGGGAGACAGCAGTACTGTTGCAAGACAGTGGAGGATGAAAGAGGACTCCCAATGCCTTTTATTTTGTGCCCCTAGGGTGTGGTGCATCCCATCTCCCAGGACCTGGGCATTCCTCCCCCTACTGCCTAGTAAAAGGGTATGGGTGTGATAAAGATCCAGGTAATGAGAAGGACAGAAAGGGCCTGTATATTATCATCTCCACAGGTAAGAGTCTCCTTTTCCTTTGCTTTGTAGAAGAAGCATCTGTTATGTTGAACCAAGTAGAGCATCTGAGTTCGAGTTGAAACAGTGGAATCAGTGGTAGATCTGCTGGAAAGCTGGGTGCCAAAACTCATATTATATCTTCCTTCTAACTGGTAGACCTACCAAGGGAAAGATCAGCAGATCAACCCATATCTAGCGTGAGGAAGCCCTGAGAACCACGCTTCTTTTGACAGTTCTGTCATAGCTGCTATTTTAAGGCAGTACTTGCAACGAAGGATAGAAATGCTCTCATTTGAAACAAGGAAATGAAATTATTTGGTTATTTTCTGCTTATGACATAAAACCTTGAGGGTACCTATAATTCAGCAGGCACAGACATTCTATTTGTATTCCTACGGTTGGGATGAGAATAATTCAGGAAACTCCCATTCCCACTACCTACACTACACTATGTACCCATTTCTAACTCAGAAATGCCTATAATTGCAATTAAGAGCCAAAAGGGAGGGAGTACTCACTGCATTAGTGCTTTTTTTAGCACGCCCTTTGAATTTCTCTCTCTCAGAGTCTCCAAGTTCTCTTTTCTCAGCCGGTTCTCGTTTCACCATGCCAGGCATTTCCTTCTCTGATGCAGCAAAAGAAAATTTAACTATTACAAACTGGGTTTAAGAACAAAAATTTCACAGCATAAGCAGCATGTGAAGCATGTGTCATCGTATCATTACATACATCTAGAGGGGCTCTTTCTGTAATAATGAGTCTGTTATTGAAATATGGCGACTGCAATGGCTATGCTACTGCCAACAACACTGCAGGCAAATACTTAAAGCTTCCATGAACAGCTTTGTCCTGACAGATGGCAACTCATCGTTAGGTCTCTGTGCAAAGACTCAATAGTGCCAGATTTTGTGGTGGTTATGTAATATGGACACAAAGGACACCAAATATTTTTATGTAGCTTCAGGCAGCACTTAACCAACTACCTTCAAATGCTGGTATTATCATGGGATCATAAGCAGATGGAGGCCGCTCCAAATACATGAAAGATTTCTTGAGAATGGATATTTTAAATAGTTTCAGTGACCCAAAATCACTTTTTTTTTTTTTTTTTTTAAAGACGTGAATGAAATTTCAGGTTAACAGATGTGATTGGATTATTCTTTAACAGGACATTTCACTGGGGCACAAAAACAAACAACACTACAATTTCCAATAATTGCATAATTTACACTTTATTTTCTTGCAATGTCAACTTCCCTGAGAAGATAGCACGAAAAACCAAACCGGTAGCAAAGGGAGTCTATGGAAAAGGAAACTCTTCACATTGCTTTTAGCACCCCACCCTAACCCCATACAACTGCTCAAGCAGCACAATGACAGGCTCTCCTCAGACTAAGGGAAAGCTGCCACAACGTAGATTCTTCACTGTGCTAGGAGAAGTCTGCTGTGAAATCTGGTTTCTTCTCTAAACTTGACAGCATATGAGAGTGGAGAGAAACACAGTTGATGAGATATTAAGTTACATTAAGAAATATGAATATAGATCCACATACTGTTACCACAAATTACAACTTGATCACCAGAAACGGTGATATTAAAACTATACCACTTTATGACTCTTACTGTTCAGAAACATTGTTCATACCTAAGTTTATTTTTAAAAGTCTACAAAGTCAAACAAGTCTACAGTCCACAGGCAGATTCCTGAGAAGGGCTTTGTGAGGAGCAGCAAGAAATGGGACAAGTCATTTAGGGAATGGTTTTGTTACTTTTTAAATAAACCAGTTTTCAGATTTGTTCTACTTAACTCAGTCAACAATTTTTATTCTTTATCAAGATTTCATGGATCATTTCTTCTATTAACCTGGAATTGTTTATTATAGTGGCCTGGGAACACCACTACAGTTAAAGTTGTATCATGACATGTTTTAAGGTCAACCTTTTCAAGTCTTCTAAAGTTGACATGCTTAGTTGGATTTCTTTGAAATTTCTGGAGCCTGAGGAGGCTACAGAGTAGAATTAGTGATCCAAATTTGGAGTCACTTGAACCAGGGATTCCAGAGATGTAAGTCCCAAAAAACAGCCATTTTAAAAAAAGTTTCTAGGTGGAGCTTGTTTGGGGTTTTTTGCTCAGAACTAGAGATCGATTTATTGATGTGATGTGAGCCAAAATGGTCTCAATCTGTTGAGTTTTACACAAAATTAGAAAAGGCCAAGGCACAAAAGAAGATTAAACTAGTAACATTAACCTCTGAGGATAGGACAAGAGGAAATGAGTTTAAATTGCAGCAAGGGTGGTTTAGGTTGGACATTAAGAAAAACTTCCTTTCGGGATAGTTAAGCACTGGAATAAATTTCTAGGGAGGTGGTGGAATCTCTGACATGTGAGATTTTTAAGAGCAGTTGGACAAACACCTGCCAGGGATGGTCTAGATAATGCTTGGTCCTGCCTTGAGTGCAGTGGCCTGGATTAGATGACCTCGCGCGATCTCTTCCAGTCCTACAATTCTATGATTCTCGTTTTGAGCTGAGAGGCTGGAGTGCTACAATCGGTTAGTCATGTGTGGCAAGTTTATTTTGGGTGAAATGTAACTGAAGTAGTGGGGTGGGGGTTAGACATCTGAATACTTTCTGAGAGGGGAAAGGTATTAGGGAGAGAGGGGTCTGGGGCTGCAGTTAAGGGAGGGGAGTTAAGGGGTGGGGACAAATGTAGATGGGTGGTGGGGAGTCAAGAGAAGTTTGAGGCTCAGGTGAAGGAGGCATGGCACCCCACACTCTACCAGTGCACTGCAAACTTGGTGCAGTCCACAGCTCTGCCAGTAAACTCAGCCATCCTGCACCCTAAGCTGCCTGCGCCCCACAGCTTTGCCACTTCACCTCAATCCTGGACCCAAACATCCTGCGCTGCCTAGCTCTGCCAGTTCACCCCAACCTCCCTGTACTCCCCACCTCTGCCAGTGCACCCCAATCTTCTTGCATTTCAGCCACTCTGCAGTCCCATCCCCGTCAGTGCACCCCTTCAGCTCTGCGCCCCAGAGACGTGACTGCTGAGATTGTCTGCTACACAATTCTGCACACCTGGTAAGCATGCTGCCAATTGAGATGTGGATCCTGATGCACCATTTCCATAACCTGACTACCTCTGTACACAGAAGAAATGTATTCACCTTGTTTCTTTAGAAGATGGTTGCCTCAATGCCTGACATTATCTGGATGTGACAGGACCACATACATGGGAGGAATGCATTGCAGGCCAGGCAGACTGTCCTTAACTCTGATGTGCATCATGGCTTCTCAAATCCATGTGCCTTGCACAATGTGACTGTCCCTGCTGGCTCCCCATCCCATGAGTGATGCATCCATGATTATGCTTGCGTAGGATGCGGGTGGAAGGAAAAGACCCCCTGCACATGTGCATTCACGCCACACAGGAGAAGCAGTCACCTTAATGGGAACTGCTATCTTGGTATTCATGTTGTTTCTATCTGGTGAGTAAACAGGCCACAGCCAGACCTGTAGGCAATGGAAATGAAGCCTAGAGAATGGTGTTATGTAGGTACACAAGGCCATGTGGCCTCGCTGGGAAAAGCAAAACATGCTTGTGGTTCTAGATCTTATTCGTAGATTCCAAGGCCAGAAGGGAACATTGCAATAATCTAATCTGATCTCTTATATAATATAGGGCATACAACTTCTCCAAACTAAGTCTTACACAAAAACGTCCAATCTTGATTTTAAAATAGTCAGGGACAGAGAACCCACTACAATCTGAGGGCAACTTGTTTTATCTGGCTGTTCATGGTCTTAGATCTGTTCATAGGAAGCCAGACCTTTGCTGAGGTCAAATCTAGGGTTGCTTCTATAAAGTCTATGATTTTGGGGGGAGTTACTATAGATTTTCTCTGCTTACAAAGATCCTAAGGATGCCAGAAGCCAGAGCAAGGATAGGATTTCTGACTGAACGTCTTAGTTAGATCTGCCTGTTGGTAGCCAATCGACCAGATATGGAAAGATGGTATATCCATTTCATCGCATCTTGGCCACCAAGTGAACCTTTGTCAAGGTCCAAGGTTCTGTTGCCAACCTAAACTCGTCTTTTTCACATGAAAGTAAGCCACTTTCATATTGAGAACTATGAACCTTTCTCCAGGGAAGAGATTATTACTGCCAGTGTAACCATGAGAAATTTTGATTTGCAAATAGTGATATTCAATCAAGAATGAGTCTCCAACCTTTTTTTTTCTTTGGTACTATGAAATATGGGGAGTAGAACTCTTTCCCTTGATGTTTATGCGGCACCTGTTCTATAGCTTGTTGCTGAAGAAGAGAGTCCATCTCCTGACGGAGGACTTCCTTGTGAGAATGGTCGCTAAAAGCGAGTCCAGGAATGCGGTTTGTGGTACAGAGGAGAGAAACTCAATGGTTTATGCGAAGTTGATTATCTCTAGTATCCAGTTGCCCTCCAGCTTTGGATGAAATAGGTGAGGCAGGCACCAAAGATTTGGGGGGCAGTAGAAAATGGCATTAATAATGGTACATGGTTCTCAAGTGTCCTGGTTGGTGGATGGAGCTGGACAGCTGTAAACAGAGAGAAAGAAGCTGTATATCTAGGTCATCATATGCTCTAACATTTGTGCAGTGGTTTGTAACAGCACAAGTTGTAGAATGGCTGAGGGAAAAGTCTTGGCTTGTACACCTGTTGTAAGGTGTTTTCTCTTCAAGGGCAGAGAATAAATGTCCAGAGAGCAGAGAGTTGTCCTGAAATCTTTTAGCAAGTATAAAGGATCATCAAACTTTACGTTGAATAGATTAGATTCTCAAAGGGCAAGTCCTCAATGTAATCTTGACTTCCCTAGGGAACCCTGAGAATGGAGCCAAGATTCATGTCTCATAACTATTGTCACAGCTATACCTCTAAATGCAGTATCAGCCACATCCATTGCAGCTTGAAGAGATGACTTAGCTAATAGTTTGCATAGTTTTTCTTCTCTTGAGGGAGTTTGTCTTTGAACTCCAAGAATTTGGAATAGTTTGTGAAATCATGTTTTGCTAACGGAGTCTATAAATTAGTAATTCTAAACTGAAGGCTGGTGGATGAAAATACATTCCTCCTGAGAAAAATCAAGGCATTTAGCACCCTTGTCTGCAGGGGCTGTTTTCGAGTATTGTAGCCTAGACTTCTCAATGGCTGCTTACACGACTAGGGAGTTGATGGCTGGGTAAGTAAACAGAAACTGTGGCCCTTTAGCTGAGATGAAATATCAACTCTCAGCCCTTTTCAGAGTAGGGATGTAGGAAGCAGGATATACCAAACTGCCCTGGGTTCAGTACCATGATGGCCTTGCTTATTTGGAGGGCCACCCAGCTGGGACCAGGAACCGCAAGACATTCAGGAACCTGTGCATCATGGACTTCCTCAAGTGGAACCCGGAGATCAGTCGCCACATTCTGCAAGAGCTCTTGATATTGTCTGTGATCATCAGGCAGGGATAGTGAGGACAGGGTGACTGCTTCAGCTGGCAATCACACGACTGTATTGGTCAATCCAGCTCAGTTTTCTTCCTCTGCATATTAACAGAGCCAGCTGGTGTCAGCAAAAGGCCAGTGAGATTCAGATCTGGCATTCCCATTGACCCCAATAGGACCAGCAGGAGAGGTCACCCATTTGGGGGACCCCAAGACATTGTGTACCATCGGTCCCCTGGGTCACCATATTGGGGTGGAGGATGGGTCCAGGACCTCCTAGAGCCTTCTGGACTAGCCTCCCCATGTGGAGGTAATGGCTTATCTGTATCATCAGACCAAGCTTATTAGAAAGTAGGTTCTGGTTCCACCAGCAGTGTTGTGATAGAGGTGGGTGAATGCCCTAGTTTGTGGATGAGATAGAGTATCCTCTTCTCTTCAGGGTGTTTTTTTCCTCCAGCATGAAGATGTCTCTCAGGAGGACTAGACCCAAAAGGAAAGGAGATTGAAGATATAGTAGGTCAAAAATATCCTCCGGAGAGGTATAGGTTTCAGTCCATCCTGGAGTGTGAGGTGGTTGGGACTGAAGGATCTGTCATGTCCATGGTCATGGTGGGTCCTTCTGAAGAAGAGTCGATATCATAAAAGAAAAGTCCAACCTGGAGCTCCCAGTCAGTGACAGCAGATGCTGATCCTTTGGCTTATGAGTTGCAGCCATAGTCAGTATCAAGAGATCAATCCTTCTTTGCACCTTATTCTCATGGTCAAGAGGTTTAGATGGAAGCATGCAATGACTCACCTAACTGCCCTACTTTCATGAGAGTGTCCCCTACTCCCACGAGAGACCTGAGACAGTGATTCCTTGGGTTTAGCAGCTCTGACCTCTGCTCCTGAGCTCATGGTCAGAGGGGCGCTGCTTGTAGACTGAGGCCAATGTATGGGGGCATCTCCCTGGCCAGGATCCAACTTGGGTCTCATGGTCTTCCCCATGAGTATTGTCTCAATTGAAGTTCTCATCCCCCATGAGGGAAGGAGCAGCAGATGCTGCACTTAATGAAGATGTGAAACTACCAAAGGCAGCATTGGTTTTCATTGCTGACTGAGAAGGAGCAGAGGCAAGAGATTTTGTATTTAAGCCCCAAGACTCTGGGTGTAATCTTCCTCTGGGGGTACAGGATCCCTGAGGCAGAAAGAAGCTAAAGTATGCTAATTAGAATATAAAACACTAAGAGTACTAAAGTTATAAACATTTCTATTCACAGGTTTTAAAGAGAATGCAAAAACAGGTTCAGACACACAGGAGCAGTAAGAAGGAACTGGAAAAGCATTAGTCTGCAGCACCCCTTATACCCTTGATATGAGCACAAATGGAGCCACTGAACTAGTGCAGACATATGGACTCCACATGAAGCACATGCAGACTCATGCAGACAAGCACTCTAAGAAAAATATAGCTTTTGAACTCTGAAATTTTCCAAGGATTAATTTTTTCTATTTAAAGCTGATCAATCAAAATTGGAAATTTAAAATGAACAGTGTGGCAAACGGCCAGCTTCTCCCTAGTGGTCTCGCACTTTTGCCTCTTGTAGCGGGCCAGGGCATCGCCGGTTACCCCGTCTCCCCAGGGAGTGGGGTAGAGACCTGGTCCCGCCTGCTCCTCCAGGTCCCAGCCCAGGGGCCCTATGAGTAGCAGCTATGTGCTGCTGGCACTGTCCTTGCAGCTGCAGACTTTTCCCCTGGGCTATTTTCCCCCCTCTGTCCTTCTGGCTTCTTGAGCCCAGTACCTTCCTCAGGACTCCACCTCTCTTCCGCACACCACTGTACTCCATTCAGCTCCTCTTCACAACTCCACACACACTCCTTTGCTCAGTAACACAGCACACCTACTCCTCCAGCTCGTGCACTGTCTCTCAGGAGCAGAGGGTTTTTATCAGGCAGCTGGCTGGGTCTTAATTGGCCTCAGCTGCCCCTAACTGCCCTCTAATGACTCTGGCTACTCTATAGGGAATAAAGCCTGGATCATTCTAGAACTTACATACCGCCCTTCCAGAACTTTCCTACTGCCCTCTGCCCTTGCTATACCACAACACCTAAACTCCCGTCCCTTTCCTCACCCATCTTCCCTTTCTCCCTCTCAAAAAACTGAAACACTGCTGAAGAACATAAGAACGGCGATACTAGGTCAGACCAATGGTCCATCTATCCCAGTTTCCTGTGTTTAGAGAGTGGTCAATGCCAGATTCTTCAAAGGAATGAACAGAACAGAGCAATCATCAAGTGATCCATTTTGTCATCCATCGCCAGCATCAGGCAGTCAGAAACTTAGGGACACTTAGAGCACAGATTTGCATCCCTGACCATCTTAGCTAAGAGACATTGATGGACCTATCCTCCATGAACTTATCTAATTATTTTTTTAAGCAAGTAATACTTCTGGTCTTCACCACATCCCCTGGCAATGAGTTCCACAGGTTGACTTTGCATTGTGTGAAGACTTACTTCCTTCTGCTTCTTTTAAACCTGCTGCCTATTCATTTCATTGGGTGACCCCTGGTTCTTGTGTTATGTAAAGGGGTAAATAAAATTTCCTTATTCCCTTTCTCCACACCAGTCATGATTTTATAAGACTTCTATCATATCCATCCTTAGTCATCTGTTTTCCAAGCTGAATAGTCACAGTCTGTTTTACTCTCTCCTCAAATGACAGCTATTCCATACCCTTAATCATTTTTGTTGACCAGAACTGCATGCAGTATTCAAGGCATGGAAATACCATGGATTTATATAGTGCTATATATGATACTTTTTGTCTTATTTTCTAGCCCTTTCCTAATGGTTCCTAACATTCTGTTAGGTATTTTAACTGGTCACTGCACATAGGGCAGATGTTTTCAGAGAACTAACCACAATGACACCAAGATCTATTTCTTGAATGCTAATGGCTAATTTAGACTAGAGATATAAAAATTCATTTTAAAGAACCCGTTTAAACCGGGGTGGACAACTACGGCCTGTCCAAGCTTTTAATCAGGCCCTCCAGCTCAACCAGTGGTTGCAGTGTGACAGCAGCCTCTGCCATGCCCAGCCCCACCCCTTCCCCCCAAACCCTCTCCCACCACATGGACCCAGTGGTGCCCTGGCCAGAGTGTGGCAGCCACTCTCCCCTCCCAACCTCATCCCCCACCCTTTTCCCACCACATGGATCCAGCAGTGCTCCAACTGGAGCCACTCCCAGCCCCAAGCAGCCCACCATACAATTTCTATATGTAGATGTGGCCCTCAGGCCAAAACGTTTGCCCACCCCGGTTTAAACATTCTAAAAACAGAATGCTTAAAAGGTTAAACCTGGGGGGAGCTGTGCTGGCTTTGGCTCCGCAGTGCCAAGCGAAAGCTGCCTAGCCGCAGCTCCCCTGCCACGAAGTCGTAGCTGGGCAGCTCTCACTGATGGGGAGCTGAGCCAAGCCCAGCTGCGGCTCCCCCCCCATCCCCACCACTGCACTTACGGTGGGAACTGTGCTGGGCTCTACACCTCCCCATCAGCCACAGCAGCTGGGCTGCTCCATCTTGCGGGAAGCCAAGCCCAACTGTGGCCAACCCCCCACCCCTCCCACTGGACTCCATGCCTCCCACAAGCCAGCACTGCCCAGGGAGTTCAAGCTCAACTGCAGCTCCCACCCCAGCGCTGGGCTCTGCACCTCCTCATGAGCCCAGCTGCGGCTACCCCCACTCCACCCCACGCTAGGCTCTGCGCCACCTGTGAGCCTTACTGCCTAGCTACTCTGGCTTGAGCCCAGTTTCGGCTACCCCCCCACTGGGCTCCACACCTCCCCGAAACTCAAGAGCTGCCCAGCTGCTCTGGCTCACGGGGAGCCCAGCAGCTCTCACCCCCTACCCCCCGCCCCTCCCATTTAAATGGTTAGACTTTTACATCCCTAATTTAGACCCCATAATATTGTATGTATAAATTGGGATTATGTTTTCCAATATGCATTACTTTGCATTTATCAACAATGAATTTCATCTACCATTTTGTTGCCCAGTTTTTTTAGAGTTCTTTGTAACTCAGTCTTCTTTGGACTTAACTGTCTGGAATAATTCTGTATCATCTGAAATCTTTGCCACTTCATTATTTTCCCCTTTTTCCAGATCATTTATGCACATGTTGAACAGCACTAGCTCCAGTATAGATCCCTGGGGAGAGGAACACAACTGCTATTTATCGCTCTCCATTCTAAAAACTGACCATTTATTCAGACCCTTTCTTTCCGGTCTTTTAACCAGTTAATGATTCATGAGAGCACCTTCCCTCTTATCCCATGACCACTTAGTTTGCTTAAGAGCCTTTAGGGAGGGACCTTGTCAAAGGCTTTCCGAAAGTTCAAGTAGAGATTAGATTTTCTCATTTAAAAGCTTTCAGATTTTTAAAAACACATGACAATGTCAAAAAGTCTGACAATTATAATACATTCAATTTTTAAAAAAATACTAAATTGAAAAAAAAATTCTGAAAATATTTTGACCAGCTCCATTTGCTGAACTGGATTCCAATCCTGAGCATAAAATCAACTTGCGTTAAGCAGCAGCATTATATTCATAGCTTGTTTCATCCCCCATTGACCCACTTACCATTTTCCCCATTTGCAGGTGTACATCCCATTCTGCGCCTCAAGTTATGAGTTTTGGTTTCTGGGGTTTCATCTGACTCCATTTTAATATTAGTAGCCTTAAAAAATAAATTGTCATATTCAGTAATTGAACATCTTACTCAAACCTCAACACTTCGGTTCTGAATGTTATATTTATACCCCACATACTGTTCATTACAAACCAAGTTGTTCAGAGGTAAAGAAGAGTTACTTACCTAGAGCTTATATAAATCATCAGTACAGACCCGCACACTCTCTATACACCTGCACACTCGAAACAAGTTCAGAACCTTCTGAAAAACTGACCATTGAAGACTACGTCACCTCTGCCTCACATTACGTAATGCTCCACTGAAAGGCCACTTGAGGGGCACTTCACCCTCAGTTCCTTCCACCTCCTTAAAGGCTGTTGAGGTTCTGAATAAGTGGGGATGGAGGATGTGGAGCATGCATCTAAGCCAATAATCTATTTGAAATACTCATGCAACAGGCAAGTAACTCTTCTTAGTCCTTCCAGCATTACCCACAAAGATCCCTATTCTTGGGAGGATCAATAAGGCTAACTTCTAAAAGACTACAGGACTGCTCTCCTGAAACAGACATCAGAAATCACGCTACATCAAGAAAACAATGCTGCCTGAAAGGGTGGACTGAGCCTCCAAGGAGAAGCTCTTCACGTCTCCACAAGGAGCACATTTCTATGGCAAACCCTGGAGGCTGCCTTCGACCTGGTAAGAACACACCCCAATACAGCCAGTCTGGGAGCATTAAATTACTTTGTCCTATTAAGAGAAGATGTATTTTAGCATCTAAAGTGTGTTACCTGGCTTCCCTGAGAAAGGAGAATGTGGCTTAGGGGAAAAGACAGTGAAATGTATTGTGTCAATCAGATGAAAGCCAGACAATTTCTAGGGAATAAAAGTTTAGACCTTACAATGGAGAAGGTGAGCTGGTAATGGAAGATGGTAAGATGGCTGTTAGTGACTACTTTACGTCAGTCTTCACACTAAAATCAACAAGTGACTGGACGATCACAGACAATAAAGGGGAAGAGATGCAGATTGGGATAAGTAAAGAACATGTCAGAGATCTTCTGACTCATTTGCAGGAATTCATGTTAACAGGGCCTGATGCTGAAAGGGCCCCAAGGTGCTGAAAGGATTACCTGAAGAAATCTCAGAGACCCAGATGATACTGCAAACTCAGAGATGACAGGAGACATCCCAGACAAATGGAAAAGGGCTAATATAGTGCCCACCTTTAAGGGGGGGGGGAGAAGGAGATGGGGAACTACAGACCGTCACCCTGACCTCAATATTGGGAAGCAATTAGAACACTGTATAAAATATTCAATTTGCGAATACCTGGAGAATGCAGCAATGATCACTAGCAGCCTGCATAGATTTACCATGATCACATCATGCCATATCAACTTGATTTCCTTCTTTGACAAGATAACTGGTTTGGTGGATCAGGGACATATGATGGACATAATATACCTAGACTTTAGCAAGGCTTTCAACACAGTCCCACATGACATTCTGATAAGTAAACTGGAAAAATGCGGGCTTGGTAAAACTACCATTAAGTGGATACATAATTAGGTAAACAACTGGAAATAAAAAGTAACTATTAATGATTGACGTCAGATTGGAAGGAGGTCTTATGTGGGGTACCACAGTGATCTACTTGGATCCAGTGTTATATAAGATCTGTATTAATGACCTGAATGTAGGAATAGAGAGCATACTGATCAACTTTGCAGATCACACAAAGCTGGAGGGATTGCAAACACTTGGAGGATACAGCTAAAATTCAGAGAGATCTTGATAAATTTTAGAACTGGGCTACAGACAACAAAATGAAATTCAACAAAGACAACTGTAAGATGCTACACTTAGGGAAGAAAAACTAAATGCACAAATACAGAATGGGGAATACATGGCTTGGCAGCGATCTGGAAGCTGTGTTGGATCACAACCTCAACATGAGCCAACAATGCGATGCTGTTGAAAAAAAAAAGGTAGTTTTGGGTTGCTTTAACAGATGATAGCATGTAAGTCGATAGTACCACTCTACTCAGCACTAGTTGGGCCTCAGCTGCAGTACTGTGTCCAATTTTGATCACCAATGTATAGAAAGGCTGTAGAGAAACTGGAAAGGATCAAGAGGCGAGTGACAAAAATAATCAAAGGGATGGAATGCAAGATGTATGAGCAAAGGCTGTAGGAACTGGGTATGTTTAGTTTGGAAAAGGGGACATGATAATGGTCTTCAAATACTTGAAAGGCTGTCATAAAAAAGATGGAGAAAAATTGTTCTCTCTTGTCACAGAGGGCAAGACAAAAGGCAATGGGTTCAAACTACAGCATAGCAGATTTAGATTAAATCGCAGGAAAAACTTCCTCACTGTAAGAACAGCAAGACAATGAAAAATTGTCAAGGGAAGTTGTGGAAATTCCTTGACTGGAGATTTTCAAAAAGAGGTTGGCTAGCCATCAGTCTTGGATGATTTAGACACACAAATCTTGTATCTCGTCAGAGGGGGCTAGACAAGACGATCCTTGTGATCTCGTCTAACCCTATGGTTCTATGATTCTATGACTTAGCCATCCAACCTCAACACCAGTGCCCAGAATACTGCTTTGTCATCAGGTGATGAAGATGAGAGATCCTTTGCTGGTAATATAAGATGCTCCACCCCCAGAACAAATGCCTCCTGGTACTGTGGCTTGGTGGTCTGGCCAGAGATGCTGACGGAGTGAGTGCTGGAGATCCTGAGCAGGGGAATCCCTGCATCTCCAGCAGGGCCACAGCAGCATGCCGTAGGAATACTGCTGGCTTATTTGCACTGGCCTGCCTAGTGCCACTCCTGAGAAGACGGCAGCAGCAAAACCCTGTAGGGAAAGCGGACAGGTCTTTCCATGATTACAGCCCTGCAAATCTGTGGATATCTGCTTTATGCCCATGGATATCCGCACCCATGGATGTGGATCTGGATAGCTGCCAAATCATTTTTTTTTTTTGCAGATGGTGGATCGGATGCACCTTGCAGGGTCCTAAAAACTGGGTTCCAACCCAAGCCTAAACATTTCCACCACAATTAAAGAGCTCCTTAGCCCAAACCCCATGAGAGTGAGTCAACTGGCACTAGCCAGCCACAGATGTCTAATTGCATTATGGATGTACGCCCTGACAACCAACTCTTTGCTCATTCCTCCAGCACATATGGCCTTATTACCAAAGCTGCTGAGCATCCACAATTCCCATTAAGTTCCACTACTGTGGTGAGTGCTCATCACTTCTAAAAATGGTATCTCAAAGGTGTGAAGTTGTGCACCCAGAGCATGAGAAACACACAAGTAATGGCCACCCGTGGAATTTCTGGATTAAGTGATTTGTCTACCATCACTCTGGGTGTCTGTGGCAGACAACATAATAGAACTCAGGGATTATTGTTGGAAGGGGGAAGGTTGGGGAGAGAGGGCTGTCTCTCTTCCTGCAGTCCCCTGCCTCATTCGCTAACCAACTTCTAGCAGGCTCACTGACAGGGAAGCAAGAGGGGCAATTACCCCGTGGTCCAGCAATTTAAAAGGGTCCAGGAGGATGTGAAGATAGATAAATATTCTCCTCTCCCCACTTATACCCCTTCCCCAGAGACCCCACCACTTGTGCTTTCTGCCCCACCCCTGTGCCAAAATTATATATTATGCGCGATGCAGGTTCCCGGACAGCTGAGGAGGGGGTATTTGCTACTCAGCTTCCCGGGTTCACCAGTAACCTCCCTGGGGGTCCAAGGAAACCAGGAAGCTGAGTAGCAGATACTGCCTCAGCCACCTGGAAACCTGCATGGCACATAATAAATAAGTAAAAGCTTCCAGTAGAAGCCCATTTGGACTTCAGCCATCCCTTTCTAGGGGGGCCATTGACTGTTCTGTCCTGGGGCCTGGAATTGCTGTCAGTTAGTCTGACTTCTAGCAAGAAATCTCATTCACTACATAACCCCTGTCAATCTCCAGATACAGCCCATTCCATGCAATGAATGTAGCAAGACTTCTGTGGTAAAAAAAAAACCCAGTATGTGATCATATTATCAATGCATACACACATGGGGGCAGAATTAAGGCTCAACAGGCAACTTTAATTCTGGTCTTCACTAACTTTTGAGTGGTTCATTTTGAAAGCTAAAAATCATTTTTATGTAGTTTTTTTGTTAAAAAAGGTCGGAAGTTACATACAAAGAGGAAAAGACAAAACAAATTCTCTTTTATGCAAACGCAACGAACCCGCCTTCCTTTGTGCATTATCAGCAAGTTTTGAAGCCTGGACCTTCACCATAGATACTTGAGCTAAATGAAGTAGCTGAGAGCAGGAGAAAACTGTTCACCTAACACAATTAAACAATGTGCCGCCTGCACAGGGGTTGCCACATTTTAAAGACAACATAGCCAACCTCAGCAATTTTGGAGATTCCTTCTGAAAAGAGAAGAATGGCAAGTGGCTGAGATTTGTGTCTGCCATGTTAAAAATCTGGATTTATTCCCATTGTTTAATCCTTTCAGTAGGCTACAGTGCCTTCCTCAATAATAAGGGTTGTGAAGGAAACAGAATTAACACTGCCAATTAACTGAAGGCAGCTAGAATTCATGGTATCCTGGTCCCCAGCCCAATGCAACTCATCTGAGTCAAAGATAGTATGACGGAGGAGAGGGAAGAAACTATAGCAAAATCATCCATTCTGTCTGCATTCCATTTAGGAGGTGCTGTTCTGTGGGCCATGCTGATGCTAATGGACTATTGACTATTTTGGTCACCAAGCCAGAAAGAAGCTGCAGTGAGCATCGACAGAGGGGGAACAGCAATTTTGTACACTTTATGACTTGGCCCAATCTGAATGGATTTTCATGAGGCCAACAAAAGGCATCTCCCTGACCCTAGGGCTTTCCCCCTGCCAAATTTCAAAGTCCTGCTGCAAACCATGAAGGAATTAGAGCTCTTCCAAACAAAAGATGGTAAGTATTTTTCTAATAGAAAGTGTCAGGCAAACTTAATACATGGACTGCTTTCTCTACTTGAATAATGGGAATAAGGCTACTGTTATAGGAAGGCATAGATGTAGAATAAGTAGGCTTAGGTCAGCTAATAATTACATTTAGTCCTGAATAAATACAGATAACAATTACATTTAGCTCTGAAGTTAGTATTTCATATTTCACCTGGCAGCTAGCTCTATAGTCTTGGGTCAGCTGCTGTGGCCAAGATTTTCAGATATGACTGGGTGATTTTGGGTGCCTCCATTTTTTGGATACCCAACTTGAGACATTTAACATCTTCAGAAACTAGCGCTCATCACGTTCAGAAAATCAAGTCCCTTAGAATTATCTCAAATTGGGAATCTCTATATTGAATCACCTATCAGTCTTTTTTTTTAAATCTTGGTCTCTGAGTGCAAGAGCTATCTCCAGCTGGTCAACAGTTTCATTGTTCCAGTGGAGGAAAGCTCTCAGGAAAGATTATAGTCGCACCTGGGGGGTGGGAATGGACAGAAGAGATTGTCTCTCAGGTAGCAAAGGACCAATTCCAATTCCATGCAGGGTTCTGATCATCACAATGGAGATGAAGCCGACTACTGTGTTCAGTGGGAAGCCAATACTGCAAGCAGTGTATCAGACACTTCCCTTCTTTCCAAATGCTACTGCAGCTCATTCATCTTCCTTCTCTTAGGCGATGTCTACACTATGGAGCCTAAGACTGCATAGCCTCCTAGTGTAGATGCAGCCTATACTGATAGGAAAAGTTTTTCTGTCAGTGTAGGAACACCACCTCTCTGAACTATATTAGCTACATTGACAGAAGCACTCTTCTATTGATATTGCTGTGTCTGCATGTTATGGGGGTATGGTTTTTTCACACCCGCCAAACATGGCTATGCCACTGTAACTTGTAAGTGTAGATCAAGCTTTCGACACAAAATGGCACATCTCTTATCATCTCTTACCCTCTGACCTTTCTTCTTTAAAACAAGCACTGCCAAGGACATTACTAAAATATACACTCCCCCATTGTCTCCTGTTGCCCCTCTCTCTCTCATTCATCACATTCAAAGAAAATCCAGATGACTGGCTGAACTGGAATATTCTGGGTCCCCTCTCAACTTCTGCCAATATCTTTTTACACATACATGTTCCAGAGCCACTCTAATCTCACCAGTAGCCTTTGCATGGGTATCCTGCTAGTCAAACAAGCTATAACTGTAGGACTGACGGCCCAGAGTCCTCTACACTTGTAATGGTGGCAATCACAGTATATAGCATAAAACCGAAGTATTGGCCATTATATTCTCCCAACAAACCAAACCCCTTACAAAGAACATACTGGTAGATTCCAAGGCAGAAGGAACCACTGTGATCATCTAGTCTGACCTCCTGTATAAACACAAGCCATAGAACTTCCCCAAAATAATTCTTTTGAAATAGAACATATCTTAAAAAAATAATCCAATCTTGATTTAAAAATTGCCAGTGATGGATAATCTATCATGACCCTTGGTGAATTGTTCCAATGGTTAATTACCCTTACTTGCCAAACATTTATGACTTGCTTCCAGTCTGAATTTGTCTAGCTTCAATTTTTAGCTGTTAAATCTTTATATACCTTTGTCTGCTAGATTGAAGAACCCATATAAAACATTTGTTCCCCATTTTGGTATTTATATACTGATCTAGTCATCCCTTAACATTCTCTTTGTTAAGCTAAAGAGAATGTTTCTAATTTATTCAGTGTGGTTTAAGGACATAAAGACAAATTAGTGTATTATATCGTTACAAGGTGAATTAGCATTAAAGGGCACATGGTCAGAATAAAAAGTACTTAAAATCTCCCCAAAATTCTCACCCACAAAATCCAAGGAGTGGGGCATGTGACATAGGTAATGGCATTTGTGATGTGTGTACCTAATTCCTTTAAGTGAGTTGAAAATTCCAGCTTTTTTATTATATATATTACATCAGTGTCTAGACCTATCGAAAATTAGGGCCTTTGCCATCTTAATTAGGCCTCCTTGCGAACATGTATTTTCAAATAGTCTTTAATTACATGAACACATCTTACTTGTTCCACAGAACCCCTACTTCATTAAATGCATAGGAGGACGGGTCCCAAGGAGAGCTGCACCAGTTTAATGCTGGTTTAACTTTTACTGAAACTGGTTTGGCTTGCAATGATCAATTATCAAATTAAGACAAATCAAGTTAAGCAAGAATCAAGCCAGTTTTACCAACTGTTTAATCTAATTCAGAATAAGGCACTCTGATTCTGTAATAATAGTGCTGATGCGTGGAGTTATTCAGGAATAACTCCCGATGCAGAAAGCCCTGTTAAATTTATTACTGTGAATAAAAAGCTAAATTAGCTTCCCAAAGTTAATGGTTTGTGTCATCCTGGCTGGCAAACTATTAGATTATGATTTTCAAACTAAAATACCTAGTGTTTATCCATGTAAAAGAGGATTCTCTCACCTCTGCTTTCATGCGTTTTGCTCGACGTGCAGGGGGACAAGTTTCAGAAGGCTGAACAGACTGTCTCTGGGGAATATCATGGGGTTTGTATTCCTTGTCCTTTGTATCACTGGTGAGGTCAGGCTTCTGCAAACACTAAAATACAGGCACAATTGTGATTACTTAATTTTCTCTACACCACTTAACAGAATTACATCTCACACAAAATTGTGTAGCCTTTTCTTGGCTAGCGTGAAAAGACAGAGCATTATATTTACTGTGCTGTAGAAACAAAATAATGAACAGTTGTTAGCTCTGTAACCACTGAAACAGTATCTGCTTGAACATGCAAATCACAATGATTTGTTATTTCATTCAATATAATGGTGGAAATAAAATGTAAGATTATGAAGGGTTTTTTTAAATAAAAGGAAAATCTGATTAATCTGTTAATGTTTATACATTGCATCTGATCTGAAATTCGCCAGTGGAACATATTTCCATCAGAGAATGCTGTACATTCACCAAAATCTAAAACATGCCAAAGAGATTATTCCATTTCCATGAAAGTCCAATGGAAAATAGTCAGATTTCCTGCCATCTTGGCAGGCTGATGAGGAGCAGAGAGCCTGGAACCAGTTCATTCAGTTGGCTGCCATTCAGTGGGGCTCCCAGCTCCTCCACAGTTCACCAAATGCAACAGAAGCCTGCAAGCTCTGGGGGCACTGGCTCCCAAGATCACAACCCTTTGGAAGCCCAGGCCCCCATGACAGCCAACTGTGCCTATAGACTTAAGGCCAGAAGGGACCATCATGATTATTTAATCTGACCTCCTGCACATCACAGGCAATAAAACCTCACCACCCACTCCCATTATAGGCCCATAAATTCCAGTTGAGTTATTGAAGTCTTCGAATCTTGATATAAAAAGAAGGAAGTTACAGAGAATGCTCCTTTCACTGTAGTTCAAACCAGCAAGTGACCTGGTGCCCCACATTGCAGAGGAAGGTGAAAAACCCCTAGGGTCTCTGCCAATCTGATCTGGATGAAAATTACTTCCCGACCTCAAATATGGCTATCAGTTAGACCGTCGGCCTGTGGGCAAGACCCACCAGACACCTAGGTAAGAATTCTCTATAGTAACTCAGAGCCCTCTTCATCTAGTGCCCCATCTCCAGCCATTGCAGATATTTACTAATAGCAGTCATGGACAGGTCACATGCCATGGTAGGCAATCTCATCATACCATTCCCTCCATAAACAAATCGAGCTCTATCTTAAATAAAGTTAGGATTTTTTTGCCCATACTTCTCCGGTTGGAAGGCTGTTCCAGAACTTCATTCCTCTGATGGTTAGAAACCTGCACCTAAATGTCAAGCCTAAACTTATTGATGGCCAGTTTATATCCATTTGCCCTTCTGCCAACACTGGCTCAACTTAAATAACTCCTCTTTCTCCCTCCCTGGTGTTTATCCCTCAAGTGTATTTATAGAGAGCAATCATTAATTCCCCTAATCTCTTTCTTTTGTTAGGCTAAACAAGCCAAGCTCCTAAGTCTCTTCTCGTAAGGTAGTTTCTCCATTCCTCTGATCATCCTAGTAGCCCCGCTCTCCACCTGTTCCCATTTGAATTCATCTTTCTTAAACATCGGAGACCAGAACTGCACACAGTATTCTATAGGAGGTCTCACTAGTGCCTTGTATAATGGTAATGACACTGCCCTAGCTCCACTGGAAATACCTCACCTGATGCATCCTAGGATTGCATCAGCCATTTTCACAGCCACATCACACTGGCAGCTCATAGTCATCCTGTGATTGATCAATACACCCAGGTCTTTCTCCTCCTCTGTCGTTTCCAACTCATAGGTCCCCAGCTTATAGCAAAACTCTTGTTGTTAGTCCCCAAGTGCATGACACCTTGCACTTAGAACAATTTAAATTCATTTCAGTTACTTCATTTTTCTAGGTCATCCAAATCTTCTTGTCTGATATCCAGTCCTGTTCTATACTGGCAATATCTCCCAACTTTGTGTCGTTTAGAAATTTTATTACCACAAATTTAATTCCCACTTTTTGTGCCAAGGTCCTTAATGAAAATGTTAAATAAGATTGATCCCAAGACTGATCCTTGAGGAACTCCACCTGTAATTTCCCTCAATGTTGACAGTTCACCTTTTAGCATGATCTGTTATAGTCTCCCCTTTAAACCGATTCCTTACCCATCTTTCAATTCTCTTCTTATTTCTCATCTCCAATTTTACCTAATAATCTCATGTGGAACTGTATCAAATGCTTTACTGAAATCCAGATAGATCAGATCTACTGCATTTACTTTGTCTAGAAAACTGTTATCTTCTCAAAGAAAGATCAGGCTGGTCTACCTTTTATAAAACCATGTTCTATTTTATCCCAATTACCATTTACCCTCTATGTCCTTAACTGCTCTCTCTTTCATAATTTGTTGTAAGACCTCATATACAACCGAGGTCAAACTAACAGACCTGTAGTTTTCCAGATCATTTTTTCCCCCTTTCTTAAACAGAGGTACCATACTTGCAATTCTCCAGTCACAGGGCACAACTCAGGTTGTACATGTGACTGAACGTATTCTAAGCTATACCATGCTAGTGAGTGGAAAATACTCCTCTATTTTCAGCTTTCATAACATCAATGCAATATAGTAGGTGCCATCAATTACAAAATAGTAGAAAGTAGTTAAGGACATGGAGGTCAATGGTAATTGGGACAAAT
>ML677025.1:927232-996654 GCA_007922155.1 Mesoclemmys tuberculata
GATGATCATATTGGTCCCTTCTGACCTATGAGTCTATGAGACTGCATATACCAGTTTTTTTACAGATGATATTGGCTGCTTCATGCAGAGCTTCTTTTAAAGCCTTATTGAAATATCAAAGAAAGAGAAAACATGTCTGAATTGCCAGCTATAAAATCCAGTAGTTGTACCTTCCCTGAGAATAAAATGATAGAGGCCCAGATTCTCAGGAAAGCATTGAATAGATAATAAAAAGGACAGCTGTACAAGAAGCATAAAGGAAAGCACTGCTTATTGAAAACGTGTGACAGAATGCAAAAAAAGATTACCTTTGGTCAGGGATATCAACTATAAATGCAAAGGAGAAATAATTCATTGTAAAATAAACTCATTAGTTAATAGAAGGCAAGCCAGCAAAAAAATAAAATCCCAACAGGGTGAAAAAATGAACCCAAAGAAACATTTCTATGGATTCTCTCAGTTTGTCATCCAATTCAGAGAAAACATACATTAATATCACACACAAAAAGATGGAAGGAGAATGTTGTAACAGTTTAAAAACAGCAATAGCTTTTTAAATGGTTTTTGGTTAATAAATGAAGTTAAACGTACCTTCTCCAGAACTGCATGATCCACTAAACACATCAGTTTGGAACAAATGTCAGGTGCCTAATGCAAGAGAGAGCTTGGAAAGTTATATTTAAAAGGAAGCGTGACCTCATTAAAGGAGGAGATCACAAGCAGCTGTTTGAGAAGGTTTCCCTTCTACAATGGTCCATTACTGAGAAATCATGAGTTTAATACCAGTTCTGTGAGAAACAGTTGTTCTACAGGCCTAGATTTTTATCGAGTTCATGGTCATTTAGCTAGCCCTCTATTTTAGGGCACTAAACTATATGTTCCCACCACAAAAAAATAAGAGAACAGGATCAGATGCAATGGAGCAACATGACTTCACAAAAGAGAAACCACAACTGCTGTAGTCTTCAGAGTGAACAAAAATGGAAAGATGCTAGTTAAATATCTTATTGATATGGTGTTGCTTTCCACTATGCAGTAAGAATTATTTCAAATGTAAGGAAAAATGTTTTTGGTAAGACAGTTTTCCTAGTCTTAGCTTAAGCTTTTTCATCCCACAGATTTATTCTAACGTAGATTAAAAACAATGTCTAAAAGCCAGTGGTCAGAATTACAATTTTTTTTTTTAGCGCCTACAGATTATTTTTTAAGACTATTCTTCAATGTGATAACCACTAGTTAAGTGAAGTGCCTTATATTTCAGCCTTTTCTGATATGCTCATGATAAATCTCAATTCTTATTTTGGCAGCTCTAACCCAAAGGAACTAATATTGCTCTTTACTATAGACTCAGACAATGCTCACAACTAGTGTTTTGATTATGAAATCCACCTACTTTGAAAAGCATGTCTGGGTCGGTGTGGTAAACACTGGTTAAAATGAATTTCTGCAAGTGATACCCATGTTGGTCTCCTAAATAAACCAACACTGACCTGAAAGAAGTCTTGTACTTGTATTAGGTTCCACCTTCATTCAACCCTTGGTCCTAATTATTAATGGCCAAAAACTAATCATGAAGATGAAGATTTAAGTTAGAAAAACTCAGCAATATTACTGGCAATCTACATTATAAATTTCCATGGATGATCAAAACAGCATTTGCATGTCATTCTCTCTCTCTTCATAGTGGTGTCTTTTCACCATATTACATATTAAAAAAATGCAAAGTGAGTTGACAAATGGCTATAAAGTTACCAAGACTCAGTACATTGCAGCCATTATCTTTGGATCTCAATTATTCCTAGAGATATTATTCATTTATTTCCTGTCAGATGGATGAATAAATGGTTTGTGAATATTTTAAAAGTCTGCAACACAGAACAGTCACAAACAGGTAATTCCAGAAAGCCTAAATAGCCGCTGTAAAATCAGGCTTCTAGATACCGTAAAGAGAAAATATGAATTAGCAATGTACAAACAGGTTCAACGTCTACAGGTAAAAGGTTTTCACAAAATTCCAGCACTTTACCTTCCATTTGATAAAGTTCTGTCTATGGATTACTAACACACTCATCTCATGATCTTAGTATCTAAACCGCAAGCTGACGTCTATGAAACTAATGTAAATGCAATCTTTAAAGATGTTAGAATTGCTTCCCAAAAAAGGAAACAATCCACTGATGTTAGTAAATTTAACCAGTTTTAGCTAGCCAGAAAAAAGAACTCACCAGTAGACTAGCTCCAGACTGGAATAAGTTGTAGGGATAAAGAATACGTTCATAATGAGCACGGATGTGTGAACCCACTGCCTTGCCTGGAGCAAATCCCATTCTGGTGGCTATTTTCGTCCATTTTCTCTCCTTGCATACTAAGTCAAATCCACCTTCTTCTGCAACTAGCTATAAAAGGAAAATACAACGGTCATATATACAAAAATACAGTGACTAGTGTATATAGAGATCTACTGCCAGTATAAAAAAATTACAAAGGGAAAAGTGTTTCCTATCATCAGCTGCTACAGTATGCAATGGATACTTTAAATATAGCTTTCACATTTAGAGAAAGCTGTAGCTTAAATGTTTTACTTAGCTAATCAGAAAACTTAAAGACATCCAAAAAGTTCATAGATTCAAAGGCCAGAACAGATCATTGTGATCATCTGAACTCTTGTATAACATGGGCCACAGAACTTTCCCCAAAATACTTTACAATATGCACCCAAACGGAAGATTAGAGGCAGGTTTATAGTTCAATCTAGTTGGAGGATTCTTTCAAGGCTGCATTTCTAAGACTCTATTACCAAATCAACTTTCCACACAACTTTCTATCTAGTGCAATATAAACTGCTCTTGTCTAGAATCCATTTCACAGAATATGTCTCAAAGAACTTATTCATACATTAAAAACCCCTCCAAACACAAAATTTCTATTGAACTAGTTTACCAAAGACAACTTGACTTCTGCTTAGAAACAGAATATGTCAGAATATGACATCTTTTGTGGTAAAAGATAAACTATTTTTTAAAATAGTCTTACCCTATTAAGTTGAAATAAATCCAAGATCTTCCTCTCTACATGTGGAATTTTCAGAGTACATCCTTGGAGCTCCCAAAACTTCGCAATCTGGTCCAGAAAATTCAGTTTCACACGAGTCTGAGCCTAACAGAAAGATAGTCTGCTTTCAATATGAAGTTCAATTTAGCTCCCGTTTTCCTATTATTTCAATGTTTGAACATTTTTAGGTTCAGATCTTTGGTTATGTTCCAAAATCCCTCTTTAAATGTATTTGCACCTAGTATAATAAAGCTAGACATGAATGGTTTCCTTTTTGTTTATTAGGGAAAGATGCTGGATTGACAGCACTGAAATTGAAGCTCTTTAGCTATCAAAAAGCGTAACCCCCTCAGTGTACCTAAACTCCATCATGGATGGATCACATTTGGATGGAATGGCAAAATCCACTGGATCTTTGGCATCCATGCTAATGCCACCAATTGTGCTTTGAATTTGTATCCACCATTTCAAGGCAATGGCCAGAATCAATTATTTTAAAAATAATTCAATCTTAACTGAATCTTAATTCAATATTTAAAGAATATTCAATCTTAAGAGCTAATATCACCTCTGTATTCCCTGTGTTAGACCTGATCTATTCATACCACACTGACCACTGGCTTTAGGTTAGAAAATCTATCCACCCTCCCATCCACAGGACGAGGTCACTGAGGCAAGAAGCAGAGAAGAGGATTTACAGCAGTGGTTCCCAACCCATGGCCCACAAGGCCTTTCGAAGTGGCCCACCATTCCCCTCCCACTTGCCTAAGAACCCAGGCGGAGCACATTGCTGTGGGGGTTACAAGACTAGTGCAGGATCCTTACTTCAGGCAAGGGGACAGGAGATCAGTTCTCCCCTCCTCATGGCTGAAGCAGGTACAAGGCAAAGTGCTCTGCCTGGGTCCATACACGCTGGGATCCCTGCTCGAGCCAGAGGGAAGGGAGCACTGAACTCTCATCCCCCTAGCTGAAGAAGGGACCTGCTGTCTAGAGACCGATGTGGAGCACAAAGGGCTACAGAATGCATATGGTTTCCCTGCTGCAGCCATGGGAATGGGAGATCAGTGAGGCAGCCTCCAGTCCAACTTTACCTCCTTTGCTGAAATAAGGAGCAGCACAAGTCCTGTCAGCAGCAAATTCTGTAACCACGTCTCTGGGCATGAGGGCTGGAATGATGTGGCATGCCTCCACTGGACCCTCCCTCTCCACTAGACCCTCAAAGAGCAGCAGACTCATTTCTGATGCAGATTTGTGGGTTTATCCAAATACACATAAATGAGTTTCCTTGTATGAGGGAATTTGTCTGTCAATTCATCTTCACAAATGGTCTGGGAAAGTTACTGAATCTACACTGCATCTGGATGTGAATCCCCAGCCCACAACAGCAATTCTGGGCCACAGGACAGAAGAATCAATGCTCTCCCTAGAAAGGGATGGCTAAAGTCCGAGTGGGCTTCCGCTGGAAGTTTTTACTTATTTATTTATATGCCATGCAGGTTCCTGCGTCCTTTGGACTCCCCGGGTCGATTACCGATAAACCCAGGAAGCTGAGTAGCAGATACCACCTCAACTGCCCAGGAACCTGCATGGAGCTTATAATAAATAAGCTCATCTCAGGGGAGGGGCAGAAAGCACAAGTGGCAGAGGAGTTGGGAAGGGTAGTACGTGAAGGAGAGAAAGATATATCTATCCTCCCATAGGCCCGGGCCCTTTTAAATTGCTAGGCACCTGGGCAACTGGCCCTCTCACCCCGCCATCAGCAGGTTTGGAATGCTTCAGTGAGCATTTGAAAGAGTCAAAGAAACAGAACCCCTGGCTACCAAATGTGTTTCTCCTCTACCACACAATGAATCACTCCGAATCAGACAAGTAAGTTCCAGATGAATAATGGTCCAAACTCTAATATAATATTCATTGTACCAAAATAAAAAAATTTAAATTGTTATTATTACAATGTGTCTACAAGGAACTAAGCTGTGATTCATCCTATATTAGCTGGAATCAAAGCTGTACCTTTGAGCTTAAAAACACTTGCTGGTCTTTTTAAACCCTTCATTGTTTGTAATTCTCTCTGAAACTTAAAGTTGTTATCCATACCAATTTGGTCCACTTCTATTTCACCAAAAAAAAATTATTCCACCCTCAGAGAACTTAAGCATTATATTTCTGCAGACTTCTGTGTTTAGTCACTAACATCAGTGAGACCCGGTGCAGAGTTAGCTAATTAACGTTCTTTCTGCTAGTTTAGCTGCAGCATCATATGAAACAGATCTTGCACTCTGGCCTTTTCTGCCTAGTAATGCCACTTTAAAGTTGTAATGAATTTGTCAATTCCACAGAACCCCACATATGAGATTGCACCTCTGGCTGACTATACCTGCTGAGAACAATCAGCTTTCCCAGAGAGCTTTTAACCATCTAAAACCCATGCCAGTTTTAAAATGCCTTTCAGAAGAGGGAATAGGCACAATCAATACAGAAATAAATATTTTTAAATTAAAAAGAAGCTCTCAAAATTTCAAACTGAGCCACTGGCTTCAATGTGGTGGATCCACTAAGATAATGCAGGATTTTGCTGTTTGGCCCACAGGCATGTCATACTTAATGACAGTCTATCACATACAATTATTGAAGAGACAGAAAGTGACAGAAAATGACTAAGAACATCTTCCTGGCTCATCACTGACTGTCTCCTGCATCTAATCCCTTCACTGGTTCCCTTTTGTCTGCCACAAACAAATTTATTGTCCTAACCTTCAAAGGTCTCCATAGTTAAGCCTTCCCTTTTCCAAACTATTATCTTCTCACAAGGTCGACTTCTGCCTCCTTTCCTCTGTCATCTATGCCATCCTCAGCCACCTGCTCCTCCACTTCTCCCACAAGCACCTCTATGCTTTCTCCCATGCAGTCCCTTACTCCAAATGGAAAATCATAAAACCACCAGCTTATCATCCCTCAAGTCCCTCCACAAAGCTCACCTGCCACAATGCATAAAGAATACTGCCATCTCAGAACAGCAAGGAAGGTGATAAGTTATTACTGCTGCTGACCAGTTAAAAATTGCCCACAACTAGTCCATGCTAAAATCCTCTCTCACCCCTACCCAATTGTCTCATCTTTATGAATGTAAGCTCTTCAGGGCAGGGACTGTCATTTACTATATGTTTGTACAATGCTTTAGCACAATGGGCTCCTGACCTGGTTAATGCCTCTAGGCAGTACTGCAATACAAATGTTAAGTAACAATACTAATTTTGAAGACAGAGAATCCACAGCACATTTCTCATCGTGTTTTAATAAGTTTATAATTCTTTACGTTTGTTCCAAAACAAGTAACTTTAGCACTTATTTTCACTAAGTACTGTCTTCCTTCTACAGAGATTCTGAAAATATTAGTTCTATTGGGCCTGATTTTCAGAGGTACCATGTACCAAAAATATCAACTGACATCAGTGGGAGCTACAGTGGGTCACCACCACGGAGTATCCCTCCCAGTATTATTTTAAAAATATTCATTGTTTTATTAAACACAGTTTGGAGCAAAAGTAACCTTTTTTTCATTGCATACACTAAAAAATAAACTACTTTGAACTCATTTATTCCTTCAAGTGGACTCTAATGTTAATGGCATCAGGTTCTGACACTACCTCCAATTCATTCAGCCTCTGGATCCGTGGAGTAAAATGAAGTTTATCGACATCACATGCAAATGGTGGCTGCCAGTCCTGGGGAAAGAGAAAAGCTTCAGTAAACAGAATAGGAAAATTCAATACATTCTTTGTGTTTACAAGGTACATAGCCTAAAGTTAAAACAAAGCCAAATCCAAAGACAGCCTCATCCTTCTCCATTTTCAAATCTGAAGAAATTTAGTCATTTCCCCAAATGATTTCACAACACACAAACACTTCAACACACTCATTCAGTCACTGACAGTAAAAAAAAGCAAAGTACTTTACAATGTTGTTCTCTAGAAATTCGAAGTTTTTTATGCAGGTTTGATTATTTTTGCTTTCATAAGACATTCTGTTCATTGTGTCTTTTTAATATAGAAAGTTCTGAAATATAATGATATAGGTCTTCCACTTACACTCTGAAACTAAGACTCACCTTCACAAAGATTACCCTTTAACCTCAGACATACACACAAATCAGTCCATCTTCCCTATATGCCTCTGTCTATATCCCAGAATTATGATGCCCACTGGCACTGCAATGTTCCATTCCAAAATAGGAATCATGTGTCAGGTGGAGATTTTGTCAGTCAAGCTGAGATGGTATGTGTCCTTGAAGAGCCTACTGTGCCATTTCCTCCATACAGGAAAAGGCTCACACAAAGCTTCAACCAGGTGGGAAGAACACAGTCACTACCTCCAGATACAATCTGTTATAGATAAGTGTCATATGCAATATTTGTTTTGCCTGTTAGGAATTTTTGCTGTCAACATAGTAATTAAAACAGTTTCACTGGCCACAAAACCAGCTGCAATGCACAGTATTGACTGTATTCTTGAGAAGACAATTAGCTGGAATCAGAGACTTTAAATGCATATGGGACACACAAATAAACCAGGTAAATAGTTTCTTTGCTTCTCATGCTTCACAGACTCAGACTTTAAGGTTAGAAGAGACCATCATGATCATCTAGCCCAGTGGCTCTCAACCTATTTACCATTGTGGGCTGCATATGCAGCTATCTGTGTGTTATGTGGGCCACATACACACACTATATATACAGATTACCTATATGGCCCTGAGGATGTTACATGTGCCACAGTCGTGTGCTGATAAAGATGTCAAGGTACAGAAAATCTGCCATTTACATCAGTTTAAATCTGCTAGTGACCCATGCCCCATGCTACAGAAGGCAAAAAAAATAAAATAAAAAAAAAAAACAGGGTCTCTGCCTGATCCCCCCTAGCAACAGCAGATTCCCTGTCAACCAAAGATCACTACTTCTGGAGTAACTTGTTTAAAAATATTCAGAAAGGGCTGAAATATATCCAACAACATATACACACACCTCCTCCACCACCACCACTACTCTTCCTTCGATAGAGATAATTTAAAAATAATGAGTACTACTTACCTAAGATTACAAAGCAATCCTATCTCTCAGACACATTTATCACAGCCAGTTGGTAAGGCAGTATAGGATTTATTTAGTAGAGCCAAATTAAGCTTAGTTTAAATCTGACACCAATTTCTTACATATCAAGGTATCTTTTTATCTCTCTAATTACAGAAGGATAACAATGGTTGTAAGAACTTCTGATATTGAAGTGAGACAGTATTATCATTTACCAAGGAAGACTATGTTTGTCTTTTCTCAATAACTCCCTATAGACTAAGCCAATTAAAAACCAATGTCACAGGCAGTATGTTTGTTATTTTAGCAGGAACATTTAACATGAAAACTGTTATCGTCTCAAACCCAACCTCCAAGGATTTAAGACTTTTTACAGTGATGTTTCATGAATTAAGATTTCTTTACTATTATTATTTTTTATTTATATCAAGTTCCCTTAACTTGGCTCAATTGTGCATTGTGAGAAGATCTTGTCCAACATCACATAAAAAGTCTGGGCAGAGCTAGTATGCTGAAAAATTGGAGAAAGTAGAGGGAAGAGCCACAAGAATGATTCATAATGAGGAAAACACACTTAAAATGAGGTAACTTGCAAGGAAGCAGATTTCTAATTTTGCAAGGCTCTTTTCTAGCAGAGAAAGACAAAGACCCAATGACTGGAAGCTGAAATCAGCAAAGACCAAAGGGGAATTAAGATATAATTGGGTAATTAACCATTGAACAAATTACCAAGAGATGTGGTTAATTTTTCATCACTTAGTCTTTAAAAAGCAAGTTTTAAGTCTTTCTAAAAGATACACCCTAGTTTCATTCCAGAAGTCTTTGAACTAGATCACTTAGTAAAATCCTAGGGCCTGGGAGATTCTAGGAGATCAGACTAGATAATCAAAATGGACTATTCTGGTATTATAATATGAGACATGGAACCTTTGATTTAATCTTAATGTAAAAAGGAGTTTGAAATATCATTTCAGTGGTCTAATAACCAGCCATACACCAAAGCAGCACTTATTCTAGGATATAAGAAAGCTGTGCATGATCTCATAGAATACCATGTCCTAAAGTACGGAATGTCCTAAAGTATGGAAGGTTGTCCATACTCCTAATCATTTTAGTTGCTTTTTTCTGTACCTCTTCCAATTCCAATATATCTTTTTTGAGATAGAGCAACCAGATCTGCATGCAGTATTCAAGATGTGGGAGTACCATGGATTTATAAAGAGGCAATATGATATTTTCTGTCTTATTGATTCCCAACACTGTTAGCTTTTTTGACTGCCACTGCATGTTGAGTGGATGTTTTCAGAGAACTATCTTGAAAGCTGGGAAGTTCCAGAAGACTGGAAAAAAGCTAATGTTGCACCAATATATAAAAAGGGTAAATGGGATGACCTGGGTAATTATAGCCTGCCAATCTGACATCTATCCCAGACAAGGTAATGAGGTGGCTGATACAGACTCAATTAATACAGAATTAAAGAAGGATAAGCTATCCACAATGCAAGGAGGATGCTGATAAAATGGAGAGGGTTCAGAGACTAGCCATGAGACTGACTAAAGGATTAGAAAACGTGCCTTACAGCAACAGACTCAAGGAGCTCAAATCTATTTAGCTTAACAAAGAGAAGGTTAAGGGGTGACTTGATCACAGCCTGTAAGTACCCACATGCAGGGATGCCATGTAGGCGAGACCCCTCCCCAAGTTTTGTAAAGGAGCTCTGCTCACAGCATTCGTCCTAGCCCCAGGTGGAGCTCTTAACTGCAGCACGGTCTGACTGTGGAATGTGAGTTCTGTAGAAGGGAAGTACTGCTTCCACAGGGAGTTAGTCTTTTGTTTATAAACAGAGGCAGAATAATTAAAATAAGAAAGGGCTAGTAATTAAATTAAGGATCTGGAAGTCCTTAGATAAGCCTGTAAATAGGAATTATTATTTTTTTGGTGGGGGGTGAGGGGGAAGTTTGAAGATAAACCAAAGGGGTTTCAGAAGAAATATAGCCAAGGTTACATTCAGAAAAGAGGGAGATGTGAGAGGGGATAGGTGAAAAGACGTGGTCAAAATCAATGGAAAGGATAGCAGTGGTAGAGAGATTTCCACTCTACCTGTGGTGCTTATGTGGTCCCATCATCATAGTATCTGAATGCCTCACAATGTCTAACCTATTTCTCCTCACAGCCCCTCGGTGAGGTACAACAGTGCTGTTATTCCCATTGTACAGATGGGGCACAGAGAGACTAAAAGCCAGATTTCCAAAGGTATTTAGGTACCTAGTGAGATTTTCAAAAGCATTTAGAAGGTTAGGTGCTTTGTAAACCACTAGATGTTTAGGCACCCAAAAATGCAGCTAGGCACTTTTCAAACTCTGTCCCTAAGGCACTGGCCTGAGGTCATACAGGAAGACAATGGGGAAAGTAGAATCCAGGTCTCTCAGGGCTATTCCCTATCCATTGGACCAACCTCTCTCTCTACTTCATGCTGTTAAAAAAAAAAAGGGGCTCTGATACATGGCAGCAAAACCAAGGCAGCCAGTTCTTTGACACTCCAGCAAATGGTCCCAGGCGATTGGGAAGGATGTCATGGTTGACAGCATGAAAAGCAGCATGGAGGTCAGGAAGTATGATAGAGAGAATAAGAGTCAGATGAGAGGAGGTCACTTAACCCCCAGTGGGTGGTATATTCTGCCCAATGTTGGGCTGTAGAGCAATGGCTGCAGTGAAATTTTACATTTTAACTGAAAACCATTGTTTTGTCGGTTTTTTGTTCTGAGCTTGAGAAAAAGAAAAGAATGACAAAGCATCATATTAGGATCAGATGTGTTTATGCCTCACATTCTTAGTGTTTCAGCTATATTCATGCCACTTACAGAACAAAGAACAGAAATTGCATCCAAAAGTCAACAATTATTGTCATGATTTGTATTATTCACTGGACACCATCTATGTGCTCAGCACTGTTCAGAATATGCCAGAAAGTTTATCCTTGATATAAAGTTGCTCCCCTCCAATCCCCTTCTCCCCTCCCCCCCAAAAAATCTGAAATGGTACCCATGCCCACATGGGGACCACAAACTTGAAATAGGCTCTTAAATCTAGCAGACAAAGGTATAACAAGGTCCAAAGATTGGAAGTTCAAGCTAAACAAACTCAGACAGGAAATAAAGGCACACATTTTTAATGCTGAGGGTAACCAACCATTGGAACCATAGGGTCGTGGTGGCTTCTCTGACTGGCTATTTTTAAACCAAGGATGTTCTAGGTATTATCTTAGGGCAGTTCTATGGCCTGTGTGATACAGGTAGTCAGACTAAATTATCACAATAGTCCCATCTGGTCTTGGAATCTATGAATCATCCCCATCCTTCATGGGCAATGGGGAAAATAGGATTGCCTGTACTGCACTCAACATGTTCATAACACTTACAGCTCTGCATTAAGATAATTACTATAATCAAATCTCATGCATCAGGGCTTCAGTCAGTCACCTGCAGAGGTTAGAAATGAATATTTTCTTCCAATACACAATTGGCTAGACATATTCTGAGCTCTTTTTAACCACTTTCCTCTGAAGCATCAGAGATTGGCCACAGCTCTGAGGTGGTTCAGAGAATTCTCTCTTACATGTCTGGCTGATGAGTCTTGCTCACAAGCTCATGGTCAAACTAATTTGGGGTTAGGAAGAAATTTTCCCTAGGTCAGACCTTGGAAGCAGGTTTCACCTTCCTTTGCAGCATGGATTGCCTGCTGAGATCATCTGGGCATATTTCACCTAGTCAATACCTTGCCATTTCAGGGACCTTAGGCATTGGAGACATCTCAGTCTCTCCTGTTTTCTGCCTGTGGCACACAACACTTTAGTCTCCTCAGTACTGAAATGATTTATTCTAACCCAAGTTTTGGGGCTCAATATAGCAGTATCTGGGTGAAACGGAATGACTTGTGACATACAGGACTCTTGACTAGATGATCGAACGGTCTCTTCCGGCCTGAAACTATGAAGGATGCTGATAAATCTGGAGAAGATTCAGAGAAGAACCATGAGAATGATTAAAGGATTGGAAAACATGCTTTATGGTGAAAAACCTCAAGAAACTCAATCTATTTAATTTAACAAAAAGGTTATGGGATGGCATGATCACAGTCTATAAGTGCCTACATGGGGACAAATATTTGATTCAATCTAGCAAACATAGATATAGCAAAATCTAATGGTGAGAAGCTGGAAAAATTCAGCAAGAAACAAGGCTCTGAATGCTCCTCCAGCCAACAGAAGTTCAGTTCCATACCTGGTTCTTCACACACGAAGTGGGACTAATCCCCTAATCAAGATGTTCTACAGGTGGCCACTAAATGGGTGTTACTCCTTTTTGGGTATCCAATTTGAGACACCTGAGGCCTGATTTTAAGGTATGCTGAGCAGTCTCAGACAGAAGTGAAGTCAAAGGAATCTGGATGCTCAGCAACTCTGGAGAAATGAATACGGGGCTAGGAGTGAGGAAGGTCTCAATTCTAATCCCGACTACCACAAATTAATGATATAGCCTTCAGCAATTCACTCTCTCTTTTGGTTTCAGTTTCCCCAATTTGTCAATTGGGCATAATAGTACTTATCTACCTGTTCTTCCCGCACATCGTGAAAATGCAGTGAATGCTGAAGCTCTTGAAACAATTCTAATTATTTTGTACATCTTTTTAAGACAATTTTAATTTATTAGATGTTCTGACAAACCAGTTGTATGTGATTTGAAGCAGAACTTCCTAAAAATTAAAATACAAACATTTTACTGAAAGTAGAATTAAAGGTTATTTATTTTGATACAGAAATCCCATGCTCCTCTGAAACATAGTAAAACCACGAGAGGGAGCCTCTCTCCAACACAGCTGCTCATGTGGATTAAATCCTGCTGTTGAAAACAGCAGCTGTATGTAACTGGTCAGGCCCAATTTCCATTAAGAGTATACTTGAAAGATTCACAAACCTGAGCGTTTCTATTCAAGATGCACTTGTGAGCTCCTCAACCCCATTATTCTGGATTTTCCCATTATTTACTACGGGGAAAAATTGTTTAAATATCCTGCACTAATGGGATGTTAAGATTATGACAATGCTCTAAACAAATGAGAAGAATTAAGATTTTTAGAGTAATATTTATTTTTCCACATTGCACAATTCTTTTATCTGCTATTCCTATTTTGCTTTCTAATGTCTAAATCATAAACATTTAGAAATATATAATTAACACAAGCTTCATAATTGGGCTAAATTACTATTAATTCCTAAATTTTCATTTCCTGATTTTGGGGAATTTAAACTTGTATTTCAATTTAAAATTCTATTGAAAAATGACCTGCAATTGTGTTTTAGGAAGAGACTTAAGTTTCAGTTTCAAAATGTACTCTCACCAACTAGAACCAATCCTGTGAGATACTGAGCATCTTCATCTCCCACAGCTTCCAATCTACCAGTGTCTCTCTCAACATTTTTAATATAACACTTAACATCAGTGTGTCTAACTGAGGATACCCAGCACCTCTCAAAATCAGGCCTTAAGTACACAAGAAAGTAATTAAATGTCACCTTTGTCAAAAAAAATATACTTACAGGAACCATCATTAATGGAGATTCTCAAGGCCAGAGCAATCTACTAGACAAAGTCCTTGTATGATACAGAGGAACAGACTAGATGACCCTTGGGAAATCCATATTCAACTCAGAAGACTGGGGGCCATGGGCCAGATTTACAAAGGCATCCAGGCACCTAAAGAGAGAGGCACCTACTTAAATTTACAGAAGTACCTAAGCAAGTTAGGTGCCTAACTTCCATTGACTTTCAATGTAAATTAGGTGCTTTTGTAATCTCACTGAGTGGCTGTCTGCATCTTCAGATGTCTGTATACCTTTGCTTGTCTGACCATGTCAACATTACATCCACAATAGAATAAACTAAGTTGGAGTACAGATATACATATCAGCAAGAATAAATCCAAAATTCAAGTGTTCTTGTGAACTGAAAAAAGAAAGATTATTTACAAGTGCCTCTGTACAGTCACAATAACGTTTCAAGAAACTATCCTGACTAGTTGAATTTAATATTATTTCTTTTGGTGTATCACAAAGATTCATAGTTTTAAGGCCAGCAAGGCACCATTAATATCTTATAATTTCACATAATATATACTCCAGCTTGTCCAGTGGCACATATAGTTTAACTATAACATGAAATCAAGTCTAGATATTGGTCTTAAAGTTAAGATTCCAAGTGAACAAGAATCAACCATTTCTCTTGGTAAACTATTCTGATGGTTAATTACCCTCACAGTTAACATCTTCGAGTGCCAACCACTGGATCTTGTTTGCCTGCAACATAAAAAAAACCTCTACTACATTATCTTCTTGTATAAATACTTTAAGTCATGATCAAGTCACTTCTCAGTAAGATAAAAAAATTAATCTTTTTAATACAAAGTCTTTGTGAGACGTGTTTTCCAGACAAGTCATTCTTTTACCTTTTATCTGTACCCTCTCCAATTTTTGAACTGTACATAGTATATCAGCAGTAGCCTCCCCAAAGCCACCCAGGGAGGAGATACCTCTCTCCTTCTGATTGCTACTCCCTTATATATACATCCAACTATCATGTTAAGTCCCCCACTCCCCCTCCACCTGCCCACACTGTACTGGGAGCTCATATTCATTCAGTAATCTATAATGATCCCTTGCTTCCCAGAATGCCCATTCTGTAAATGTGACCTACATTCTTGGTTCCTAGATGTAGGATCTTGCATTTGCCTGGATTAAAGCACGTGTTGTTCAAATGAGCCCAGTTTACCATACAATCCAGATCACTCTGTAGAACTGACCTGTCTGTATTTACCATTCCGACAATGTGTTCATCTGCAAACTACCAGCAATGCTTTTATATTTTCTTCCAGACCACTGACAAAGATATTACATAGCAATGGGCAGAGAATTGATCTGCATGGGATCCCTACAGAAATGCCCACAATAGTTGATAATTCCCCCCCCCCATTAATACAGCTACCTGCATTTGAAATTAAACTGCAGAATTAAAATGGTAATTTCTGCTGGAGGCAACAGTCTTATTGATATAGGGCCTTGGATCAATCAACTCCTTATCAGAGCTCTCATGAAGATAGGATAACATGAAACGTTCTGCATGTGAGTTTAATCGGGCTGCTTGGTTCCATTGCACTGCCAAGTCAGGCAGTCTCTAGCTCTATTACTAACCAAGGCCTAAAACCTAACCCTAGAAGGCAGTCAAGTGTTCGGCCCTCCATTTTACAAGTTAATGGAGAGGCTGCAAAAGCTCATTCTCAGGCTGAACTGAGAGAAGATCTCAAGTTTCTAATATGGTAACAAGCATTATCCACACGGACACACTAACTTTTAGCTTGAATGTGCTAAAATGTGTTTTAATTATCTGTTTATCCATTACACCATTTTCCTTTTCAGAGCTAGGGACTCAACCTGGGATTCCTGATCTCCAATATATTCTAAAACTATTATTTAAACAGTTTGTAACCCACTGTCAAGATGTGTCAAGTCCCCTCTACTGGCTGGTTGACACAGAACGACAATAACTCCTGTAGCTCTATGTCAGAGGTATGCATTGTTCTGAAGGACCAGGGTTCAGACATTGCTGATGGCCCATGTGGCTGTATTGGTTGGTTGTTTTTCCAGGATTCTGTTTTGTTTTCAAGTAATAAGAAAACATAAATTAAAACTGGTTTTATTAGTTATACCAGGGGTGTCAAACTCATTTGTCATGGTGGGCCAGATTTGAATTAAATGTACTTCAAGTGGGCCATACATAGCATAAATCAAAATACTAGGCATTTTTGGAGCGCTGTGTCTCATTGCACACGGTGCTCCACATGCTGCCGCCAGAGTACACAGATGTAGGGGCAGCACGCGCTGCCATGCGATCTCACAGCGTTGTACTCTCTGGTGGCAGCACAGGCTGCCACAAGATCTTGCAGCAACGTGCACTGCTGCCAGGGGCCAGATCAAAAAGGTTGGTGGGCCGTATCCAGCCTGCAGGCCGGATGTTTGACACTCCTGAGTTATACCATCTCAATTATACAACAAACTACAGGTAATTCCATATTCTGATCATTTATTGAGAAGCACACTGTCAATGAAGTCAGAGTTCACAACATTCAAATGCTCACATGCTAAGGCCTAAAGCAACAAAATAAGTGTCAACAGTAGACCTAGGTGAAATTTTTTTAAAGAAACGTTTATTCTTTCCCCATCACCTCCCTATCCCAAAAAAAATGCAGTTTCAGTCAACCTGAAACCATTTGTAAATTTGACACAAATTTGCCATACACAAGGAGAATGACAACCCCACCTTACAACTTAGTGGTTATGGCATTCCCCTGGGATGTGAAACACCCAAGTTCAATTCCCCCCTCCACCTGAGCTGGAGCAGAGATATGAATTTGGGTCTCCTACATTGCGTGAAACTGCTCCGGCCACTGGGGTATAAAGTATTGTGAGCTAGATCTCAATCTCTGCTCTTGACGCTGATCCACTGTGTATAATACACTTCAACAGTCATTAGGCCAAAAGAAGCAGCGTGTGAGAGAATAACTTGGAGCTATAGAGCCCAAGTATGAAGACACACACCTGGGATGTGAGAGACCCAAATTCAAACCTCCTGATCATTAAACTGAGACCACGTATGGGAGAGCTGGGTGATGGGCCATTGAAGGAGTAAGTTCACTAGCTCTCAGTACCAAAAGCATCAGCTTGGGCCAGACACTATTATGATGCCTACCCTGCACCCTATTTCAGCTTTCTCAGGGTCCTGGGTATCCTGGGAATAGTAGGAAAGGCATATATTCATTTCAGGGCCAAATGAAACAGAAAAGCATCCAAAATGGGGCCCACACACACACGCCCTTTAGAGAAGAACTCCAAACACTTCTTCACCATGAATCATAAGAAGTTCACTCGAGGAAACCCCCATTTTCAGAAGACCTCCATGAGGACGTCAGATTTAAGGAACCAGTCGTGGTTCTTGGACAAGTCCCTGTTGAGGGAGTTTGCCAGAGATTCATTTGCATTCTGCATCTCCTTACATCTCCCAGGGCCCCAGAATGCAAACCAGGGTCCAAACAACAGTTGTCATGGTCAACCTGCCAGTCAAAGATCATCCATTCGTAACTGAACAACTATCCAGTGTTCCAAAAACCATCAACAAAAGCCATATTTGTCCCCATCTTTTCTATCCTGTCTCTCATCTACTTGTGTCTGTCTGTGAAAAAATAGTAGAAGTGAATACCCTCCATACATCAGGACAGAGTAAAATTAACCCTTTCCTTTTAATCAAAGAAAGGTTATTGGTGAAAATAAAAAACTGATATTTTGCCTCCAAAAAGAGACAGGCTTTAATAGGTTTTGAATAAGTTTTTGTATAATTCTTCAGTTTCAATATTTATGCTTGTTTTGATTTCTTGTTCTTTCTTGTGTTTGATCAATAATCTTTCAACTTTAAAATAAATGCTTTTGGGTGTTTGCCAAGAAACTCTGTAAGCCATGGCCTCTGTAGAAAAAAACCTGAACCTTCATACCACTGTTTTAATGTTGGTCAGTGAAAGAATTTAACACCTTTAACTCTTTTGGCCCTTAAGCCCAATACAAGTTCCTCATCCTTCAAGTGTGATCTACGTTTTTTTGTTCCTGGATGTATAGCCTTGCAGTTAGTCATACTAAAATGCATACTGTTTCATCATGCCCAATTTATCAAGCAACCCAGATCACTATGTAACAGTGACCTGTCCCTACCATTATTTACCACTATATTGCTCCCTGCAAACTTTAATCAGCAATTAAATTTTCTTCCAGATCTTTGATAAAAATATTAGATAGCAAGGCCCTGAGAACCAGAGACCCGCATTTTAGAAAAAAAAATTTATTCATGAGTCCTTATTAACAATTAGATTAACTTCTTAGCAAGTTTCTAATCCAATGTGATACTGATTTTATATTGATTTTAATTAGAATACTGTACCATACTAAATCAAATGATTTATAGAAGTGAAAAAGATTATGTTTACACCATTACCTTTACCAAACTTCTAATTGCTTCAAAAAACACTATCATGTTCATTTGAAAGGGCCCATTTTCCATTTAATTCTGTTGAATAGCATTAGTTACCAGCTTTTACGTCCTTATTGATTGAGAGTCCCTCATCAGCCATTCCATTATTTTGTCCAAGAGCATCCCAAGCTAACTGGCCTGTTACCCAAGTCATCAAGAAAAAGAGGAAGAAACAGAAAAAGATTATTCTTCACGGAGGTGTACTGGTCGACAAATAAGGATCCAGACTTAAGGAGTATAAAATAAGAGTAATTATCACCAAAAGGCAGGACAAGAATCTTATATTAATGAAAAGGAAAGACTGATTCCAGTAGAAGGACAAGGAAATATATATAAGGATTGAGATAGAGCACAAAGACTGACAATTGCAGCTGGAATAGTTTAACAAATAAAGACCCAACAAAAACTGACTTCTGAAAACTAGGCCCTGAGCCACCTGTCCAAAAGCATGGCATCAATCTGTACCTGGGCTGTACTCTACTCATCAGCTCCCTCACAACATTTCGTGGGGAGAGTGGAAAGGACTGAAAAACCTTGAGAAAGTGGAAAGCAAAAAGAGTACTCAAACAAAATGCACTTGCAAGAAAATATATTGTCTTTAGATCCATACATTCCAAGGTCAGAAGGAATCGTGCTCGCTCATCTAGTGAGTCTGCCCTCCTACATAACATTGGCCACAGAACTCCCAAAAATTATTCCTTAAGATCTTTTAGACAAACGTCCATTCTTGATTTTAAAATTGCCACTGATAGAGAATCCATCACAACCCATGGTAAATTGTTCCAATGGTTAATTACTCTCACTGTTAAAAACTTACACCATAATTCCAGTCTGAATTTGCCTATTTTCAATTTTCAGCCATTGCACCATGTCATACCTTTGTCTGTTAGACTGAAGAGCCCATTATTAAAATATTTGTTCCCCGTGTACTATAGAACAGGGGTTTTCAACCTGGGATCCTCGGAACTATGTCTAAGATTTCCAAAGGGGTCCACACCTCCATTTGAAATTTTTAGGGGTCCACAAAAGAACTGAAAAAAAGGTTGAAAACCACTGTTATAGACTCATCAAGTCACCTCTTAACCTTTCCTTTGTTAAATTTGAGTCTAACACTATAAGGGATGTTTCCCAAGCCTTTTAATCATTCTTGTGGCTCTTCTTTGAACCCTCTCCAATTCATCCACTTCCTTCTTCAATTGTGGGCACTAGAATTGGACTTTCTTTTCTAGCAGTGGTCACAACAGTTCCAAATACGGAGGTAAAATAACCTCGCTATTTCTACTCAGGATTCTACTGTTTAGACAGCCCAGGATCAGCCGAGCTCTTTTGGCCACATCATCACACTGAGAGCTCATGTTCAGCTGATTATTCACCATGACCCCCAAATCTTTTTCAGAGCCACTACTTCTCAGGATAGTTCCCCATCCTGTAAATATGGCCTATATTCTTTGCTCCTAGATGTATTCATTTACATTTAGATGTAATATTGTTTGCTTGTGCCCAATTTACCAAGCAATCCAGGTTGCTCTGAGTCAGTGACCTGTCCTTTTTATTATTTACCACTCCCCCAATGTGTGTGTCATCTGTAAATTTTATGTTTTCTTCCAGGTCACTGATAAAAGTGTTAAATAACATAGGGTCAAGAATCAATCCCTGCAGAACCTCACTAGAAACACACCCCCTTGATGATTTCCCAATTACCTTTACATTTTGAGAACACACAAATTAGCCAGTTTTTACGCCATTTTGTGTGAGCCAGGTTAATTTATATTGTTCTAGTTTTTTTAAATCAAAACATCACCTGTTACCAGGTCAAATGCCTTACAAAAGTTTGTAAGTATATTTATGACAACACTACTAGCTTTATCAACCAAACTTGTAATTCAGGGCTGGACAAATTTGCTTCGGAGTTAGGAGCCAGCCCCAAAATTAAGGAGCCAGACAAGGTGGGCCCAGCGGCTGGGTGCCCTGGCCGGAGTACAAGTGTAGTGCCAAAAACTGTCTGGAAGATTTTGTGACCCATCTCTGTTTCTGGCACATAAGATGCCCAGGGTCAAAACCTGTGACACCCACTCCTCCCCCCCCGCAGTACCGCCAAAGTTTCTGTCTCGTCTCTGGCACACAACATGCCCAATGCCAAAACCAGACAAAACCTGTGACCCCAAACAAAAAAGCCCCTCAGCCCTTCCATCCCGCATTATTTTTGCAAACAGGGCAGGTCACAAGTTACTCATCCCAGCAGGGTCACTGTTACCCCCCCTGCCACACCCACGCCCCGTGCTGGGATTTTGCCTCTGCCACAGGCTGGCAGCGCCTCGCCCCTGGGCTAACACCCCTTCCCTGATTTTGCTCCTCAGCCCCTCTCCTACTCCCGCCTCCATCAGCTTCACCCCCCAGGCCAGTAAATTCTGTCCCCTAATCAGATCCTGCCCATCCTCACCTCCAACTTGCCCCCTTGCCCCTTTTCAGCCCCTCTAAAGAGCGGGCAATGGAGTCTGACTCCGAGTAAGGGCAGCGGCTGCAGCAAGTATTACTGAGCATGGTCAGTACAGCCTGAATCAAAAAAAACAAAAATCTGTCTCCATTTTTGGCACTACAGCAGCAGCCGCTCTCCCCTCCCAGCCCTGCCCCCCGTTCTCTCCCACAACGTGGACTCAGCAGTAGGGCGCCCTGGGCACAGCAAGGCAGCCCCTCTCCCCTCACAGGCCCGCCTCGCCCCTCTCCCACAACGTGGGCTCAGCAGGAAGGCACCATGTCCAGAGCGCGGTGGCCACTCCCCCAGGAAAAAAGCTAGGTGCCAGAACAAAATTTCTAGGCACCACGGCGATCTGGTACCCAAGCCTTGCTGTAATCTCATCACAGAAAGATATCAATTTCGTTTGACATGATCCATTTTCCATAAACCCATTCTGATTGCCATTAATTACATTACTTTCCTTTAATTCTTTATAATCAAGTCCCATATCAGCTGGTCCATCATTCTGCCCAGGGCTGATGTCAAGCAGACAGGCCTATAAATATCTGGATAATACTATTTACTCTTCCTAAACATTGGCCAACATTAGCTTTCTTCCACTCTACTGGAACTTCCTAAGTGCTCCAAGATTTATTGAAAATCAACATTAATGGTCTAATGAGCTCCTCATCCAATTCTTTTTCAAGTCTTGGATATGAGTTATCTGGACTGGTTGGATTTAAAATGTCTGACTTTAACAGCTTTTCTTTAACATTCTCCAGGGAAACTCCCCTGTTCTTGTACATGTTACTTATTAATATTAGAGCTGAGCTGCAAGGTGGTTAGTGTATAATGTTACTTCTTGGTCTTCCCTTCATACCTCATAATTTTGCAGCACTTCCTTGTTCTACTGGAATCAGTCCTTCCTTTTCATTAATTTAAGATTCTTATCCAGTCATTCAATGGCCCTCATTTTATACTCCTTGAACCAAGTCTGAATCCTTGCTTATGTACTAATACACTTCCATGAATAACCTCTCTCTGCTTTTCCTCTTCTTAGGCTTCACATTTTATAGAGCATCGCACCACTGTAGATAGTCAATCTGTTCTGTAAAGATACTATTCTTAAATAGCAACACGCCAAAAAATGCCCTTATCTCCAAATCCATCATAATATCATCCACATAACCCCACTACCTAAGCATCAAATTTTACAATTATTTGCGCCTTAAATATATTCACCATGTAAATGAAGAGCATGATAAAGCATATTTTAAATGCGTAAAAAAGAAATCTCACCACATCAGAGCATATTACTATATTAATTCATATTAAATCCACTGTTTTGTATCCAATTTTCCACCCTTTAGTTTGAGAACATATCACAGAATTGTAGGACTGGAAGGGACCTCAATAGATCTTCTGGTCCACTCCACTACGCTCAAGGCAGGACCAAGTATTATCTAGGCTATCCCTGACAGATATTCATCTAACCTGCTCTTAAAAATCTCCAGAGATTCCACAAACCTCCCTGGCAATTTATTCCAGTTCTTAACACCCTGGAAGTTAAAAAGTTTTTCCTAATGTCCAACCTAAACCACCCTTGCTGCAATTTAAGCCCATTGCATCTCGTCCTATATCTTCAGAGGTTAAAGAGAATGAATTTTCCCGCCTCCTTGTAACAGCCTTTTATGTACTTGAAAACAGCTATGTCCCCCTTCAGTCTCCTCTTCTCCAAACTAAACAAACCCAGTTTTTTCAATTTTCCCTCACAGATCATGTTTTCTAAACCTTTAATCATTTTTGCTGCTCTTCTCTGGACTTTCTCCACTTTGTCCACATCTTTCCTGAAATGTGGTGTCCTGAACTGGACACAAAGCATTTCTAAGATGCAGTACACTGATACAAGCGGTGCTGCATGGGTATAAGTAGAAGCCAGTATAGCTTCCTCAGCACACCGCAATTCACAGAAAACCTCACCATTGCTTTTCCATGTCATATAAAATGCAGCAGGCAAACATGATAACTGCTAAATTAGTCGCTGAATAGTCAGTGTTGGTCAACAATGGCAAATGTAGGCATGGCAGGGCCACCCTGAGTCACAGACTAAACAAAACACAACCAATTAACAGGCTTATATGATGACGTTGCCTGTGAGAGCAGGGCCTGGACTCCTTGACCCAGGTGATCCAATCCAGTCCTAGGTTTAGTGTCAATGTTGGTGGAAGTGGAGGGACGGAAGAGAGTTCCCTTTGAAACTCTTGAAAACCCAAGATTTAGGGAATTCTAGCATTGACATAGGGTAGTATCCCTTCCTGTTGGTGGAGTTGACTGGTTGAGTGGGCACTGTAAAACATGCTCCTGAGGTAAAATGCCTCTCAACTGCTTAAAACCTAAATGATCTCTGCCATACTGGCCGTCCTGGCCAAGTCCCCTGCAAAGCATTATGTATTGCTCTGCAAACTTTCACCACAATAGTACATCCCAGGGATTTATCAACACCAAACTAGTGCCCAGCTGACCAGTAACTATCGCTAGCGGAGAACTTCCACAGCAATTGCCATTCTTTTCCATAGCATGGGGAGCTCTAGTCCTTGTGGTCTGGCGCAGCAATGTGAGGGCTAGTCTACCGAGAGATAAAGAAAAGTCTCCATTCTGATCCACCAATGCCGGTCATTCCAGGTCACGAGTTCAGCTAGTTTCCACCAGTCCATGGCTGCATCTCAGACCCAAAAGCATTCCTCCAGCCACCGATAATTATGCACAAGTACAACACACCCAGGGGGTAGTGGATGCAAGAATAGTGATTACGTTATAGACTCCATGCTCATCCTAGACACTGGCAAGCAGTGATGTCTGCTTGCTTCAGAGTGAGCCTGGGAGATAGAACCTGTGAAGAATGCAGGTGGGCTCAGAGAGGCTCAACTTCTGCTGTTCTGTACACACATTCTTGAGATTTATTTCACTTCAAGGAAAGGCTTGCATGTTATCCTTTGCTGGTTCTTATGATGTAACAAATATCCTGGTTTTAAGGAAAAAACTTCTCTATCATCCTACAACTTTCTAGGACAGAAGGATCATCCTGACACTGCAGTAAACTGGGAAAAGACTGCTTATCTATCCCTTTCCTAACGGTTCCTAACATGGTTCACTTTTTTGACTGCTCTGCCACATAGAGCAGATGTTTTCAGAGAACTATCCAAAATGACTCCAAGATCTCTTTCTTGAATGGTACCAGCTAATTTAGACTCCATCATTTTGTATTTAGAATTGGGATGATGTTTTCCAATATGCACTACAATATATTTATCAACATTGAATTTCATCTTCCATTCTGGTACTCATTTTTAACTCTTCACAGTCTATTGTGGCCTTAGTAATTGTGTATCATTCGCAAATTTTGCCACCTCATTGTTCAATGTTAATAAATGATCTGGAAAAAGGGGTGAACACAGGCTGCAGTATGGGTTCCCTGTGGGATACCTTCTCTCATTCTGAAAATTGACCATTTACTCCTGCCCTTTGTTTCTTGTCTTTTAACTGGTTACTGATCCATGAGTGGACCTTAGCTCTTATCCCATGACTGCTTAGTTTGCCTAAGAGCCTTTGGTGAGAGACCTTGTCAAAGGCTCTCGGAAAATCCACGTACACTATATGCACTCGATCACCTTTGTCCACGTTTATTGACCTATTCACAGAATTCTATTAGATTGGGAAATCATATCTCACCATTAAAAAGTCTATGAAATACATGGTCATTCCTAAGACCAATATCAGATTTTGCTTCTTTGGTGGGGTGTCTTTTTTTTGTTTTTGTTTTTTTGCGGGGGGGGGGCGAGGAGAGGAGGAGTTAGATAATTGAAAACATATCTTTCCTTGATAAAGGGACAAAGGTGCATTTGTTACTTTAGCCGGTAGAGGTCCCTTCCGTTTCTAACTTCCCCATTAAGAAGCATAGATTGTAAGAAACCATTTGCTAGTAGCGAACAAAATAGTAGACAAACAGCACACAAATTAGGGTTGAAAAGTGCATCTTTCAAAGGGGCACATAAAAAGCCAGTTCTGCTCCGAGTTGCTGAAAATCACAGTTGACCATGCCCAATCCAGAGAATTACCCGACACAAAAAGAGGAGAGGCTCAACATTGGGTGTACAATGAAACCTGTCGTACAACCTCAACCACGAAGTCAGCCCTTCGCTTCGTAACACACATTTTTGCCCCTTTTCACTAATGGAGTTAACAAGCGCGCGAGCACCCAGCCGCACGTTGGATCGTCTCTTCCAGCGGGCAGTATTATATGCAGGGTACTTTACTCCTCTCAGACTGCCAACCAAGGCGAGCCGCTCCAAGGCGACGTTCTCAACGGAGAATCCCGAGGACGTGACCCAAAAGTTGGCCGAAACACAGTGCTCCGGACACTGAGCGCACCCAGAGGATCACCTCTGACAGGGAGGCGGCGGAATGACTTTTTGGCCTCCCTCTTGTTGATTTCCCTCGCTGGGTCCCTCAAACAGGGCAGCGTTGTCAGCCATCCCCCACCGCCTGAGCCCACCTCGCCCTTCCCCCCACCGAGCCCCTCGGCACCCACTTCTCCCGAGCGAATCTTTGTTCGGCCCACCCCGCTGCCCCGCCGAGCTGCCTCCCTCAGACAAAGGCCGGCGGCTGGGCCGAACGCGCCTGAGGCGCCGTCCTCCCCGCCGCAGCAGGCCGGCGGGGCGCCGAATTCACGCAGACAATGGCACGGGGGCCGTTTACACGGGCCGAGCGCGACACTCGCGACGCCCCCCCCCGGGGATCGCGTTCTAAAATGGTGGCCACGGCGGGCCAGGCTCGGGGAGGGGCCGATCACCCCCCCGCGCCGCGCGCTGTTACACGTCCTTCAAGGCGAGACCCGGGGGGGGGGTCCCCGAAAACCGGCCCACGGCCCCCACCTCAGGGCCCGCGCACACCGAGCCGGCGGCCTCCCCCGGGGGGCTGCGACTTCGGGGCCCCCCGCAGCCAACTTCCCCGCCCCCCCCGCGCGCACAAAGGGCCGCGGGGAGCGGCGCCACGCGGCGGGCGGGCGGGCACTCACCGGCGGCGGCCGCACCTTGCAGATGCCGGTGCGCTCGGCGATGGGCCGGATCTTGTGGATGAAGGCGAAGGGGTCGGCGAACTCCTCCCAGCTGGGCTCGAACACGGGGCACTCGGGCGGCGGCAGGAACTCGGCCATGGCCGGGCGGGCTGGGGGCGCCGGCAGCTCCTCCGCAGCCAGCCGCCAACAGACGCTGGCCGCCGAGCGCCGCCCGAACGGGACGTGCGCCTCCGCCCAGGCGGGAGAGAAAAGAGTCCGGCCGGGCTGAGCGCCCTGGGGAGCCCCCCCTCCTCCCACACACACACCGCTCCGCCCCGCGGAGAGAGCCTGCCTCGGGAGTCTCTCCTCCCCCATGGGGGTCTCCCCTTTGGGCCTGGGGCTCCCTTCCTCCTTGGGGGGTCCCCCTTTGGGCCTGGGGCTCCCATCCCTCCATGGGGGTCCCGCTTTGTGCCTGGGGCTCCCATCCCCCCATGAGGGGTCCCCCTTTGGGCCTGGGGCTCCCATCCCCCCATGAGGGGTCCCCCTTTGTGCCTGGGGCTCCCTTCCTCCTTGGGGGTCCCCCTTTGTGCCTGGGGCTCCCACCTGCAAGCCATGCAATGCCTTGTGCTCACACGTTTCCCCCCCATCAAGACCCCTCTCTTGCAGAGAGACAGGACTCACACCTACAGGTAGGGAATCCTCTCTTTTGTAGAGGGGGCTTTCCTGGCCCCACTGGAGTACAGGGCACTAGGGTTATAAAAATTAGAGGCTCCTCCATTCCCAGTGTTTGAGGGGGATTAAATAATTCCCTAAAAGAGACCATGGTCCCGGTAGCTCAGGAACATACACACAATTCCATTCTTCCTGACTTTAATCCAGCTGTTGGAGGGCAGTCTTGGAAACCTAAATAATCCAACAGCTCCTGACCCCTACTTTTTCTTTTCCACCTTTAATTCTCACTCCACCTATTTGCATTTCCACCGCACTGTTTTGTAATGAAGTGACTGAAATAGTTAATCTTTGACTCTAGTCCACAACTTTAAAAGTTGTCCTGGAAGCCACTCCTGCCAAAAAAAAAAAAAAAGTGCCCAGATTTAAGGAATCAAAAGATTGTTATTTCAGAAACATTGTGCAGAATTATTTCCTGGGTACTGACAGTGTACATGACCCTGTACAAGATAGTTAGACTAGTAAGAGGAATTAGAACAGAAGCTTTACTAAAATCAAGATATATCAACTGCTCTCCCCCATCCAGTAACCTTGTCAAAGAAGGAAATTAGGTTGGTTTGGCATAATTTGTTCCTGACAAATCCATGCTATTCCTATTATCCTCCACATGCTTGCAGATTGATTGCTTAATGATTTGCTCCAGTACTTTCTAGGTATTGAAGTTAGGGTGACCAGTCTATAATTTCCTGGGTCCTCTTTGTTCCCCTTTTAAAAGATAGGTACTAAGTTTGTCCTTCTCCAGTGTTCTGGCACCTCACCATCCTCCAGGAACACCTTCTTTGACAAGGTTACTGGATGGGGGGGGAGCAGTCAATATATCTTGATTTTAGTAAAGCCTTTGACACAGTCCCAAATGACATTCTCATAAGCAAACTATTGTAATTTTATCCAGACCACATTTCTCTAAGGTGGGTGCATAACTGGTTGAAAGACCGTACTCAAAGAGTACGGTAGAACCTGAGTTACGAACACCTCAGGAATAGAAGTTGTTCGTAACTCTGAAAAGTTGATTACTCTGAACAAAATGTTGTGGTTGTTCTTTCAAAAGTTTACAACTGAACATTAATTTAAAACAGCTTTGAAATACTACTATGCAGAAGAAAAATGCTGCTTTCCCTTTTTTTTAGTAATTTACTTTTAATGTGATACTGTATTGTACTTAGTTTTCTCTCTCTCTGCGTCTTCCTAATTGTATACTTCTGGTTCCAAATTAAGTGTGTGGTTGACTGGTCAGTTTGTAACTCTAGAGTTCGTAACTCTGCGGTTCTACTGTAGTTATCAATGATTCGCTGTTAAACTGGAGGGTGTATCTAGTGGGGTACCACAGGGGTCAGTCCTGGATCTGGTACTAGTCAATATTTTCATTAATGTCCAGAGCTGCACTGCTCCCAAGCAGTGCCACATGGCAGCCTCTCCCCTCTCCTGGCCCTGTCCCTCTCCCATGTGATGTCATGCAGATCCAGCGCTGGGAGGGGGCAGGCCAGGTGTGGGGGAGCAGCCTGGCATGGTGCTGCTTGGGGCTGGGAGCAGCTCCTCGCCAGGGCACTGGGCCCATGGCATGTAGGAAAGGGGCGAGGGTAAAAGGGGGAACGATGTGGCACGCCACATCCAAAAGGTTACCAACCCCTGGATTAGATATTAGGAAAAGCTTTCTGACTGTAAGGGTAGTTCACCTCTGAAATAGGCTTCCAAGGTGGTTGTGAAATTAATTCCCATCATTGGAGGTTTTAAAAAACAGGTTGTACAAACAACTGTCAGGAATGACCTAGATTTACTTGGTCTTTCCACAATCCAGTGGGCTAGACTTGATAACTCACCAAAGTCCCCTCCAGCCTTACCTTTCCAGGACTGTATGAAACTTGGTCCCTGGCCCCAAAGAACAAGGCCTCTAAAACACAGGCATAAGACACAATACAAAGCAAAAGTCTATACTGGAATCACAAACGACACCGGACTTATTCAGATGTAGTGTTAAGCGTACAATATGTCTGCTCTGGCTAAACTGTTTATTTTCAGTGTCCATTTGTCATTATTGTCTGTTGTGTAGCGTGAAACTTGCTCGTGTCCTGTCCCCCTCCAGATTATACACAGTTTTCCTTCATCATGTTTTAATGGAATGTCCTCTCCGTTCTGATAATGTTAGCAGTTTGTTTGGTTTTTTTGCACTCCCGGTAGTCCGGATACCTGAGCAGAAAGTGCCTCTGTTTCACTCTCCTCCCTCAGCCTGGTTGCAGAACCATTCCTCTTTGGGCTTGCATTGCATCCTCTTTTTGGTCCCTGATTCTCTTTGTGTTCCATTTGTTCACTTAGTTTTAAATGGCTATAATTGTAGCAGAGGGCTGCCGAAAGGCTTCGTGTTAGAATCTCTAGTACCGAGAGGCACCCATCGCCGTGCTATGTAAGGACTGCGTGCCATTAAGATGCAGGAGACTACCCTCAAGTGTATAGCATCTCTCTCTCTTTGAACAAGGGAGAGTGACTGTGTTCGTGGCTTTTCTTTGTTTGCGGGGCTGGGGGGGTGTTTACGTTAGAGACTGTTGCAATTACAGCTTCCCCCCGGTTTTCCCGGCGGATTAGCTCCAGCCAGGCAACTGCGGCCACATGGGTCTCCCCGAAGCCACCTCCTCTCCCTTTATGCTGTGTGTTTACATCCGCGGAGGGATCCGGCCCAGCTGACAGCCGCTCCAGGCCCGGCACTTCTTTTTTTAAAGAGCCGGGCCGCTCCCCGGGATAGGCCGGGGCTGGGGCCGCGTCACCGGGGGAGCCCCCGCCGCTCCCTTTCCACTTTCATTGTCTCGCGTGCGGGGCGCCGCAGCTGGGAGCCAAGCTGAGCCGTGCGTTCCAGCGCGGCGGGGGGGAGACCCTGCGACACCGGGGCAGGGGGCTGCGCTGCTGCTCAGCGGAGGAGGGGGCGGCTGTGGGCTCGCTCCCCTGCATGCGGCGTCCCCCCCAGGGCAGAACCGAAGGGGAACAGCTCAAGGCGGGCACACGCCACCACGGGCCTTGGGTGGGACCGGGCCGCCGGCCGCTCTCCCCCAGCCCCGCCGGGCACAGCTGGCCGAGGGGCCAGGCCAGGAGAGGCCTCTCTGCCCGTGGGAGCCAAGGCCTGAGCGCAGACACACCCCGTCCGCAGACGTGCCCGGACGCGGTGCAGCGGCTGCAGGCCCGATCCCCCCGGGGCAGACGGGGGGGTCCGGCTCCCCGGCCACGCGGGACGGGGGGGGTGATGGGGGCGGGGCGCACGAGTCTCGCTCTAGGACCGCGGGGCGCAGCAGGCGCTGCACGTAGCGCACGTGTGCGGCCTCGGTGGGAGGAGGGGCAGCCCGCCCCGCCGGCGCCGCTCGCACTGACCCGGGCCGGATCCGAACCCGGATCCCTTCTCCCTCCGCGAGCGCGGCTGGGGCCGGAAGTGGCACCCCCGCCTCGCCTGCTGCTGGCTGGCGCCGCCCCCCCCATCCTCCTCTGCTGCCGCCTCGCCTCCTCCCCTCTCTCCTTGCCCCCCCTTTAGTCCCCCCCTTGGGACTCCCCGGGAGGGGTGTCCCCGTAGCTCTAATGCCGCACACCAGCCCTGCTGATACTGCTGGGGGGTATTAGTTAGGGCCGGGGCTACTTTGAATGCTGTCAGTCCAGCGGCTGCTGGAGAGGAGTCGGGGCTGAAGAGATGAGTGCCCCTGTTTCGCTGCTCACAGCATCGGGTTTTGCTCCCCATCATCACCTAGGGCCCGCTTCACCCCAGGGGAGTGAACTGGCCCCAACCAAGCTAGATGGGAAACATTCCTCTGAGCTGCGTGCCAGAAGGGAGGTGAAGCGCCGTGTAAACGCCCGCACTCTCATCGCCTCCACCGCGCGCTGAGAGTTCACAAACGGTCCATGGTGGGTTCACTCCAGCCACCTTTGGGGAGGAGCCTAGCAGCTGGTTAAAGGTCTTCTCTACCCACAGTTCTTGTATTGCTTTAATTCTGTTGGTTTGAAACCAGTATAGTTAAAGCAGTGCAATCAGCTGGAGTGGAGTATAGGTGCTTATATATCAAGCCATATTTGGGTGTGGTAGCACTGTGTTAGGTCCCTGAGGGCAGGATGCATTTGATGACTTAAATACACACTTCTAGAAAGCAGGAGTGACAAAGGGCCCAGGAAAATGGAAATAACTGATCCTAGAGAACCTCCAGGAAAAGAGAAACTTGTATTTTCAGATTAATAGATTTACAGAATCTGACACCAGAAAGGACCATTAGATCATCTAGTCCAAGACATATAACACAGGCCATTACATTTCACCCAGTTACCCCTATATTGAGCTCAATAACGTGTGTGGCTAAGCAGTATCTTTCAGAAAGGCAACCAGCTTTGATTTGAAGCCATCAAGAAATGGGAGAACCCAAACATTTCCCTTGTTTCTGTGCCTTATTTCTAACATGAAGTTGGTTGTCTTCAGCTTCCAGCCATGGGTTCTTCTTTTGCCTTTCTCTGCTATTTCTACCTGCTATTTTCTCCTTGTGATGGTACTGTAACCAAATCAAGTCTCAATCTTCTTTTTGAGAAGCTAAACAGATTGAGTTTGTAGGTCTCACGCTATAAGGCTCTCAAACGTTTTCATTCTCTTTTCTACACCCTTTCTAATTTTTCAAGCTCACAATTCCTGATACCCAGTCCCTTGGCTCACCATAGCCACATAGTCCTGACTTTTCTGCTGACATTGCTAACAAAGGGGATAATCTGATGGTGATTTGGGAGCATGGATGCCTTCCCACTAGGAGATGGTTATTAGCAACAAAGCTATTATTTCTTGGCTGACCTACCAAGGCCACCCAACAGCATCTGAAGAGAGCTTGAGACAATGGGAGAGCTCTGTACTCCTCCTTAAGCACCACCCCACTTCCATGCCAACCAGTGCCTCTAAAGTGCAGCATGCTCAGTTTTGTTTATTTGGGAGAATGTACTTCACCTTCCCTTACCAAAGTCCAGAATTTCAGCCCAAAATGTCCCTCCTCCGTAGGTATGTGGTGTAGTTGAAGCCATTGTCCCTCCTAGGTAGTGTCACAGACTGCCAGCTTCCCCCAATGGGTCTTGTGCTTTACCTCAGTCATTTGTGGTCAGGACATCCCCAGCTACCTCATCTCTTCTGACCAGGAGAGAACCACTTCCTAGAGCTCCCCCCAGACCTTCTGGCAGCTTTTCCTGCATGTATTCCCTCCCCTTCCTCTAGGGAAGGCAGGGTTTAAATACACCTGGCCTGCCAGGAATGTTGGCTACCTGCTAGTGGGCCTTCACCACTCTGTCAATTGTCTTCCTAAAATTCAAATATTCTTCCTTGTCCCATATCATAACTCCCTTCAAAACCCACCACCTCACTGCTGTGCCTCCCACTGTCACGTGCTGGGCAGCAAAATGGATTTTCCCAGAAGATTAGTTTTGAAAACCAGTTAATGGGTGGGATTGTCAAAAAAAATTGGGATTTGCAAACAAAATGGAAATAATTTTGGGACCTTGTACTGGGAACCCATTTCCCATAGGCATTGTGCTCAAACCCCAGTTTCTGTCCTGTACTGTTACAGGGTTCATCTGCCTGCTATCAATATTTCCCTGCTTTCTTGTCACTCTGCTAGCAGTCAGTACGCCAAGAAGGGAAGGACCATGACCAAGCCTGTACTTTTCACTTGCTGCCAAGGCCAGTCATTTATGTATTCCTTATAGCCTTCACATTGCCTTCATGCTGGTAGACTGGGTGTGAGCAGCCCAGGTTGGGAGCTACAACAACTAAGCATTGTTAGGTACTCAAGGTGATGGGGCAGACATCTCACTGGTCTGGACTGCACCCCAGAATGTGACACCCAGAAATATATGGTCATGTCTGTGAGGGCCAAAACAGCTTTCAACTAGCAGTGTCATTCCTTTCTGTTTTATGCCCACACTGAAAGCAGTTTAACAGTTAAATTTTTAACAGCAAGAGTGTAGCCCGGCGTTCGGCCTGGGCTGGTCACTGCGGCCCTTCCTCGGGCCCTGCCTCTGAGGAAGGACCCTGCACCTTCCAAAAAGGGGGAACATTACTGTCTCTACATCTAGCTTAGTCTGGGTCCTCAGGCCATGGGAGCGGCCTAGTAGCCTTTTCCCCAGCCCTCGGCAGGGTAGCCAAGCAAGGAGTCTATTGCCCCGGCCCTCAGCAGGGCGGCCAAGCAAGCAGGCTCACTGTAGCAACAGGGAAGAAAGTGTTTTCCCAGGTGCCCAGGGAAGGGGGGACCCACCTGACTCCACTGTGTCCCAGCCCACGGCCCTAGCAGCGTCACAGGCGTTGCCACTATGTCAGAAGGGGTCCCGCCACAACACGCCAACAGGTCGGGCCTTGAACTCAGCCACAGCTATGGCTGCCCCTGGCTACTTCCTCCCCGCACCCCCAGATACCTGCTTCCCCAGGGTCCTCGGGGTACTCGGCCCACGGCAGGCTCAGCAGTCCATCCGCGTCGACAGGTGGGGAGCGCCTCGACGAGGGGCAGCTCCTCCAGGTCGCAGGGTTCCTGGGGGCCTTCGGCATCAGGCAGCTCGTCCAGGTCAGGTCCCATCTCCGGAGGCTCGGCATCAGGCAGCTCGTCTAGGTCAGGACCAGCTCCGGAGTGTATCTCCCACCCCGGAGTATCAGGGGGCTCGGCTCAGTCCCTGGAGGCCCTCTCCGGTCCTGGGGCCCCGGGAAGTCAGGCAGTCCCAGGTGTCTCTGCTCGGGGAAGCGGCCCAGCTAGGATCAGGGCCTATGCTGCAGCCAGCAGGAGGTCATGCCTACACCCAGAGCAGCCTGTCTCCCACTGAGCTGCGGGCCCTGCCTTTTATCCTCACAGCCCCGGCGGAAGCCCCGCCTCTCTCTGGGTTGATTGGCCAGTCAGTCGGACCTATCGCTGTCCGGCTCCCAGGTTGCCGGGCGGACTGGCCTGCTGCCCCTTTCACAGCCTGCGCTCGTTGCTGCGGCCCTTCCTCGGGCCCAGCCTCTGAGGAAGGCCACTGCACCTTCCTACAAAAAGTAATTAATCATTGGAACGATGTACCAAGGTCATGGTAGATTCTCCATCACTGACACTTTTTAAATCAAGATTGGATGTTTTTCTATAAGATGTGCTGTAGGAATTATTCTGGGGAAATTTCTATGGCCTGTGTTGTATTGGTGGTCAGACCAGATGATTACTGTTGTCCCTTCTGGCCTTGGACTCTATAACACCCTCCTGTTAGAAAAAGCTAAAACATTATATAAGTTCTGGCCTTGGACAAATGTGACAGATTTGGTGTGACACCAAGCTTAGCCACAGAGGCAAATAAATGCTACTGAAAATGAAAACTGATGCCTCCAAAAAAGTGGCCTTGTCAAAACACAGAATTTCCATTCCATGGAAAAAATCTGAGATTTCCAAGTTTGTTTTCATTCCAAATCAGAACAAAATAAAAAAAGTTGAAATTTCCTAAAAAACAAATTTTTCACAACAAAACAAATCATTTCAGGTAAATAAAAATGTTCCCATTTGATAAAATTGAAATGTTTTGTGACTATTTTGACTTTTAAAAATTTTAGATGACAATTTATAAAATAATACATTTCAAAATGAAAAGTAATTTTAAAACAAAAAATCAAAACATTTTGTTCTGTTTCAAAGTTAGTGAAATGATTTTTTCTAAATTTTCTTTCAAATTGAAATTTAAACGGAATCAACATGTTCCCAAGGAAAGATCTCATTTCTAAGACCTGGCGGTTTCTATTGGAAAAACTTGCTGTTGGAAATTTTTTGACCAGCTCTGATCGGAACCAAAATGAAAATCAGTGAAAATGCAGAGTGATGGTGTGCTGCAACGTGAGCATTAAGGCCAGGATTATCAGATGGCGTCAGCACCCACCATGGGGACAGTTTTCAAAGGAGCCCTCAACAGCTCTCATTGAGAACAATTGTGGGTGCTAGGCACTCTTGAAAATCTGACTGAGAAATTTGGAAAATCTGGCTCTAAAATTGGTTTAGTTAGTAGGCCAATAGGCTTTGCCCACCAAGTTGAGTAGGACATTTATAATCAATTTTAAAGGTGCTTCCTGTGGAATTTGATAAAGATAGTGTGCCACAGCCAGTCACAATCTAGCCATCAAATTTTAACTCTTGCAGAACCCATATGTTGTTGAGAGACTGTTTCTACTCTGCATTGTCAAACTGTGTCCATTCACAAAACCCAGCATCTCAAGTTTAGATGCTGTGATTGCTGCAGTTGGCACAAATATCTTGAAGGAAAGTGTCTCTTAGGGCGTATCTTGCACCAGAATTACTCAATCAGTTTTAATTCACATCTTGAGTTATTTTAGTGCAAGTCTGTGTTGTGGACATTTTTATTCTGAATTAAAAGGGTTCTGTTTTGACTTAGCTTAAGTCAGTAAAAGAACACCAACAATGTAAACTAAACTGGTATTTTTTAAAAGAATTAATAGATTGCAAGGCCAGATGGGGCAATTTGTGATCATCTGGTCTGAACTCCTTTCTAACACAGGCCATAGAATTGCCCCAAAATAATTTCTAGAGCAGATGTTTCAGAAGAACGTCCAATCTTGATTTTAAAATTGTCAGGGAAATGCTAACCGTGTTATGTCAGTCAGTCTTGGCTCCAGAGCCATCCAGAACTGGGCTGGAACAGGCCCTGCCCACGAGAGTTGAGGTCTGATGCAGGCCAGTAAACCTGGTGATTTACAGATGGCTGTAGAGTACCATGTTTAGTAGGGCTCAGGACCCACAACTGAATCCTGTCAGCCCAATTCTCAGCTGGCAGGAGTGAAACTCCATTGAAGTCAGTGCACCCATTGACACCCAGCCCGGTAAGTAGCACTACAGATTGCAGGGGTGGGGAGGGAGACATGATGAGGCTCTGAGACTCTTTAGGCAAGTAGCTTCCTGAGAACAAACAGGTGGAGAAAGTAGAAACCTGTGTCAGATCAAACCAAACCAGTTTTCCTGGTCAAATCAGCAGCCTCTACAGGCCTACACAGCATTTGTTGTTTCATCATCTGGGCTAGAAATGAATTTCTGCCATGTCACAACCTACACAAAGGTGCTGACAGCCAGAGTCATTCCCCTTCTCACCAGAAAAACAAGGATGCTTACCAGTAACTGATGTTCTTTGAGATGTGTTGCTCATGTCCATTCCACTATAGGCGTGTGCACTCCTCTCTGCATGGTTACCCGGAACTTTTTTCCCTTTAGCAGATCCCATAGGGCCAGCTCCAGCACCTCCAGGAGCTCCACACATATGACACAGTATATAAGGCGCTGCCAGCCCTACGTCCCCTCAGCCCCTTCTTTCTGCCAACTCTGGCAGCGGGGATGGGGTGGGATATGGAATGGACATGAGCAACACATCTCGAAGAAGAGCAGTCACTGGTAAGTAACCTTGTTTTCTTCTTCGAGCGCTTGCTCATGTCCATTCCACTATAGGTGACTAACAAGCAGTACTTTGGAGGTGGGTTGGAGTTACCGTTGAGCTGCCCTCAGCACCGCTCTACCAAATCCCGCGTCCTCTCTCGCCTGCTGGACGATGGCGTAGTGGAACGTGAAGATGTGCACCAACAACTAGGTGGTGGCTTTGCAGATGTGCTGCGGTGGCACTCACTCCAGGAAGGTTGTAGATGAGACTTGAGCTCTGGTTGAGTGCGCTGTGATGGTTCCTGGAAGTAGCACCCTCACCTGCTCGTAGCAGAACTTGATGCATGATGTAATCCATGAGGAGATGTGCTGGGTGGAGACAGGTGAGCCTTTCATCTGGTCGGCCACTGCAACAAAGAGCTGCGTCAATTTCCAGAATGGCTTTGTATGCTCAATGTAGAAGGCTAGGGCTCGTCTCACGTCCAGCGAATGCCATCTCCTTTCCTCCTCCGAACTGTGCGGTTTGGGAAAAAACATGGAGAGAAAAATATCTTGATTACAATAAAATTGGGAAACCACATTGGGAAGGAAGGCCAGATGCAGCCTCAAATGAACCTTGTCCTTGTACAGCACTGTATAAAGGGGCTCTGAGGTCAAGGTCCTAATCTCAGAGACCCTCCTAGCTGAGGTAATGGTCACCAGGAAGGCTGCCTTCCATGAAAGCATGAGCAGAGGGCATGAAGCCATGGGCTCGAAGGGGGGCTCCGTGAGTCTCAAGGGGACCGTGTTGAGATCCCAGGGAGGCACCGGGTCATGGACCTGCGGATAAAGCCTCTCCACCCCCTTGAGGAACCTGACCGACATGGGATGGAAGAACAATGATCTCCCCTCTAGCAGCTGATGGAAGGCCAAAATGGCTGCCAGGTGAACCTTCAGCGAGGCCAGCGCCAGATCCTGGAGCTTTAGTTGAAGCAGGTACTCTAGGATCGCCTGTATAGGTGAGAGGCTGGGCGGGATGCCCTGGGACTCTGCCCAACAGGTAAACTGTCTCCACTTAGACCAATACACGACCTATGTAGAAGGCTTCCTGCTGCCAAGCAGGACTTCATGGACCTGCACCAAGCAGGCTTGCTCTCTCTCCGTCAGCCACAAAGCCTCCAAGCTGTGAGGTGCAGAGTGTCCAGGTACAGCAGGTGACCATGGTCCTGGGAGAGGAGGTTTTGTCGCTTTGGAAGCCCCATGGGCGATCGAAAGGTCCAGCAGCATGCTGAACCAATGCTGTCTTGGCCAGGCTGGGGTGATGAGTATCACATCTGCCCTGTCCCTTTTTATCTTCAAGAGGACTTCGGGCAGGAGCGGAATGAGTGGGAACGCGTACATAAGGGTTCCCGTCCAGTCGATGAGGAACACATCGGATATCGATCTGGCCTTACGGCCCCGGAGCGAGCAGAACCTCGGACACTTTGTGTTCCAGGCCAACGCGAATAGGTCCAGTTGGGGAACGTCCCATTTTTGGAAGATCAAAGTCACGACCTCCGGGTGCAACGACCGGTCGTGGCAGGGTAGAAATGACCTGCTGAGGCAATCCGCCTCATCCTTCCTCATTCCCAGGAGGTGAGAGGCAGTCAAGTGAAAGTATGGGGAACTAAAGAGCCATTAGAGTTTAAAGCAATTCCTCACAGAAAACGTCACAAACCAGGCCAGCAGGTTGCCTGTCTAAGCTGCAGCTCCACCCCAACTGTTCTAATGGGGGAGGAGGCTGGAGGCACAGCCAGGAAGCCTCTAAAATTTAAGAAAAAAATCTAGTGTATTATCTGAAAACCAGTAAGTTGTTGTGCAGCTTAAGACTAAGCCAAAGGCAATGCCTACAAGGCGGGTGCAATTGCACACGCACCCTTAGCTTTGCCATTTCCTAACTCCTGGGAGCTGACGTGTGCAGCCATACATTTCTCAATATGCTTCACATTTATTTTCATTGAAAATGGCCCACTGACTAAGAGGCATCTGTCATAGAGCTACAGTCCCCTAAAGATGTAGGGATGCTTTACAGTAGGGGCCCTATTGAAAATGGATGTGGTTAAATCCCTTTTGTCTCACATCCCTAGTGCTCAAAGCACTGCCCAAATTTGACCTTTTCAAAGAAGGATTTGTATTACAGCTAGGGCGAGGGGACTGGGTGACTGTGTGTATTGATGGGTTTGCTGGAAACAATTACCTGGACTGTCCATAATGCTGAGTGGCATTATTGCAGCAGTGGCCTTTTGGATTTTCTTAAAACAGTTCAGTCACTGCTGGTACATGTTATTATAGATAATAAGGCACATATCTTACACGCAATTCATGTTACTCAGAGTAAAGAGGGTTGAAATCAGCAGATTCTGTTGCACAGTAGGCACCCGTAGGATCTTTGAACATTATTGTAAATGTTCCATTTTATCGGTAAGTTTTAAAGTTCATTGCAACACCTCACTTTTGCCTTCATAAAATGAGTCATGAAAAGTCTTTCTGTATCAGTTTCACAACTGATAGCTGCTATCTCATTTCATAAAGAGATCTGTGTCATTAATGCAGGTAAAGATATATTGAGCTTACTCTGTACAATACGTGCCCTAGAGCCAGAGTAAACAGGCACATGACATTTTCCAAGCCTAAGAAGTTCACTTATCAAATAAAACGTGACTGTAAAGTAAAATATAAGAAGTGCCTAGGAAATATTTTCCTTTAGAAGAATGAGAGAAACTAATAGCTAAACTTAGCTAATCTCTAAACCGCCAGGAATTTCAGGTGCTTAACAGCCTTTTGTCTTGACTTCAGCAGCCTGTGGTTGGCTCAGACTGCATTTCACAAGCAACAAGGATGAACAGTCACTGTCATTCTGTTTAATGCAAAGCTGGGTTGATTTTAATAAACCAAGCACTCAATTGAGTGACCAACGGTTTAAAAACAACCCCCAGTTTACAGCAGCTGGAGAGATTTTCAGACAAGATTAATTTTAACACGGTTTTCATGTCCTAATAATTCAGTTTGCCTGTCCTTCATTATCTTGGCTCCATGGCTGAGAATAAAGACGAGTGCTGTATCTTCGCATATGTCCATGCTAGGGTTTTTCACCTGGAATGAGCTGTCTGTCAATTAACTCATGTTTGGGAAGGCTAGCATGGACATTCCTTGTTTTTGTTCCTGGCTAGGAACCTTCGTAGTTTATCTTCAGTCTCAGCCCTGTGGCTAGTGCTCTGTGCTACTAGGTAACATACTTAGGCTCACTCCTTGGGGATGACGGCTGAATTCTCTAGCCAGCTAGGGCTGGGAATGTTTCTTTTTTTTTTTAAATTGTGATGACAAGCTCCACAACTATAATAAAGGGCAGATCCACCAGCGCGTGGAAACAGTATGTCATGCATCTGCCCATGCCCGTTGTTCAGTGTGTTTGAAATTCCATCCCTTGTCAATTTAGGGCCAGGTTTCCAAGGTCTCAGCATTCAAAAACTCTTTTGCAGGACACACTGTTCAGCAATCAGACAGAACGCCAGGGTAAAATGACAGACATATTACAATCCATTTTCCATAGAATATCTCTCTACTGAGGGTAATCAGTTTGTGCAACAGGATTCTACTCAGGAATAAAATGGGCACTTTATCAGCAGGAAACAGAAAGTGGCTACAGCTGAACTACCATGCCAGTACTGAGAGCACAGAGTGGGAGATCCAGGTGTAAGGGCTAGGTCAACAAGAGGCTGTCATGGAAATCAGCCTGGCAGCCAATTCATTTACAACACAAAAATATTAATGCAGGTTTACGGTGCCAGTGCTTCATGTGCCTTTCCAAAAGCAGAGAATTTATTCCCAAAACTCAAAGCAGGAAATACAAAATCCTTCTGCAAGCTCCCTACTAAAGCGCTACCATTACAATAAAAACCCCACCAAAAATGTAATCTGTGCTGCGTCACACTAATTCTGCATTTCTTAATCTTAACGCTGCCCCCTTTGGTCTCCATCAGTCTGTCTAGCTAGTGAAAAAAGGGGGGCTTTTTAAGAAAAAGTTAGCTAATATGATTTGAAAAATCCCTTCACGTTTACATCCTATGAATATCAAAGGTGTATTTTTAAAACGTGAGCTAATATTTTAAGGAGTACAATTTAAAATTCTTGATCTAGAGAGGGTGAGTTGTAAAAATGGGTTTGATTTGACCTAATATAGCCATGACATACATGAGATGAGATTGTGGTCAGAGGGGATAATGCAGATATAAACGGCCTTTAATTTAGCATGTGTCTCTGTAGATTAGTCACTTGAATTTCTGCAGAAAAGGTCACATCTGATAATGCCTGAAATGAGGGGAGAAAGGTTTCCTACATGTGACAAAAAGGAAGTCTCTGTCTATTTCACTGTGGCTACTGGGGACCAAAGCAGCTTCCATCTGTCCTTTTAAACACTTCAAAGAGATTCAAATCAGATGATCAGCCTGATGGCGGTTTGGCTGCACGCAACACACAGTGGGCTGGCTCAGTAAAGCCCTTCTCGTAAGCTTCTAAAATATACCACTGCTCCCTCACCTCCAGGAGCACAGGGAGGGGCAAGTTCATTTTTGCTAGCGTAGGCAGGTTCCTCTCTAGCACTTAACCCAGAGCAAAGCTCACTCCCTGCAGATGAAACAGTCTTGTTAAAACTCACATCAGCAGAAAGAGTTTCTCATGCCAGATAAAACTGCAGTTCCTATTTGCTAGTTCAATAGAACTGCCCACCTCACACCTATGCATTCCATTCAGATTTTGGGGCAACAGGAACAATGCCAATAAGTGAAGCGTGAAATCAAAATACCATGATGTTCCTGTTTAATTTGGGCGTTTCCTGTGCAGAAGGAGCTCTACAGAAACCTAATTTATTTGCATAACATAGCAGAGCACCTTTATTGAAGCAGACATGCCATGCAGTCCCATAGCCAGGCACTACAACCTCAGGGTTTACCCTACAGTGGAGGCTTCCTTGGATCACGGGACTGAGCTTTGCACAGATCTCTTGTCCGGGCAAGTGACTGTTGTTCAGGCCCAAGCACCAGCGTCAGAAAAGAAGGCTAGTGAAATTAGTTGTGATTTTGTCTCAAAGATTCAGTGAGAAGAGTGGTGGGGTGCCCTGCCCGGGTTAACTGACCATCTGGTCCCTAGCAAGGGAACTATAGAAGTACTAGGCTAGGGACCTGGACCCAAGTGGAAGTAACAGAAAAGGATTTGAGCTAGCCCAGAGCTAGATTCGCCCTTGCTGTGGGGCAAATCACTCTTCCCAGAACTATGCACACAGCGGGGGGTGGAAATCAAGAGCCAGGACAAAGTCGGAATGTTTCCCCTGCCAGCCTCCTCCGAAGCTCTGAGAACAGCTTTGAAGTGCATTAGGAGAACCACAGGAGCCCAGCTGAGAGGGGCTGCCCAGCATGGGGGAAGATACCAGTTTCCATGCATTCTTGGCTGTCCTGGCCTCACTGCTTTCCGAAATGCCTTTACTCAGCAGGGAGGCAGTACTGGCCAGATAGGGGTCCCCAGCAAAGCAGATGGACACTCAGACCTTGTGCCACTGCAGCCTCTTCCTGGACCTCTTTTGCCCAGTGGTATTTTAGAAACGGCAGCACAAGCGAGGTGCCCATGTTCACCAAGGACCCTGGGTACGTGTTACTGCACTACCCCACGCCCACTATTCTTTAGCTAGCAGATATGCCTCCCTGTGCTGCAATCCCATCGTCACGTGCAGCACAGACGGACCCTGGGTTACACCACTAGAAGGCAGCATTACGCCTAGATCCAGGAACAGGGCTGCCACGTCCTTGCCCTGCGACAAGCGAGGAATCTACGTATAGCACATGAATGTTTCGGGCTCTGCAGGTCTGTCAGCACCGCAGTTAGCACCCACCGGCATGGCCCAGCTGATTTGGGCCAAGGGCCTGTTTAACTGCATTGCAGACATTTAGCTCAAGGTGGCAGCCTGAGCTCTGGGATGCGCTTACCTCACAGGGTGCTAGAGGCCAGACCTCTACACCCAAGTTGACCAGCCCCTTAGCCTGAGTCCTGCCAGCCACAGGTTTTTAACTGCAGTGTAGACATTGCACGTGGATCTGGAGACAGCCACTGTGAGCCTGGGGCTTGTCTTCCTTCCATATTGGACTGAAACTTCAAAGCAGAGAGTGTGAGATAGGCCTAGTGGAGGGCTGTTAAACCTTGAGAGCTGTATTTCCTGAAAACCCCCTTAAACAAAGAACTGGATACCAGCCAAGCCCAGCCCAGCCTGTTTTTGAAATATAAACATCTGGAGGGACCGAATGGTAACTAAGCAGATCACCTGACAAAAGGAACTGGAGGCATTTTAGGGGGTTAAGAGACCAGGAGCACAAAGCTAAGTATACACAGGAAGAGATTCCAGATGGAGAAGCCATGAGCAAGAAGAAAGGGGAATGGAAAGATCTTGGTTTACTTAAAATGAAGCCCAAAGACTGCTCAAGAATGGCAAAGAAACTGAAGTAGGGGGATGTATACAGGTGTTTTGTCTAGGTCTCAACAGGTCTTAGGCCAGAGGTTCTCAAACTGGGAGATGGCCCCCAATGGGGGGGTGGGGGAGAGGGAGGAGTATGGAACATACTGGGGGCAGGATAAGATGTTTTAGGGAAAAAAAAATCTTACTAGGCATATTTTATCTACAGCATAACTAGCAAAGCTGATTCCTCCCAACATATCAGGTCCTCAGATGCTGCTATATATTTGATGGTGCTGTGCATTTTGGCAGATTTCTTTTAAACTTCTACAAAATCATTGTCTGCTGTAGGTTAAGCTGCTTGGTGCGCACATTTAATTTTAGGCATTGACCACTATCAGTTTTGCTGTTGCTTTTATTGGGAGCATTGGCTGTTTGAATCAATGCCTTAGTTTTTAGTATTTAGAGTCACCTGTTGATTTTTAATTGGCATATGTGCTGGTGTGGTGGGGGCATAAACTACTAGCAACACAAAGAGGGGTGCAGCCAAATAAGTTGGAGAACCACTGTTAGGCTACCTCAACTAGTGATTGGGTGTGGATTCTCTGCAAAGTATGTGCATGCTTGAACTGTCACATCCCTGAAAGAGTGAACTAAGACTTGCACCTTTGGAGCTCTGGGAAAGGATGTGCTTAAACTAGGTGCATAGGGTGTCAGCAGTGCCTTAAGGCAGTGGTTCCCACATCATAGCCTACAGGGTCCTTCAAAGCAGGCTGCCATTTCCCCCCCTAATTGACTGCAGCAGGGAGCTACTGCGTAGGGATCCAGGTGGTGCACACAGGGCATGTGGTTTCCCTGCTGTAGCCAGGTCAGCAAGGAGACAAGCCTCCTGCCTGAACTCCTTCAGTCTAGCTGGGGGGAGAGAAGGTGCTGGAGGCTGGTGACTCTTCAGGGTTGTTTGACTCAAGGGCCACATATTTTTACATGTTGGCAACTACTGCCTTAAGGGATCATAAGATCCCACTGTCAGAGGGACAGTCTGTATCAGGGAAGCATGCTAGATGCTGAAGCCTGCTGAGGCCCAGGAAGCATGACGTGCATGGCCAAGGTGCAAAACTCCAACAGGGCTGGTGGGTGGATTCCAAGCAGGGAGCTTTACCAGCTAACGCACATACTGATAAATCAGTTAATCTAAATTAGTTCCTGATGTTCCTCACCCTTCACTGTTAGGCAATAAAATTTGAAGTAGGGCTATACTGTATGGTTTCATGAAGAGGCTATTGTGTAAGCTATAGCACACCAATTGACAGGAACTGTCATCTTGTATATTTCCATTCATGGATTCTCAAAAAAAGGCAAATATGGACTAGTTGCCCTGTGAACTAGCACCACTTCTCAGAAAGGAAGTGAGTAAACTCTATAAGGCAATGGACTTCATGCTTAAAACTTGCTTGTTATTAATATCTGTAGTTTAGTATGTAGAACTTTAATTCTGCAAACACCATATACAAAAGGAATAGCTAAAGGACTGCAAATGACCCTGATTAAAAAGGTTTATTCCAAGCAGTTTGGTATGGAATGTTAAATGAACAGATTTACATGGAGGAGAAAACTAGTAAAATGGGGACCGACTTAGCATTTCACTCCCGGAAATTTAATATTCCTCGCCTTCATCCTCTCCATCCATTGAGTCCGTGCCCACTTCTTCATAATCCTTCTCAAGTGCAGCTAAGTCTTCCCGAGCCTCTGAGAATTCTCCTTCCTCCATCCCTTCTCCCACGTACCAGTGAACAAAGGCACGTTTAGCATACATCAAGTCGAACTTATGGTCCAGACGGGCCCATGCTTCAGCAATGGCTGTGGTGTTGCTGAGCATGCAGACTGCACGCTGAACTTTGGCTAGGTCACCACCAGGAACAACAGTTGGTGGCTGATAATTTATACCAACCTGGGGGGGGAAAAGAAAAGAAAAGGAGAACTTAGTTTTCTTGTAGGGTATGGCAATGGCTGTTATTACCAACCATAGTTGTAATTGCAAGACATTAATTTTACTTCCTGTAACTGTCTAAAGAACTCTGCAAAAAACAAATGCAAGTTCTCACCCTTAAGTTATTTTATAAACACCACAGCTTTAGTACATTTCCGTAAGCCACACGGCAAGGGATTGAAAAACCACTGTCTAATTTAGGAGACTTGCCTTAAAACCAGTAGGACACCAGTCAACAAATTGGATCGTGCGCTTGGTTTTGATGGCAGCAATAGCAGCGTTCACATCCTTGGGGACAACATCACCACGGTACAACATACAACAGGCCATATACTTGCCATGGCGAGGATCACATTTCACCATCTGATTGGATGGCTCAAAGCAAGCATTGGTGATCTCCGACACGGAGAGTTGCTCATGGTAGGCTTTCTCTGCCGAAATAATCGGGGAGTAGGTTACCAATGGGAAGTGAATTCGGGGGTAAGGCACCAGGTTAGTCTGAAATTCTGTCAAATCCACGTTTAAGGCACCATCAAATCTGAGGGAGGCAGTAATGGAAGACACGATCTGACCAATAAGCCGATTGAGGTTGGTATAGGTAGGGCGTTCAATGTCCAGGTTCCTACGGCAAATGTCATAGATGGCTTCATTATCAACCATAAAGGCACAGTCGGAATGCTCCAGAGTGGTGTGGGTAGTCAAAATGGAGTTGTATGGCTCAACGACAGCTGTGGAGACCTGGGGTGCAGGGTAGATTGCAAATTCTAACTTTGATTTTTTTCCATAGTCGACTGAGAGGCGCTCCATCAGCAGTGAAGTAAACCCTGAGCCAGTGCCTCCCCCAAAACTGTGGAAAATCAGGAAGCCCTGCAAGCCAGTGCACTGGTCAGCCTGAAAGAAAAATATGTACGTTACAGTGGGTAGGTCTGAACATTTAGAAACCAGGAACGAGCAAACAAAACCTTCTTTCCAAGGAGCTCACACATCATAGCACTCTTGGGTATATCTTTATTGAGACTCCCTAGTACAGGAAATCTCCCTCTTTAGTGGCACTGTACTTCAAGATCCATTTTATACCTTTTTACCTCAGTGAAATACAGCTGGATTTCTCAGCTTTTTTCACCTTGCATAGCAGCAGTGTCTAGAATCAGCCAAAAGCAATCAGCTTTTATATTTAATATTTACAAAAAAATTGCTTTGATGTTCTGGACAGACAGAACTGCCCACTAGCAGCCTAGGTTCCAGTGTGACAAGTGGTGTATTTAAACCCTACATGCTCCTAGAAATGTTATACAAGGTTATTGAATTCAGGGACATGAATTGCAACATACTAGAATATTAAAGGAAGCTCTAGTTCCAATCTTTCCCTTAGCTGTTAAAGATTAACACTGCACTCTCTCTTCAAGGGTGTAGAATCCTGCTGGCCAGCAATGATTCCTAGGACCAATTAACAAGCATTGAAGTTTGCAAGAGAAAAGGGAACAAGACAGAATTTGAGTTAGTCTCATGTGTGTACTAACAGACTTGTTTAGAGAGAATTCCCTGGCATTTCCTCTGCAATTTAGATAAATGTTGAGAGCAAGGACTCTGGGGTTAAAACAGCAGCTGGGAATACTTGGAGACTTTCAATACATGCCATATTACCAAACCAAAGGGAAATTCTATGCACTGGCAAGAGCATTCTGTATCCATAATATAGACTACGCACAGCACATACTAGTGCCCCCTAAAAAAGCTGGAAAATAAATACACAAGCAGTTTCGTAACTCAGACTTCATCTCAGCTACTTCACCACATGGTGTGTGGACTGAAGGAACCTCAGACCTCACAGTCTGGCTACAGTTCCTCTCCCACCTTCTTTCTTTGTTCATAAAACCAATGAAGTTAGAAGGAAACCTATTTGAACATAAAGATTGGGCTTCAGCCCACAAAAGCAAGCACTCAGGAGTGGAGGCTAAAACCCTGCTTCTCACCCCTGTGCAGTGGCTGCAGTTAAGAACTGGTCCCATCCCATCAACAACGCAAACCAGTGTGCTATGTGAACAGGCTTCAGCCCTGGCCTTTGTGGGTGTTTTGTTTCAAAAGTTTGTCTAATACTTGGTTTCTATGTAACCATGCTTTTTTAGGCAAATTAAGGGTGCTGGTTCAATTGCAGACTAAGAGGAGAGTCACAAGGTGTCTGATTTTCCTCTGATTGGAGTAATCCATTTTCATACAGCTGAAGAGACATGGCAGGATCTGACAGCAGCTGGAGCACCCCACAGCATCTCTATCTGAACGAGAGACTACAGAGCTGAATTCTGAGCTCCACACATCTCAGAACATTTAAGTTAACTGCCAAACATCACAAACCATGCTGTAGAAAGCTCAAAAAGGGACAGTCTCCAGGGTAGAAAAAACTGGAACTTACCAGCTTCCTGATACGCTCCAGAACCAAGTCAATTATCTCTTTTCCAACCGTGTAATGGCCTCGGGCATAATTATTAGCAGCATCTTCCTTGCCAGAGATCAGCTGCTCAGGGTGGAAAAGCTGCTTGTACGTCCCATTGCGCACTTCATCTGGAAACAGAACATTGCACGTGATCATTTACAGTAAGTTAGTTTGGGCTTAGACCAAAAAATTAAGCTTGCACGCCTAAAATAAGGCACCCAAATCCACCCCATGACACCTCAATAAAAGTGGCTTGACTTTAGAGAGGGCATCTTTAAAAGATGCCCAGATGCCTATTAGTTCAGTGGATGTTTAACATCCAGGAAAACCAAATTGCTTATTTAGATCTCTCAGGAATTTGCATGCAAGTCTGAGCTTTTTGGCTTTAATACCACCCTGGCTCAGGTAAACATTAAACTACACAAAACTTGTATTTAATAAATACTCTGATCTAAGCAACAATCTTCCAGATTTGAAAAATTCTGGATTTCCAAAGCCAGAAGGTGTAACAATGATCATCTCCCAACCTCCTGTATAACACAGGCCAGAGACTTTCACCAGTGTTTCCTGCAGTGGAGAAAGTTTTCCTACTACATAAGCATACAAACATCTAATTCAACCACAAGTTACTGGACTATTTTCTGGAAAAACTTCCGATTTCTACTGGAGGAATAAAAAAAACCATGATTTGAAGGCCGTTAGGCACCTAAAGTGCAGAAAGCCCCTCAAGAAGTACCTACACACAGTGAAAGCAAAAGGGAATTAAGCATGCTTAAGTGCTTTTGAAAAATCACTCCTGGTGCTATACCTTTAAAAAACTGGCGTTAAGTGATAGTTTACCTCTTCCTATGATAATTCCTTCAAATGGTTGTTTACCAAATGGTTATAAAATCTGCATCTTATTCTGGTATGATTTTTTCCTAGATTAAGCTCAGCCACTGAACCTTGTGCCTTTGTCTGTTAGCTTGAAGAATCTTCTCCCTATCCAGGAACAAATCCCTCAGCTGTGTCTCCTCCTCCCCGTGTTTTCACAGCTGAGCCCTTTCCAGTTTTTTCCATATCATTTTTAAAATACAGACCCTAGAACTGGACACAGTATTTCAGTAGTGACCTCTCAGTGTATCTACTTCTGCTCAATATTCCCCCTCCAGGATGCAGTCCTCAGCCTTTTTTTTTTTAAAAAAAAATATAAGACCTTGGCTTTGGCAGTATGGAAAAGCATGTTTGAGTGCTTGGTAAAATGGGTGCGATCCAGATGGTTGGTTAGTCATCATTCACCACATCACTAGTCTGTACGCTACCTGGAAGACGAGTTAGAAAAGGGGACACTTACCTGCTCAGTAACTGAAGATTGAGATGTGCCCCATGTGAACGTATTCCACAGTTGGCAAGTGCATGTCCAGTGCACACGCCAGAGAACGTTCTAGTCAGAAGTATCTTTGGGTCAGTGCATGTACCCTTCCTTTCCTCATGAGCTTAACAAGGGTGTGAAGGGTGGAATCACCCCAACACCAATTCCTTCACCATAGGAGACCAGGACATGAAGACTCCAAAGTAGCAGGGATGGCAGAGGGGTCATGAAATATGCATACAGACCACACCTCTCACAGAACATCCATTGCTGTACAGATAACCGAGTGCTAGTCCATAGTTGGTGACTCCTAAGCAGTACCCCTTGTTGGAAAGCAGAGCTAGGAGTCTACAAACATGGACTAAATCTTCCATCATCCCAGGCTCCGACAGGGGGTTGGGATTGTAGGTGGGGTCAGAGATCATGTACCATCCAGAACTTGTCATGTGGCAGTTACTCCATGCAGACACAGTATGGTCCCGATGAACTTGGTGTGCCACGTGAGCGTTAATGTGGATTTCTTCTCATTCACGAGCAGGCCCATATATGTCCAAAGATAAGACAGTCCAATTCTCCAGGAAGGATGGTGCTCAGTCTGTGGCTGCAGGGGGAACCTTACCAGATGGCAGACAGAGTGGCTGGGTCCAGGAACCTGAATGGCACTGGGGTGAACACAACTTCAACAGCCACAAGCTTGCTTGGCCCCGGTGACGTGGTCCAAAACAGTGAAGCAACAGTGGATTGGTGTGGTGACAGTCTAGGCACCCATGTCAAAGGCAACAGGAAGGCAGGTACCAGGGACAAGCTTCTGCCCACTGCCTCAGTATTGAGGCTAATAGAAAGGCTAACATGTCAGGAAAGGCCTCTCACAGCCAGCTCCACTCAATGGTACCATCTCCAGTGCTCAGGGAACTTTTCCTAGTTGAGTGCACAGTGTGGCAGCCTTATACAACCTCCAAGCCACATAAGGGGAGGGTGCTCTTTGCTCTTCTTCCCTGAGACTTGTGCTCCAGTTCCGATTTGTCTTGATGCTTCCCTGGATGAGGAAGCCACAGACCTGAGTGAACCCTCAGCTAGTTACAACATATCAATGCTGGGGCAGATTTCTAGGACTTCGGTACCCTGAGGGACCAGACGCCTGGAACCCCAGGTCAGAGTCTGTCCTCACCACCTGTTCCATGTGGAAATCCTCCAGGCATCCATCTCCTGAGCACTGCATCCACTTCAAGGACATGCTGATGATGTCAGAGTAATTTAGGATCTGCTCTGGCAAGGGGCACAGCCAACGCCTCGTGTGTCGGTCACTGACAGGGATAACCACCTTGCAGGATGGGCAGTTAAAGCCTGAGGACTTGCTATGGTCAGCCATGCCAGCTGGTACCATCAGCAACCATGGGGGAAGATCCTTCTCCCCCCCCCCCCAAGCATCCCATAGACCTAATCAAACCGCCACTGTTAAGTAACTGCAGTGCTGAAGTGGAGATTAAATACTGATGGGAGCTGCAGCAACATGTACCAGCAGAGAAGAAATTTGGCATGGCAGAGTGGTTCCACCCTTTATACCCTTGCAGAGTGCACGAGGAAAGGAAAGGCACTTGAACTGCCCCGAAAGACACTGCTGACTAGAAAATCTCCAGTGTGACCACAGAGAATGTACCATCACCAACTGTGGAATATTTCTAGCTCCTAATACTCAAAATAGGATGGCCTTAGTATACCTTTCAGTCCTATATTTCAGGAGAGCCTGTGTGCACCTACTTGAGACCATCATGCCAATCTCACTAGCCAAGGACAGAAAAGCTTCCTTTGTAAGCCAAGAAATCCACACTAATGTAAAACTCTCCTGCTGTCATACCAAAAAGTACAGGGTGCGTTCAGCACAGCAGTTGCTATCCCATTTGGCTTTAGCAATTCTAGAATGTACGGTAATGAAACTCCAGAGATTAATTAAAGCCAGGTGGAATATTGGGTTTTATAGTTAATTCTAGAGGATGTTGCCTGCTGTTTTTGCATATATTCTAACCCAAAAGTCAGCCTTAAAAAAATCTGCCTCATGATAAAGCAGCATTAGAGATTTGAAGAGACCGTTATCTTACTTATTGCTGCAGTTCAGCATGACAATTTACCCAACATGATTTGTACCCCAGCAAGCTGCTATTTAAAGGAAAACTTTTTCTAGAAAAAGGAAAACAAAGTAGTGGCACCAAATGAAATGGACGTGCTAAGGGACATCTGTGCTCTTCTAGAATGTACTGATTTAAGTCAGTCTTTGCAAGACCTTTTTGCATTAGCACTGCAAGGCATGCAAAAGAACTGAAGAAAGTGAAAGAATGAGGAAGACAGCAAAAGAGGCAGTGGGTCCGGGGTAGTAACAACATGCCTAAGAAGTTTATAAAGAGGCTGGCAGTCAAGAGTGAACAGTAGTTGGAAAATGCTAGCTGAGCTAAAAAGAAGCTGCTGTTGGGGGTAGGAAAATTGACTGAGAAAACCACAAAAATGAAGCAATGGCAAGTATCACAAATCATCAACTCACTCCTGTTAGTTTCCACAAGTGTGGTTTCTGCTAGAGGAACATAAAATGCAGAGTCATGGAGTAAACAGAATGTTCTTAATGCACAAGGTGCTTTGAGAATTCTCAGGATGCGTAATATCCAGCAAATCTGAAAAGGTTGCTAGTGCCTGTAGATACTCTACCTATGAAACAATAGGTCAAGTGTTTAAATATGATCTGTTGAGGGTCTAATGTTGGGAATACTCAGAAAACACTTTAACCCCACAGCACTAGTCTAAGCAGCAATGGATAACAGAGGGCAGTCTCCTCTAAGTTCTTTCAACTTAGAAGAGCTTGTTTGTTTGTTTTTTTATTAAGGAGCCTGTTTTAAAGGCTAAACAAAAAAGCAGAAAGTTATATGTACTCTTGGCAGAAGAGTCATGGTTACATACTTTGGCTAAGCTGTGTGGGGAGAACATGTAAAGCATTTAGAATATTTACAAGGCATCAGAACAGAAACAAGGGAAATGGGACCCTCAGACCAACATTGCAGCCTGTCGGTTACGCCAGTTCTCATGGCACAGCTCTTAGAAATGCATAACACACTGTGGACTGCATTTACCGATCACTGCAGGTTCCAGATCCACAAACACAGCACGGGGGACGTGCTTTCCTGCACCAGTCTCGCTGAAGAAGGTGTTAAATGAATCATCACCACCACCAATTGTTTTGTCGCTTGGCATGGTGCCATTGGGCTGAATGCCATGCTCCAGGCAGTAGAGTTCCCAGCATGCATTGCCAATCTGCACACCAGCTTGGCCCACGTGGACTGAGATGCACTCACGCTGTAGAGACAAAAACAAGAAAATTAAGGTTTCTTGGCAGGAACAGTGGCTTTCTCGTCTAGCAAGACAGCACAGACTGCTTGGAACCAACATGCTGCAGAATTATTAAAACTGCACCCATAACATTAGCCTCATTTATAAGGGTTAAAAACAACTGGAACAGGTTCAACACAAAACCTCCCCTCCATGCAGACGAACCCTTTGGAGATTGTCAAGTAACATTTTACAGGCTCATTCTTCTCTTCTTTGTTCATGTCCTTCAGGTCTCGGAGGACAAGTTTCAACTCCTCCCACACATCTCCAGCAGATTCTGTCCTCTCCCAATCTGAGACATATTGGTTTTTCCATTTTGAAGATAATTTAAGTTGAAAATCGTTTAAATAGCCACCACCAACTTGTGTATCATTGGTAGGAGACGATGTTTTAGGGTTTCTGGACACCATTAACTAAGCCACCCCAGCTCCAGTATATTTTATCATCAGCTGCAGCTCCATCAGCAGAGAGCGCACAATAGTTAAGGCAAACTGAGGCCAGCTTTCCCTATCCTATTAGTCTTAAAGGTGCATAAAACTGACCCTAACGTCCACCCCTTCACCATTTCCTTTCAGGAACTCTTAAATTTAAGTTGCGCATCCAGTAAGGAAAGTACTTGTTTGTAAAATAATTCTCCCCAGAGTTGAATTAATAAAAATATGGAACTTTGGGCTCTTACATGAAGCTACAGATATGCCTGCATTGCTTTTGAGCATATCCTAATGCAAGGAGGATAGTTTCTGTTCTCAAAGAGTCAGCCCTGAAAGATTTCCTAACACTGTCTGAGCAAAGTTCTGCTGCACCCCCACCAGCCAATTCAACTGCTCAGTTCCCAGCTTAGTTAGATGGTCAGAAGCCAGTATCAGAATATCAATGCCAGTATTAAGATCACAGAATACTGACTCTGTCCCAAATACCAAAAAAGACTTTTGGGTGTTTTTTAATACTTAAACACAGCACCTGACTGCCCATGTTCAAAAGGCCGGCCTCTACATACCAATCTTCACCACACCCCTGAGAGGTAGGAAGGGATTTACATTTAGCAGATGGGTGAGCTGAGGCGGCAGTCTGGTGAGTTGATCTCAACTCCACAAGTCAATAACAAGGCTGTGATTGAAACACCAGAGTCCCAGGTCTGTGCTCATTTTTCTAATCTACTAAAGAACCTTGGTTTTTGGCCTCTGGCTGGAAGGCAAACGTTCAAAAATAGGTGCCTGGTTATGCTGCCAAGTCCATACTCAGGCACCAAAACACGTAGCCTCAAAAATCTGCTGGTTCCTCAGCACTACAGAAAGTCAAATCAGGCCACTTACTGAGCTGTTTAAATAGGATCTTGGCAGTGTCCTACTAGGTATCCATGACAAGCCTGTTCTAATAGTCACACCCACAGCTTCATTAATGTAGAGTTAAAGCTGGAAGTGCTCAGTGCTGCCCTGTGCCCCCCAGAAATTCCCAAACAAGTACGGGCTGGAAAACCAAGATGTTGGTTCCCACACAAGCTTGATTCTGCTGCCTTTCATCTCTCTTTAAGGCATCTACCTAGGCCGATACCAATATGTTAACACCTCCCTTAGCCTCTGCCAACCAGCAGCCAGGACTCCCCAGTTCAGTGGTGTTGCACAGAACCATTGGGCTCACTGGATTAAGTGCAGAGACAGTGGCAGGTTTGGTTAAGGAGAGGTAAGGTGTTATATCCCCTGGGGATTAATATCTTATCCACAGAGGAAAACACTTTACAAAGGAGGCCAGTTTCATTACCCCCATTTTACAGATTGGCAAACATAGGCATAACGAAGTGAAGTGACTTTCCCAAGGTCACCCAGACCAATAGCAGAGTTCAGAACAGAACCAAAGGTCTGAGTCCCAATCCAATGTCCTATCCACAAGATCACACTGCCTCCTTTTGTGGGTGGTGTGAGAAGTATCACTTTCGGAGGTCCTTCTAAAGTCAGAACATTACCAAGCAATTCCAGGCTTAATATTGGTAAGTCTTATAAAAAACCTGCTACTTTTACTGTAGTTGTTTTTGTTACTTGTCTTTTTCTCCCTTGGACACAGTTAAGCATGCAAGAAACGCTTGGTTTTTGAGAAAGTGGGGTAATTAAGTGGGACATGACTGAAGGGATTGGGGTGGAAGAAGGAGGCTATCACTCTTCAGCAAGCAGCTGGAAGACTGAAGTGAAGAGGGGCTACCCCCATCAAGGCTCAGTAAAGAGTCTCTCCCCTTCCTCCCAGCAGTAGGCAAGGGGAGCTTCATAACCTTTTCTCAACGCTGGGAACTGAGCTTAGGCATTTCACATCTGCAAGCTCGTTTGGGGAAGGTCACCATTCTCCACTTCCCAGCCTCAGCATTGAGTGTCTAGGCCAGCGGTTCCCAAACTACCACGTTGTGTACCACCAACACAAAACGCCACCACCTGTAGTACCACCACCATTTCTGGTCACATGGCTGGAAGTTCAGGAAGGGACCCATCGAAGAACTAAGCTACTGGATGGATGCTCCAGTTGCGAAGGTAGCTTAAGCAGACCAGCAGCAGCAGCTTAGCCAACTAGAGCATCGGGCAGCTTAGACATGTACCACTGGGAAGTGGCCTGTGTACCAGTTTGGGAACCTCTGGTCTAGGCTATGCACCAGATCAGCTGGTTTTCAGCTCCCCTTCCATCATCTCAACAGTGTGCATGCCTCAGAAGGTTCTCTATGGCAGGGGGAGGGTTCTCATTTCCCCTGCAACTCAAAATTCACAGATACAGTTTCAAAACAGTACAGCACTGGCCCTGAAATCAGCCCTTTGTCTCCCCCATGTGCTTTCCCAAAGCCTGAGGTGAATGAAAGTGGGACAACCCAGAGCACTGATGGACCCTGATTGCCAAACAGCAGACATTACCTCCCAAACCCCAAGCAAGGTAAGGCTCTAAAGAGCCAGAATAGCCCACTGAGGGGAACACTGAGGCACAAAAATTAAGCAAGCTGGGCAAGGCCACACAGGGAGGCAAAAATAGAATCCAGGTTCCCTGAATCTTAGACCAGTGCATTAGCCACAGGACCATCCTGCATCCAAATCTTCCTGCCCATTGAAAAGGGTTCTCTACTCAAACCCCAGACAAAGGGGAAATGCAAAAAAATTGCACTTAAGCAATTTGCCCAACATCAAAAAAAGCCCAAGCCTCCTGGCTCCTAGCCCATTCTTCTCCACAGCACCATCTTTTATTGCTTCTGCAGTCCCTGCTTCACACACAGCCATTGCATAGACACTCCATGGCCTTGTCTACACGAGACAAGAAAGACTACTTAAATTAGGTCAAAGTATAGCCACTGAATCCATATCCACACTGTCAGTGGTGTGCTCCTGGTGAGGATGCACTTCCATCCACTTAACTGTCAGGGCATTGCATAGTACTGACTGTCCTGTTCCCGTTCCCCCCCATCAGTGGCAGGGTCCTCATAGCCAAAAGGCAATATAAGTAAGTGTCAGCTTAAGTACAAGGTCCAGCTCTCTGCAAGACACTGTTTGGCTAAAAGCTGCTCATTCCACAGAACCAAATAAACCAGCAAATAATTTTTCATTTGTGTATTTGTAGAGCTGGACCCTGGATTTTCAACAGCTCCCGTTTGCTAAACTTAGAGCAAAGAGTCTCAAAAATGCTCAGCACCCCCAACATTGAGCTCTCCTGAAAATCAGATATCCAAATGGGATTGGAGCACTGCTGAATATCTGATGTTGATTGAGGATGCTGAATCCTTCTGAAAGCTCCAGTCTAGATCAGTGCAACACAGTCCAGGAACAGGATACTTGTATGGAGCCCTCTCAATTTGCTCTGTATCTATGCAGTGTCCTAAGAACCACTTTTTAATAAGCAGATCTTTTTTGGGTCCCCGTAGCTAAGAACCTTCTTGGCCAAACGTGCCTCACCCTCATCTTGAGATGGCACAGCAGCTTTCCAAGCTCTGCGTCTAGGCATGTGTATTCTATAGCACAGAAGTTTAATAAACGGGAAAGCTTTTCTTCCTAGACTGACCTATCATGCTGATGTCTGAACATCCTAGCTGTACTCCGGACGCTCTGCAGAAATACATAACTGTGACCCAGTGGGAAAGAGCAGATCCCCGTAGCCGGGACACGGCGGTCCCTCGATTTCACTGCTTGCTACCCTGCCATCCATTGAAAGGCACCAGCTTGGGCAGCGTGGGGAAGCGGACAGGAATCGCCCTTCTCACGGGAAGTGGCCTCGGCGAGCCCCTATTCAGAGCGACAGAAAGGCGGGCCAGGCAGCCCCCCAGTAAGAACTCAGCCAAGTTGGGTTTAGTTTAAGGCCCACTCAGCCCTACCCCGTCACAGGAGCCCGCCCCTCACACAGGCACACGCCTCCGGCCCGGAGTGCGCAGGCCCCGCGAGCCCTACGGACACCGCCCGACGGCAGGCACCGCGCCGAGCACCGCACGCGGCGTCTGAGGAGGGGGCTGCGGGAACAAAGGCCGGGGCTCCCCGCGGCGCGGCGCCGATGCCCACAGAGGGCGGGCGGGAGCCAGGGTCTACCCGCGGCTGGCCCGGGCCCAGGGATCCCCGCCCGCCGGCCGGCCGGACCGGGGTCAGCCATGTTCTGCAGGCGGCAGCCACCATTTTGAACCGGGTTCGCGCCGGGAGCGTTTACACGGTGGGCGCGCCGCACGCGGACCGGGCCACAGCGCCCCCCTGTAGCAAGCCCTGGACCAGGGGGGGGGGCGGGGAGCGAGCACGCCCGCGCTTCCCCCCCCGCCCCGGTGCGCGCAGCCCCACGGCGCACTCCGGCCCAGCGCTGCACCCTCCGCGCCCCCGCAGGGGCAGCCCCGGGCCCCACAGAGCCGAGCCCAGCCCGGCCCCCCGCGCCCGCGGCCCTGACCATGTCTCCGGCGGCAACAGACGCGCGACGGGTCTGGACAGCGCCGCTCAAAAAAAGTGTCGGGGGGGGCGGGCGGGGCCCTGTTATATCGGGCGCGCTCGCCCCGCCCCTCGCTCCTCATTGGCCGGCGCCTGCCCCTCCCTAGCCCACCATTGGACGGCCGGTACGAATGCGGGCCTGCGAGCCCGGCCATTGGGCCGTTCGTACCTGCCTGGCCGGGGCTGAGTTTAGCTCCCGCGCCCGCCAGCCGAGGGGGCGGGGCGCGCTGGGGGGAATGTCCCCACCGGGCCCAGCGCCGAGCATCCCGCTGCCCTCGGATCTGGTCTCGCCCGTCCCCCCGCTCCCGCCCCCCCTCAGCTTTGCGGGCGCTGTCCAGGGACATCCCCCGGGGTGTCATCATCCGGACGAGGGGTGCTGTGCTAGCAGGGCCAGGCCCAGGGGTGCTACAAAGGAGTGGGAAATGGCACCAGCGGAGTCCCTGGCCCACCCCTTTGCCAGGATCCAGCAGCTGGACCCAGACCCAAAAAAGTCTGAGTTCCCATGCCAGGAGCGGGAAGAAGTGAATGATTTCCTTTTGCTGGCTTGATGTGGAGAACACAGTCTGCCTCATTGCCGGGAAGGAGACGCACATTACAAGAACTAATTGTCACCGGTCACACATTCTCACCTTCAAAGGTTGTGAATAGGCCTCAGCTATTTTAATGTATGGACTTCACTATTACCTACCCCACTCGTTGTACCTTCCCCTTCACTGTATATATATACCACCTGCCTGATTCCCATTCCCTGCCTCTGACAAAGTGGGATAAAGCCCACGAAAGCCTCTGCTTGCAAAAATTAAATTTGTTAGTCTTTAAAGTGCTACAAAACTCTTGTTGTTTCCTTCGGATGTCCTTGCTGTGTCTCTGTGCTGCTAAAGGTCTGGAGATGAACCCTCTCTGACCTGAAAAAAACTCCTTTCATTGGCAAAATAATTCATGCTATGCATGCTCAGCCCTCAACTCTGGTTTTACAACACTAGAAAGACAAGGTGGGTGAGGTAATATCTTTTTGCATGTATAGCTGTAATAGCTGGAGGGATCCGGATGAGACTAGCATGGTCCCTTCTGACCTCTTTTGGCCTACCTTGACAGGGAAAGGCTTCTGTGGGACGGGAGAAGAAAGTTGCCTCTTTTCCAGGACCGAGTTTGAAGCAGGACAACTGACAACAATGCAGGGAGGTGAATTTGATCATGATAGTGCTCCAGCAAATGTGTGGATCATGGGTGATTAACCTAGTGATTCAGAGAATAACCGTGAAGTGTGCAATGGACTACGCCAATTGTCAGGTCTCCTGGTGCTCCTGGATGATGGCAACTTCTAAAGAAGCTGTTTTTTATGTAACCAGGCCAGAAGATAGGAAAGAGCTGTCAACTGCCTTGATAAGATTTGGAACAGGCTTGGCCCACGTTGAGATCTGATGTTGCTATGTGAATTCTAGATCCATAAAGTTACCAGATGCCCAGAATTGACTAGGACTTCAAGGCAAACATCCACGATGGCCTGATATCTTAAGTGGATTGGAATCCAAAGGGGAGCAAAATGAAGTGCTGCCACCAACAGTGTGCCTGTGAGCTAGAATGAGGAGAATTACACCGTTCTCATCCCAGACCTTCATTCGAGGTTGGTACGTGGTGTTTCTTGGCTGGGAGATGGGTGGACTCTTCAATGGGCAACCTGAGGCATAGTGTCTGGCTCTGCCACAGTACAGACGTAGGCCCGCCAGGTGTTATCAGTTTCTTTCCAACCCCAGAAAATCAGGGTCAGATGGTGCTAAGTTGCACTGGCTCTGGTTGTTGCGTGAGGTCAGCGTGGGGCAGTGGTTGGGCAAGTTTGACCTGGACTGAAAGGGGTCAGGGTGTTGCCTTCTTTTCTTGAAGACATTCTTCTAGTCAGCTATTGATTTCAATGCTGAGGTTGATAAAGACACCCAAACTGACAGGGATTTCTGTCTGGGCCAGTTCTTCCTTTACTTGGTCACTCAGACCAAGCCGGAAATGGCGGTGCTGCATGACCTTAGTCCATTCCATGTCAGCTGTGGAGCAATGGAATTCTGTGGCATAGCTAGTGATCAGCTGGCAGCTCTGTCTCAGGACCCAAAGTGCAGACTCCACCATGCATGTCTGGTTTGGGTTGTTGGTTTTCATGGCCTGGATAAAGTTCTGGAACTTCCTCAAGAGGGAACTAGATTGTTCAGCAAGGGAAAGGCCCAGGGCAGTGCCTCCCTGGTCAGGACACTTGACTAGCTCCACCTTGGCTGTTTCCGTGGGGTAGGTCTGTGGTCTCATCCTGAGCAAGAGGCAGCGTTGGTTCAGGAACCCACAAGAAGTCCTGCAATCCCCATCGAACCTGTCTGGGAGGGGAATCTTCAGTTCTGTTACCACCTGGTGGGAGGCTGGGGCCTAAGGGTTGCACACTGCACCTGCCAGACCTGCCCTTGCAGATTCTGTAGGGAACTCAGCAAGTCATCTAGGGAAGGGCAACTCTGGGTGGGATCCATCCAGGCAAGTGACTTTGACTCCTTCCCCTCTCTGAGTCTTCTCCCCTTCAGTTTTGGGCTGCTCTAACTGTTAAGGACTGGGCTGTGGACAGCTGTTCCCAATGGCAAGGAATCAGATGACAGCCAGGAATCAGAAGCCAAGGGTCAGAACCAGAGCATCAGCCAGAGCAGGGACAGGGCCATAACCAGGAGCCAAACACAGAAGCGAGTAAGGAAGGAGCTGAGAGCAGGAAATGGGATGCTATTGTGGAGCTAGCACCCCAGGCTTGGTTTAAGAATGTGCCTGCTGGTGTCTTTAGCCAGTCAGGAGGCCAGGTTAATTAGCTGAATCAGCTGAGAGCAATGAAATGGGTCTGGGTTCAGCTGTGGGTCCCTGGCACATGGCTTCCCAGGACAGGATCCCCAATCCTGTAAGCATGTCCTACTTTCTTTGATCCTAAATACATAACTTTGCATTTGGCCTTATTAAAGCACACATTATTTCCTTGCACCCAACTTACCAAGTGATCCAAAAATAACAATTTTAAAAAGTAAGTTTCTAGGCTTGTTGGTTACAAAGAAAAGCCTGAAAGCTTTTACCTAAAGGCTCAGAAACCAGAAAGTAAATAAAAACCACCACATTTATAATTTTGTAAAAATCTCATGTTTTTAAGATAATCCCATAATTGTGTGGGGCCTGATTCAAGATTTTTGAACCCTGGAGGTTGGCAATACTGTTTAGGCCCCTTTTCCTCCTTAGCCAGTTCAATAGGTTAGCTCCTACATTGTCAGTAGGGCAGAATCACAATGTAGAATTCCACTCATCTTCAAGGATGTTATATGGCAGAAGCTAATCATAGGAGACCTAGCAACAGCTGGAACATGGAGAAGGAAAAACAGAGAGAAACATTCACCAGCTCATTGGTTCTCATTGAATTGTTTTGTGAGTGCATAAATTGCTCTATTCTGGGTTTAATTATTAACCAGCAAAACAGGCCAAACAGGGCAGACTGGGAAATTATAGCACTCCCTCGTTCAGTTTAGGCAAGGCTGGGGACTTTAAACACCTACACAGGGCACAGATTGCCCTGAAATAGCTGGCTTGGTTTGCCTTAACTGCACTTAGCAAATGGATTTTTATGTGCAGATTAAAAGTGATATCACCAGATCCGCTGACTTTAGTGAGGAAAATTGGGTTTTGCTGCTATTTTCCCCTAATAACTCTGCAGAACTAATATAGGTATGGGCCAGGCATCTGGGGGCTATTATGAGCTACAGAGTTAACTGAGATCCAATTGCAGGGCCCCATTTTGCCTCAGTGACACCTGTAGGGTGTCATTAAGACACTGGGGTTGCACAGTTGTCACTTGGGGCAGATTTTGGCTTGAAGAGGCTTTGGCCTGGATGCACAACGAGAGTGAGGCATTACAACCTCACCATCACAGTGCCCAACTTTTTGGCACCAAGAAATTCACTGCGAGTCACAAAGCCTGAGCTAGGTGCCTAAGCACCTGTACAACGAAGGGGGAGAGCTAGGCACCTTAGACATTGATTCACAGAAGCCAGCATGCTAGGCAGAGAGCCGTCTAAGACAGCTATTGGGAGATGCTGAAAAAAGGGGTGTGCCCCACCTGCCTCTGCTAGTGACCCACAACTGGAAACCCTCTTTGGGGTGAGGTAACTACGTTGTGTTTTGCAAGAAGCCAAGGGAAATAGGACTCCCTTCATAACTTTTAGCCCAGTGGTTACGATACCCTTTGTTCACGTCCCTCTCTCTGCCTGAATTTGGCTCTGTCACTTCTCAAGCAAGTGCTGTAACCATTGAGCTATGGGATATTCTAATGTGAGGTTCCCTCAGTCTATCCTGTTGAAGCCATTCCACTGTGGGTAAATAATAAAAGAGTCATGGGAGCAGGAGATTCTGGAGTGAACTGTAAATCAAGGAACTAGGCCTTGACTTCAACTCCTCACTTCCGTTCAGTGCTAGCCAAAATATCACTCATCTCCTTAACTCTGTACCCACCCTGGCTAGACATCTGGCTCTCTGGGACACCAGGAACCAGTGAGGAGTCACAGAGATCATTGTTGTCCTCTTCTTCATTTCCCTCAGACTCCACCAGCTCAGAAGAACATTGAGCTGCCACTGCAACATTCTCATCATTCACAAAGGAGAGAGATTCAGTGGGAGTAGTCGGCCTATCTGTTTTCCAAGAGTGGTAAGCAGTGCACCTCCAGGCAGGGATCTAGCATCATCACTGCAGCATGCAGGATTGGGCGTTTGAGGATTCACCATGTCAGGGGAACAGAGCACCCCACTTGGAGCTCCAGGCGTAGAGTTACCACCCACATAACACTGTCCTCCTGCTCAGGGCACAGTTCCATCCTCAGCCATTGCCAACTGCTCAGGGGTCTCCAAAGTTTTAGCCCTTTCAGAAATAGTCACAGAATCATAGAACCATGGGGTTAGAAGGGACCTCAAGGGTCATATAGTCTAACCTCCTGCTAAGATGCAGGATTTGTTGTGTCTAAACCATCCAGGACGGATGCTTTCCAGCCTCCAGTGAACAAGCTTCCACAGCTTCCGGAGGCAGTCTGTTGCATTGTCTTACTATTCTTACAGCGAGGAAGTTCTTCCTGAGATATATAATCTAAATCCGCTATGCTGTACCTTGAACCTCTTGCCCTTATACTGCCCTTTGTAGCAAAAGAGGACAACTTTCCTACATCCTTTTTATGGCAACCTTTCAAGTATCTGAAGACCGCTATCATATTCCCCCTTAATCTCCTCTTTTCCAAACTAAACATATCCAGTTCCTTCAGCCTTTGCTCATATGACTTGCATTCCATCCCCTTCATCATCTTTGTCACTTGCCTCTGGATCCTTTCCCATTTCTCTACAGCCTTTGTATACATTGATGACTAAAATTGGACACAGTACTCCAGCTGAGGCCTAATCAGTGCGGAGTAGAGCGGTACTGTCTCTCCCATGACTTGCATGCTATGCCTCTGTTAATGCAACCTAAAACCGCATTTGGTTTTTTTTGGAACAGCTGATTCATGCTGAGGCTGTGATCCACCACAGCTCCCAGATCTTCTTAGCAGTGCTGCTGCCAAGCCAGTTTCCCCCTATTCTATATTTGTACATGTGTTTTTTGTTCCATAAGTGTAGCACCTGACATTTGTCTTTGTTGAATTTCATTTAGTTGTCTATATCCAATTTCTCCAATTTATCAAGATCCCTCTGAATTTTAGCTCTATCCTCCAAAGTATTGGCAACCCCCACAGCTTTGTGCCATCTGCAAACTTGATCAGTGTGCTCTCTCTACCTACATCCAGGTCATTAATAAAAATGTTAAATAACATTGACCACAGAACAGATCCCTTGTGGAACACCACTTGAGACCTCCCTCCAGTCTGACATCGTTCCATCAATAGTTACTCTTTGTTTGCAGTTATTTAGCCAATTAGGTATCCACTTAATGATTGGTTATGGTAACTTTGCTAGTCGTCTGGTCATGTTATTTTTTTGTGAGAAGACTGAAGCAGAGTAGACACTGAGCAGCTGTGTCTTCCTATCATCTTCTGTTATCAGGTTACCTTCTCCATTAAGCAGCGGACCCGCACCATCCTTGATCTTTCTTTTTTGTCTGACATATTTGAAGAACCCCTTCTTTTTGTTAACATTTCTTGCCAGCTGTAACTCATTCTTTGCCTTGGCTTTCCTGATTTTGTCCCTACATGCTCGTGTTATTCCCATGTATACTTTCTTGATGACCTCCCCCTCCTTCTATTTCTTTTATGTATCCCTTTTGGCTTTTAGATAGCTAAAAAGCTCCTTGTGCAGCCACAATGGCTTCCTGTGGCTCTTCTTATCTTTCCACTGCATCGGAATAGCTTGATGCTGAGCCTTTATTTTTACATCTTTTAGAAACTGCTAGCCCCCTTTAACTCCTTTTCTTCCTAATTGATCTTTCCATGGGACCTTGCTTACCGTTTCTCTGAGTTGGTTGAATCCGCCTTTCTGAAGTCCAGTGTTTTGCTGTTCTCATGTTCTCCCTTTCCATAGGTTCTTGAATCATATCAGATAATGTTCACTTCCTCCCAACTTCCTGAACACTTTCATGTTTGCAACTAATTCATCTCTGTTGGTGAAAACCAGATCCAAAAGGGACAACTCCCTAGTTGTTTCCTCAACTTTCTGAATCAGAAATTTGTCCCCTAAACATGCTAAGACTTTACAGGATATATTCTGTTTTGCTACAATAGTCTTCCAGCAGATATCAGAGAAGTTTAAATCCCCCATTAATGCTAGCTCATATGTGTTAGCTAATCTTGTTACTTGCTTGTAGAATAACTTATCCACTTCCTCTTCCTGATTTGATGGTCTATAATAAACCTCTCCACCATAATGTCACTACTGTTCTTTTCCACTGTTATCCTCAGCCAGACACGCTCAGGAAGTCTGTCGCCCCTTGGAGCAAGTGTATACATTCTTGACATATAGCGCAACACCTCCTCCTTTTTAACCATACCTATCCTTTTGGAACAAGCTATACTCAATGCTGGTACTCCAGTCATGGGAGTTGTCCCACCGAGTCTCTGTGAGGCCATTTAAGTCATAATTTCTACGTATACCAGGACTTCCAGTTCATCCTGCTTGTTTACCACTAAACCCATCTGAAGTGGATCCCACCTCCAAGTTTCCCAAGGAAAAGGGAGGAAACACCACCACCCCTAAAACAAAGACACAGCAAGTAATATAACATAAGCAGACTAACAGAGACATGGATAGTGCACATAGCACATACCAAACACAGGGTCACTCTCAGAAGCACTCACACTCTTGAGTGAGAGAGAGAGAGAGAGAGAGAGAGACTCTATTGTCTAGTGGTTCAAGCACTCAGGATGGGGAGACCCAAGATCCACTCCCTCAGAGCCAATGATGCTTTTGTTATTTAGCCACAATGGAACAGCTTCAGCAGGAGAGACTGAGGGAACCTCACACTGGAATATCCCATAGGTCAATACCACTCACTTGAGAGGTGGTAGAGATCTGTTCAAATCCCTTCACAAATGGAGGGGGGACTTGAACCACTGCTCTTCCACATTGCTGGTGAGTACTCTCACCGGTTCTGCATTTGAGTAGGGGCCCAAGGAATTCTAATTCCTTCCCCCAAACGTTCCTATTCATTACTTTGCAAACACTGCCCTCTGTGGGCAGAGAGAACAGGCTGCAGCAGGAGCTGATGTCATGGCTACAGAACTGATTCCTGGGTCTACTGGCTAATGGGCAAATCAAGGAGCTGGTCCAGGGGCTTATGGACAGGACCTGAAAAAATTTCCTCAATATCCATTAGCCTGGAGACGTAGGCCAGTCTATACCCAAAACTTAGGTTTACCTAGCTACATCTCTTCATGCCCTGTGTGATGTCGGTAGGCCGACCTAACCCCAACTGTAGAGGCAGCTAGATTGATGGAAGAAGACTTCCATCGACCTAGCTACTGCCTCTCAAGGAGATGGAGTTACTACAGTGGCTACCTCACTGTAGTAAGTGTCTGCACTACAGTCCTACAGCAGCATAGCTGCAACACTGCAGCTGGGCCACTGTAGCACTTGTAGTGTAGACATATTCTAAGGGCCATATTTTAAGGGTATTTAGGTGCCTAAAGAGGCAGATAGATGCCTAAGTGCATCATTTAGGTGCCATGGGCCTTTTCCAAGCTGCAGTTCAGACGTTACTTAATTCCCTAAGTGCCTCACTTCCACCAGATGGCATTTGCAAAGCAGCCAAAGGGCATGTCTATGCTGTTATTAGATACCCACGGTTGGCCCATGTCAGTACTGTGCTGTAGCCTAAACCATCAGCCATGCGAGCGATCTCAGACTGAAAGCACTACAAAAGTAACAAACACCAAAATGGTCTTATGCCAGTCAATAGCCTGAGTCAGCTGTGTTCAGGTTGGGCAAACCTCTGGAGAGCCCGACCATCCAGTATATGTTCAGCATCTTCCACAGATGCACAGTGGGCTATCCTGGATGCCCTAGTCATGATTAGTCTTGACACAGCAAACCACACCACCTGTCAAATCTGGCTCCAGTGGTGGTGTAGAAGCCCAAAGCCAGATAGCCATTCATCCAGCCTGATGATGTGATCTGTCAGGAGGCAATGTTTGGAGAGCAGAGCACTTTGTGACTGATAGGCTCTTAACCTTCAACTATAGCAGCCTGAGGGAAGGGCCAACGTTCATAACATGTGCTTGTCCCCACAATAATGGGGATCCAATTGATTTGGTTCACTGGTTGCAGCTTTGGCTTCCCTTGAAGGGTAATCACAAGATACAGGATGAGAATGTAGCTACATTGTAACCCAGCTAAACTAAACTCAGATGACTGGTTTGTGTGCATGGACAGGAGGGGAGTTGGGAGCAGCAACTGGGTAAGAGCCCATGTTTACTCTGCAGTGAAGAAATATCCTCGGCCTCTTCTTTTCATTATGGATCAACGACCACAGCAGTGACTCACTTCAAGCACCTGGCTGCAGCATTTCAATGGTGTGGATGATCAGAGCAAACAGTAAGAAAACTGTGTGTTGTTGTGGAAGTGGAGCCTCTCTCTCCTCCAGTGTCTTTCTTAATTTGTCCCTGTGCTTTTCCTTTCCTGTTGCAGAATGCAGTGCCTGAGACAGCTTCCCCTAAAGATGATCAAAAAAAGCACAAACAATCCACAAAGCCTGTTGGGAAAGGAAATGATAAAGAAAATTTCAGAGCTAAAACAATGGGGATCCTTCTAAAACTAAAGGCCACTCCCATTCTCCACTTCCAGGAATCTGTCTGAAAGGAAATTGCTATAAATTACTGGCTAGCATTTGCTATTGGACAGTTTGTTTGGAAAGGTTGTCTGCAAGCAGTTCTAATGTGCAGATTAATTACAGCTGTACAACGACAAATGGCTTTCAGAGGCTTATTATTTTTATACAAGTCTGAGCACCCGATAATGATTTCTTCTGGTATTGAGATGGGAAATTGTATTTATGAATAATTCACCTTTATCGAATGCAGTATGACCTATGTTACAGAAACACCCTAGCTTAGATGAAAGGTAGCACTTTCTAATAACTTTTGAAATTTTTACCTGAAGTCTTGAGGCTGCTATCAGATGAAATCATTTGTAAAGAATACGCTGCCAATCTTTATCACTGAGCTCCACCAGTGTGCAGAGGTGTGCAACACAAAAAACTGCCCCTGCCTGGAGGCTTTCATTGTCAAATTTAGCTCTTTGCATTTGCCACCGATGGGACAATAAAAGGAGAGTGAAGAGTTATATTTGTGTAGGGTACATTCTAGTTCATTGCATTTTCAACTTCTCACACTCTAGCACAAGGCTGCAATCTTTGGGTTGGTTTATTTAATAATTCATGGAAACATTTCCATAGGGATAGGGCTTGTGTGAGCATACTTTTACAAAATTGAGCAAAGGTCCCTGAAATAATTCAGAGGACAAACTGTGAGGCAAAATTATACATGGGGTTTAACCTGAATGACACAGCGACCTGGAAACTCTACAGTTGTATCTCCTTAACTCTGCCCAGTCACCGAGTCAGCTAGTACTTACGGAATGATTTGATTTTCCTTTGGTTTAGAAAGTTCATGAAGTTTACTACCAAAATATAAGCTGAAGTCCATGTAGTAGCGTTCTCGCACTGAAATCTTATCCTACCATCCCAAAACCCAGAACAAAGCAGCTGGTTTGTCAGCAGCCCCTTGCTTACCTTTCTTTATTATTCAGATATGTCACGCTGTTGTGGAATAAAATTGCAGGTTTAAAAAAAAAAAGTCCAGTGTTTTCACATGCATCAAGATAATGACGTTTTAAAAAGCCAGTGAATCTTCATAATGCATTTTTAGCTAAAACAAATGTCTTTCAAGTCCCTCCTCCCAAGAGCTAACTTTTGTAATGTATCTGATCTATATAAAGGACCATATTTGTTGGCATTCAGTTCCCAATTTTTTTCTATATTGTATGTTAAGAATTTAACTCTTCTATTAAGGCAGCATGTTCTAATTTTAAGCAAGTTTCACAATCAGGTTCTGGAATGATCTTAATAAACTTCTCAGCTGAGTCTTAATCAAATGTACTTGTAGCGTGATCAGTCGGTCTACAGCAAGAGTACAAACTTGCAAAAATGTATACATACTTTATTCTCCTCTCTCTTAAGAGTCTCTATAGACAAAAGACAACACAAACATCACACTGAGAAACATGGAATAAATTTAATTGCCTATGAATATTGATTATAGCAGTTCAAGTACATTTACTTCTTGCCGTTTTACTACGAATTTTCTCTTACATAGGAAACTCCCTTACACTTCCTGCAAAATGAAACCTCCACAGCAACGGCAGCTCAGGTCATCAACAATTCAAACTGTTAATGCAAGCGGGAAAGTAATCTATGAGAGAGAGAGAGATAAAGCTGCCCTGGTTGTAAACTTTTACTCGTGGCATGAAGGGCAAACCCTGTAGTCCAAAACATAGTGAGAAACCACTAACACTGGATAAAATGTTTGAGAAAGTGGGCAAAGTTTTACCTACCTAGCTGTGCTCTCAGAGGTGCAGTTCCTAGTTAGCTTTCTCCAAAGAGGAGGAATGTTTTCCTTGCAATACATCACAATATTCCAGTCAAAATTTAAATTAAAAAACAAACCACGAGTTTGTGTGGAAAAGATATCTGGTAACAAGAAGAGTTATGCTCACATTTTACACCTCAGAAACCAATATGAGATTGCCCATGACCTATAACTAAAAATCAGAAATGGGAAGACTGTGGAATCACTACCCCCACGTTACAATGGGAGGAAGGACCAAAGGAAGCTGTAACGCACTGACTGTAATAATAATTGCCCAGTGCTTTAAATACGCTGTTTAAGGAGAATCCATGACATGGTTTAAGTCCATGCACAGGTGCCACTGGCTTCATGCTGGTACATGCCAGAAGCCATGGAATGGTTGCACAGAGGAAGCCTGGCCACCAGCTGGGATGGCCTTGCGGAGAGTCCCAGCTTCATTCAGGATGCTACTCGTGAGAAACACGGTCCAAGGCTACGTAGAAGCTCTTCTTATCGTCTAGGCAGTGCCAGCCAATTGGCCCAATCTCACAGTCTGCACATATGAGGAACTTTACATTCCCAACGTCTTTGGTGAACCCAATATTCTCAAAGGAAAACATGTCATCTACAAGCCAGTGATCCTGGAGCACGTCTCCATCTGGAGAACTGCTGGCAAGCAGGGCCGTCTTCTTCTTCATGGAGGGAAGGAAAAGCTGTCAAGGGACAAAACATGCATTAGCCACTTATACACGCAAACCATTCACAGACGCCAGCCATCACCATTATAGCACCAATGTCCTCAGAGCACAGGAGCAGACACAGGAGAGCCTGCCTCTAAAGTAGGCACAGACCAAGAGACATGCCACAGACACACAGACTGTTACTCTTTATTAATCGTATTACCACAGTGTCTAGGAACCCCGGTCATGGACCAGGCCCCCCACAGTGCTGGGTACTAAACAAACAGAACAAAAAGATAGGCCTTGCCCCAAAGAGCTTCCAGTCTAAATATCAGACAAAAGACACCACGCGGTTGGGGGCAGCACAACAAGGGGAACGACGAGATGACACCGGCCCCTCCGATCCGGCAGCGGTCTCGGGACGCCGACCGCCTAACAGCGGCCGAGCTTTGAGGAGGATCTGAAGGGGGATCACGAAGGACCCTGCAGGAAGGATTAGGTGGGGCAAGCGGAAAAGAGGGTGTTTGACACCCTATGCAGTGGGGGCGGGAGAGTGGAGCCCAGGGCCGATCAGGAGAGACAGGTGGGGACACCTCGGGGCAGCTGGGCCCCGCTGATGGGGGGGCGGGCAGGGCTCGGCTGACAAGAAGGGGGGGCGGACAGGGGCCGATGGGGGGGCAGGGGCCGGGCTGGTGGGGGAGCGGGACGGACGAGCGAGCGGGCAGAGCAGGGCCAGAGCAGTTGGCGCGCGGCCGGGGGGAGGGGGGGGCCGTACCTCCCTGCGCGCGAGGGTGGCGGCGCCGGGCAGCAGCACGCGCGAGCCGCAGCGCTGGCACAGCACGGCCTTGCGGTTGCGGCCCCGCGCGCAGACCAGCCCCTCCGCGCCCGGCCCGCGGGGCGCCGGCTCCATCCCCGCGCAGGGCGCCGCCATGGCCGCGCAGGCGCCTTCGCCTCTCTCCGCCCCGCGCAGCGCAGGGGCGGGGCCGCGCCGGCCGGAAGGTGAGCGTGGGGGGAGAGCGCGGCAGGGCTACGTCATAGCGGGGCTATCCCATGGGGGAGGGGCGGCGGTTACGGGGGTCACAGCGGTGGGGGGAGGGGTCACAAGGATACACCTGGGGTGAGGTCACACGGGGAGGGGTCAGAGGACGCGCTGGTGCAGGGAGGGCACCGGGCAGGGTCACAGAGCTGGGAGTGGGGTAAGATCACATGGGAGGGGTCACACCGCTAGGGGGTGGGCGAGGTCCCCTGGGGAGGGGTCACAGGGATAGGAGGGGGGTGAAGG
>ML677025.1:996664-1028068 GCA_007922155.1 Mesoclemmys tuberculata
AGGAGGGGGGTGAAGGGGCAGGGCTCAGGGTAGGATGTGGTCACAGGGCGAGGAGCGGGGTGAGGTCGGGGCCAGGCCCAAGGCTAGGCGGCTGGGTGATGTCACACACGGAGCTGTCACAGACAGGTGGGGGGGTGAGGTCCCACGGGAAGAGGGTCACAGGAACGGGCATAGGGTGCGCTCACACAGAGGAGGGGGCAGCGTGGTAGGCGGTGGAATGAAGTCACCCGGGAGGAGTCAAGTCCCCAGTGAACGGCTAGTTACTTCTCAGCACTGAGTCCCGCATCCTTAACTCCCACAGCTGGGCGCAGGTCACTTGCTGGTTTGAACCAGAGTGAATGGTGGATTCTCGGTAACTTGAAGTCTTTAAATCATGTTTTCAGGACTTCGGTAACTCAGCCAGAGGCCTGCAACATGCAGGAGATCAGACTCAAAGATCATGATGGTCCCTTCTGGCTTTAAAGCCTCTGAATCTGAGACCTTTCGTGATTTTTCACCTTCCTTCTCACCTCAAAAATAAATAAGTAAAAGAGCTATAAGTTGGGAATGGTACATTATAGTGCCAGGCCCCTCTTTTGGATGAAAAAACATCTTGCCCTATCCAAGAGGATTTCAGACTGAGACCATACGGAAGGAAAAGAATTCTAAAGTACAGAGGGGAAAAAAAGTGAAAACATTTTGTGTTGCCACTGTGCCCACTTTTGCAAGAAGCAACCCGGTTCTGTGGAAGTTCATCCACCATTCGATGCCCTAGACAAGGAGAACAAAACTACGTCGATAGTGTGCCTTGCACCTGCGAAAGCACTTTCTCTTTGACACTGTCACTGAGATGACTGGGAGGGCAGCAGACAGGACTGCTTGTGTCTGGCTTTATAAGGGGAGGCACTGCTGTTCAAGGAAGTTCTAGTTGGTGCACTTCACTATTTTATTTTAAATAAACATCAATGCTACTGAACAGCTGCCTTAAAAAGAGCCACTGAACTTCTGAAGAAAGCAACTGAATGGGATCATGAGCACCACACTTTCCTTGTGGGATTGTTTGCTTTGTTTGAATCTGGCACTGTTTTAATAAATATTTTGTGAAGGAAACTCTAGAGACATGCTTTTCATAGTAGTGAAAATCTTCTTAATGCAGGTCACTGTAACAAAATACATGTCACTCTCTGCCAAAAACACATTTGTCCCTTTGTTCATTGACCCCTTTCAAAGAATTATCAGAATTCTGTTGAATTCTGTTTTAATTCTAAAAGAAATCTCATCGTACCTTTTGGTTAGGGCGCTGAAAATATTTTCTGCCTTGGGCAACAAAACACCTAGGGCTGGCCCTGGGAGCAGTGCATGTTTTTAGCACTGGAGGTCCACAGTTCAGCCCTGGGCCACATAAACAGGAATCTCAAGTAGGAGTAGAGAGGTTACTTTAACCTCTACATCTGGCACTGGTGTGACCACACTGCTGGAACGTGTCCAGTTCTGGTGCCATCACAACCCTTTTTCCATCAACAAAATTTACTTTCAACCAACAAAACACGGTCAAGATTATTTTATACAAAAATCACTGGATTAAATAGAGGCTCTCAGCTCCTTTCGGAGGGAGGAGAGAAACTGAATCAGACAACCAAATAACACCCTAACCCCCATCCTGACTGCTCCCCCAGCCATATACCACCACCCTGACCCCAGCCCTCTACTTATAGAAGCAGCATGTCTATGGCTCTGCACCAGAGCGACCATTTGCCTCCCTTGCCTGCTGCAGCTTTGATTTTTTACACAGCACAGCTACGTGTCCTTATAGCCCTTCTCCTTCATGCCCTGAGCAAGTTGCTGCAGCTAGAGCACAGCTGTACCTGCACAGCTTCCTCTCCCCACAGACCCAGGAGATCCACCGCCATGCATGTACTCCAGGCAGGAGCCAGCGTTTGCTGTGTGGCCCCAGCCTGGCCTGCTCAGCTGGATAGATGCTATCACCCAAAAGAGCCCTGTGTTAGCTCAAAAACAACTTCTCTCTCTCACCAACACAAGTTAGTCCAGCAAAAGATACTACCTCACCCACCTTGTCCAGCTAGTTTTTAATCCATTTAACATGTGCTGCTTTGATTTTGTACAGTGCTGTTTTTACATCAGAATTCCATACAGCAGTCAGTCAGAAACAAGAGTCTCAGTATGTCACACATATCTTTATTAACCAATTTTCATTAAAACACAGGATCAGGTTTGCTTGGCAAAACCTATTTTCCACAAAACCATGCTGAATGGCATGAATTATGCTGCCATTCTAACTGCTTACTGACTGCATCCAACTTCAACCATTCTGTTCTTTTACCAGGGATCGATGTTAGGCCAGCCACATTAGAGTTACCTGGACTGCCCCATTTACCCTTTTTAAATACTGGTACTACATTGGCTTTTTTTTTTTTTTTAAAAGCACAGTCCAAGATTTTTAAAATTCCACATCAAGGGTCCAGAGAACTCCTCAGCCAATTCTCTTAAAAAAGTCATCGGTGTAAATTATCCAGTTCTGATTTAAGCATGTTTAACATCCTCCCTGGTTGTTGGAATAGAGTACTTCATCATCACTGTAAGATGTGAATACATCATCTAGTTTCTTTCCAAACACAGAAGAAATATTTATGGAGCACTTCTGCCTTTTCCTCAATCAATATAGACAATTTTACCATCTCCATGTACTACTCAACCTAGACTAGTGTTAGGATTTCTTTTGTTCATGAGATATTTAGAAATGTCCCCTCCAGAAAATACCACCTTTTAATACAGGTCTTCTGAGAAAGATCTCCATGGCACTGTGGACAGGGCCAAGCCCTGCTATAATCCGGTTTAGGCCCTGTTATTTCATTTGTTGGAATTAAATGATGGCAGCAGAACCAAACAGCACTGTCACCGTTGAGTGGTTGGATGATTGGGAAACTGGCAGTGGAAGCCTAGGCCTGATGTTAGAAAGCAGCACAAAAGGCCTCTCCATGGGACCTGACCCAAGAAAGAGAGGAGCTGCTCCCTGCTTTGAGTGTAGACCCCAGTCCATAAAGGAGTGGTGAACTCTCTGGGGTCTCTCTCCTCATGCCAGCATCTCCTAGGAGGTTTGGGTTAGGTCATTTCCTATTTACTGCTCTGGGGTCCTGCATGCAGCTATGGAAATAGAGCTTCCTAGTGAGTACTGGATTTGGCTCCTGTTTGGATCTTATCCTACACATGGGAGCTCACACCTCATCAGCAAGGGGGTTCCTCATACACTTCTGGCTTAGGAAGAGGGCTAGAGAGTGGTCCAGCCAGTACCTTTGCCCTCCCTCCCTTATGGAGATAGGGTCAGCACTGCAGGAAAGTTGTATGTTTAAAATCCAAAAAGCACGAGGAGAGGATGTTTGTAAGGGAGTTCGGTCATAAGCTAAAGGATAGCAAGCATGCTCTCAACCCAGGGCCAGTACCACAGAAAGATTTGGTGAGGAAATTGGAAGAGGGTAGGGAGGGAGGTACTGAGGGTATTTTGCAATTACACCATTGGCAAGGAACTAAATAGAAGCTGCTATTTTTAGACCCTACAAAAATCACACACACAAGCTGTGCCACACCCCACTAGCTCAACAGTAACACATTTAGCAATCTCTGTCTAGCATAATCCCGGATGGTCCCATGACCCACATAAATGTCCAATCCTTTCCTGAATCCTCCTCCATTGGCCTCAAAACCATTTGGTGGCAGCAAGTTCATCTAGAGGTAGCCAGACCTCCTAGCCTCAAAAGATGTTTGTAACACTGACCACAATGGACAGGACACATCTATTAAGAACCATCCACCCACGCCTGTAAACTGCAGGTAAAAAAGTCACAGCTAAAGGTAACTTCAGCATGGATGACTAACAGGTCTAACGAGGGTCTTTTAAGGCAACAAGATAGGTGTATCCCTACCAAAGTTCTTAAATGCATGACTAGAGGACACAAAACAAAGGCCAAACTCCAAGAGATACTTTACTTTTGATCCTTTTACTTTTGATTCTTTCACTAAAAAAACCACGTGAAATGAAACACAAAACATGTATGATAGGAACAGAGGAATTCAGAGTGTTGGCTGGAAGTGCATCATTAACTCATGCTACCATGTTCCCGATCCCACCCCATTTCCAAAGCAAGAAATCCACAGCATGCAGAAAGAGCAGCACCACCTAGAACCCAGACATGGGGGGCGGTTTGGCAGGAGTGACTGAGGCTTGAGAGCAGAGAGCACCAGAGAGGCAAGACAGGCTGACAATGAGGGTAGTCTAGTAAGCAAACAGATGAATATGCCAGCTGTGGAGCTTGGCCCATATGGTTTGCGCACAGGATTACTGGTATGAGAAGTTAGGAGCCATGGAACTAAATAGCGGAGAGGAAAGGCATGAAAGAATTCTAAGTGTCACTTCAGAGAGGACCCTTAAGCAGAATAGAATTGGATTAAAAAAATCAGAGCCTGCACCTAACAGAAAAAGGAGTTTAAAGGGCTAGTTCTAGCTGACTTGTGCTCTTGAGGCAGAGAATGGTTCTTATTCAGTAGCATGTGTACATTCTAAACAGATTCTGAGTCCCACCCTCCATGTCTCCATCACCAAGGGATCCCCAAGTTCCACTGAGCTCCAAGATGACAAACACTCACACGAATGAGGTGAGCAGCAGAGCCACATTTCTGCTTCCAGAAAAAGCAACTATTCTCAAGATGAGTCCATCAAGTTTCTTGAAGAAAATGTGAATGTTAAATACAGTATTTTCCTCATCTCTGTTGCCCGTTTCCAGTACGCAAAGAGGAATACAGCAGTCTTCCCAACCATCAGTCAGTCTTTGCTTTTCCCTCCTCCACTATAACCCAGAGTGCCAGACCCTTCTCTTCCCCCCACATTTGGGTCTCAGTAGTTGAAAGCATTAATGTGCGATTTCCATCCTTCTTACACAGATCCATGTATAATCTGTAGATATATCTACAGTGCAGAGCACACTGGCAATGTGCTCACTCAGCTGCACTGAAGCGCACTTGGTACATGGAACACTTTGTTTTAAACATTCAGTTTGTATGAGAATCTGAAACCGGCTCATAAAGAAGAGTTTGGATTTCACCCGCAAACATCCAGATAGCACAGAGCTGCCAGCGGCCCTGAAAGGACGCAGGTTCGGAGGTGACTGTCGGATCAGCTGTAGGTGCATATCTTCCTAAGCATTCATCAGGCTGGCTGACTGGCCAAAGACAGAGCTCCAGGCATATCTGCTGTGTTGATAAAGTTAGCCATTGGGATGGCAGGTTGGCAGAGGATGCAATTCCTCCCAATCCACCCAAGTATCCTTTTCTAGCTTCACACAGAGCTCTTGATGTCGAGTGGCTGCTGAGGTGATGTGTTTGTGCATGCAATGTATTTCAAAACAGCACAGGTGCCTGTAGCCCCTGCATCCGTAGCTATCAAGAATCGTCCCTGCAAATCACACAAGACTCTCCTCCTCCAGCCTGTTCTTCTCAAGGAGTTTCTCTCACACAGGGGTCCCCAAAATCACTTCTCCCGAAGAACACACACACCAGCATCGCAACGCTGCGTCCCCAGCGAGGTCACCACTTCCCAGCTGTCAATGATGGGATCATAGCACTCAATGCTGCTCAGTAGCGAGTTGCCATCATATCTGCAAGGGATAGAGGGCTACAAGTGAGTAATGATTCCTGAGAGGGAAAGAGGAGTACAGAGCCCTTGGTGAGAGCTTGAGGAGTTACCCTGGGGGCTCGAAGGCCCAAAATGCTGCTAAATCTCTATATGCAGGGAAGGAAGGCTGAAATCAGATCAGCATAGTGGTTACAGAGTGCCTCTCCCACCATCTCCTTGGCCTGCTGAGCAGTGTTCCAACACGTGGATCTGCTTGTTTAATCCACGACGGTGACACCACAGCCGGTCATTCTTTCGGTGCACCAAAAGGGCAATGCAGAAAGAGCCTGTTCTGAAGCTGTACTATGGGATCTGCAGCCACTATACTGAACTCACTTGTACACGCGTTATTAGCTTCCTGGTGACAAGAAGCCACTCCCCCTGCCCCAACCTGGGTTGGACACTACCTGTTAATACGTTTTAGACATGGCTGTCCTTGTCTGCACTAAGGGCTAAGTGTTGGTTAGTAGAATGTTAGGGGACCCCTTTTCTACTCCCAAGCAAGTTTGCAGCATAGACAAACCCTCAAAAACCTTCCCTCGACAGAGCAGCCAGGGCCACTCTTCTTACCCAGCTATTGCATACAGCCTTCCTCTCAGCACGGTGGCACCCACGTAGCAACGAGGCGTTGTCATACTTGTCACCGTAGTCCAGGAATCAGTGCGAACGTTATATGCTTCCACAGAGGAGAGATGTGCTGTCCCATCAAACCCACCAACAACGTAAATGTGATCGTTCAGCAACGCTACTCCTGCTCCTGGAGGCAGAGGGAAGAGGTGTTACACTGAGCAGCAGCCATCAGCATACAATTATCACTGCAGCTAGGCAGGATGGAGCACTATCCCCATAATTGCAGCCCTATGGCAGGGATGCAACTGCACTTACATGGACAGAAAGGCCCTTTCTTATTTGCTTCAATCTTCTGCAAAAAAGCCCATTAAGGTTGAGACGTTTCCTGATTGTTCTTACCCCAGAATACTTAATTTCTGGTGAGAGTTTGGTAAAATTTGTGGTTTTAATTCATCCATCCAACTGTGAAAAATAATCAGATGTTCCTGCTTTTAGTGGACAGTTTGGGAAACATTCACAGGGAAGGGACAGCACTGGGCTCAGGCTGCAGACAGAGCTGAAGCAATAGCTCTAAACATGCTCCCCCAGTTCAAGGATGCAGGAAGGTTTAAACCCAGGGGAACTGCCATGGTTTTACTGAGTGCGTACGGGAGGCCACGCTGGGGCATTCCGTACACAGGAATAGTCTGTATGCCGAGCAAGTGAGCGGATCCATTACTATGCACGCACAGGTCTAACCCCAGCACAGACGCTGCATGGGTCTCCGGCTACCACTCAGCTCATTGGCTGTAGCAGGGAGAACACAGCTGCTCTGTACCAAGCCAGGGGTGGAATTCCTTTACCCCTATCCCTCTTAGACCTTCTATACACAGCCTGGCAATATCTGGCTCTGTAGGATGTGAAAGCTGCTGTCATTCACCTCAGTGATACTGTAGCACTGAAGCACAGTGGAATCAAAATGTCCGTGTGAGCAGGTGCTGTTCCCACTTTGCTCCAAAAAGGCCATACTTACTGTAAAAGGTCAAAGTTACACTTTCTCTGGGAAGTGGCTTTACTGGTAACTCAAACAACAGAAAAGAAACCTCACCCTAAACTTTCTTTCCGAACCTGACTGTTCCTAGGGCCACATCACCTTTCGGATCTGTTGCAGCTGTCACACACCTACCACACTGAGCCAGCAGAACGTGCTCAGCAGCTTTATGCAGGGTTCTAAATCCTGCTAACAATCTAGGTTAACAGAAGAGCCCTGGATAAAGTCGTAGATTCTCAGGCTAGACGGGACCACTGTAATCGCCTAGTCTGACCTCCGGTATAGCACAGGCTAGAGAACTTCTCCCAAAAGAATCCCTAGAGCCGATCTTTCAGAAAAACATCCCATCTTGATTTAAAAATTGTCAGTGACGGAGAATCCACCACGACCCTTTGTCAGTGGCTCCAGTGGTTAATTGCCTGTTAAAAATGTATATCTTATGTCCAGTCTGAATCTGTATCTCTAGGCAGGGTTTTAAATACTGCCACCTTATTACAGGCAACACTTAATTACTTCACTGCTGATCATTCTCACAGAAACATCCAGCTACCCTGGGACTCTATTCTATTCTACACGATACTGTTGTTTTATACTGCGCTCATCACCATCGTATCTGAGTGCCTTCCAGGAGTGCATTAAGCCATGTGACTATTCATCTGTCACGTGTTTGTTCTCTCATTTTCTCCCCGGTAGGAGAAGCACGTGCAATGGGGTCTCTTGTTTTGGTAGCATGTTTTTTTTAAATATAAATATACCTGCTGCTATCTGTTTATATTAGAGAAAGCAAAGTGAAAGAAATGTGTGGAAAATGGTGAGGTTTTTGATCGTCCTTAGTTCCTGGGGAGTTTATTCCATAGACTCAGGCTCTCTCAGACAAAAGCTGTCTCCTGCATAGATGAGCTTTGCTCATATTGTTGAAAGTTCCATTGTACCAGAGAATTGTGGGAGAGTGACCAGTACTGCCTCCAAGCTAACCCATGGTGGAGCAAAATTATACTGGATACATTTAGTGGTAATTCTGGGGTGGTCTCAAGACAGAAAATTGCTTAATAAATAGTGATCTCTTGTACAAGATCTCACTGTATTGTATTATTGGGTAACTAAAATATAATTAACAATAGACTCAGTTACATTTAATCTTGCTAAGTGCAGTTCAAGGAAAAATATCACCATCAAGCACAACTGTAAAAATCTTAACACATTAAAACCTGTGGAAGCTGTAAGCTAAAGTTATACAAACAATTCCGATACCAACTGTAACACCCAGTCTGCAAACAAAAATGTGAGCAGCATCCAAACAACCTTTACTCTGTCCCAGGGTTTGTGTTCACGTTTTATCATCAGATCCAAATTCCACTGAAATCAATGACTCTCTTTCCTTTCACTTTAATGACAGCTGAACCTTATCATTACACGCCGTTTTAACATGATCCATTTGGATGACTGATCATGTGTGTATATTGTTTGTTCTGTCTAAGCAATTTAGTTCATTCATTGCGACATGAATAGCTCCTGCGTAATGGATGCGTCTTATGATTTAGTATAAGAATTAAGTTTAATTTATGTTCATCCAGTAGTTTTGTCTCTAATGATCATTTTCTAAACATGAGAAGTTAGAATTATTTCCCTCAGTGGGGATAGACTGCTGTAGGGATGTGCTACAATGAAGTGTGCTATTAAGAAACCTAAGATAGGCAATGGTCTTGAATTGCTCGTTTGATTTTGTGGACTGTATATGGCTGAATGAAAAAACAGGATTTTTTTAAAAAATAAACTGTGCGTGAATAAAAATAATGTGTTAAAATGTTTAGGTGTAATTTTGAGAGCAATCTATGCAGTGAATGGATAACATTTACTTAGACTCAATTATTTGTTTTATTATAGGCAGAGTTCTTATTGTTTTGAGGCTCCTTACTGAGGTTTCTGTTTAATGGTCTATATGCATGAACTGGGCAGTAAAGCTGGGGGCAGGATTGTTTATGGAACATTAGCTTGAGATCTCCTTGCTTTGTAGGGGTTATTTTGTTAATGAGGTGCCTACTGGTACATCTCTTAATTTTTCACTTCTCAAGCTTATGTGTCACAATCAAAGGTTTTGGCTATTTTGTTTTCTAGATTTCATAGAAAATATTTTATAATGCTACGTCTGGGCATGATGACAAACTGGAGGGAATGCAAAGAAAAGCAGCAAAATGATTGGGGCATGGAGGGATCCATTTACTAGGAAAGAGCTATAACTGTCTCATCTGACTAAGTAGGGTGAAGATAATCACATGATGATAATCTACACACATGCACAGTGTAAGTACAAAAAAGAAAGATGAATGATTTCAGCGCCAAATGAATTATTTTCAGAAAATGAAAAGGGAAGTTGAATGGACCAGGAATTCACCCTGAACTCTAGTGTGTGCTACATACAACTACTGTAGGTAAGCCCCCATTAAACTCAGCAGCCCAGCTGTTCAACACAGGCCTGTAGGAACACATCTCTATGATACATTGTTCCCTTCACTGGCTCATCATTGAATACAGACTTCAAGGTCACTGTCCTGATTCCCTGCACAGAATTGGCCAAGCATCTGTCTCTCTGTGACCATGACACCCCCAAATAGTTACACTAAACTGAACAATGAAATGGGCAGCCAGTGGGGTGGGTTAGTGACTATGGCAGACAGAACCTCCATAGCAGATAGAGAACCATGGAAACTCACTGAAAGATTAAATCAGAATGACGGCTAACCTTATCCCATTCAGAGCCGAATGCAACCCCCATCTTTTCACTCAGGTTCTCCCACATTAGCACCTTTGTGGTCACTTAAAAAAAATTAAAAAGCAAACCAAACATAAAACCTTCAAACCCCAAAGGTTGCCTTTTGGTGACCAGAAAGGAAGGGACAGTGCACTGCTGATCTTTGTAACTCATACAAAACATTCAGATATTAGAGTGCTGAGTGCCCAGTACACACAGAGGATCACTGCTGGCCAGGGGATATCTTGGCCCATCATTTGGAAACAATACTGTCCTTTGGCACCAGGGCTGCACTTGAAAGCAAGAAAAGTCTCTGTCTTTCCTGAAGTGGTCACCCAGGGCTGCACAAGGACTGCTGCTAGAATCCCTGTGTGTCTATAACAGTGCTACGCCCCACAGGTCAGCAGATGAATGATGGCTTCCAGGGATATTGGAGTTCTTACCTGAGCGCTTGGTGGCCATTGGGGTGACATTTGTCCAATGTCCAGTGTGAGGGTCATACCTCTCTACAGAGTTCAAGATATTCAGCCCATCATAGCCACCTGGAAACAACATGGGACCAAACAGTAGGTTCAACCTTGATCACTGTTTCTGAGAAGCTAGCACTGAAATGCCTCGGTGTGCTCCATCCAAGATGGCTCTGGCTTACTGACTCCTTGGCAGCGTGAGCCACACTACTCCCAGGGACTGGCACAGATGAACAAAAGAGCAATGGGAACACAAATCTAGCCTGCACCAGGCAGGGTTCGGAGGCCACAGATAGCGGGGGCCAGGGATGACCTGAGGAAGAAGGCACAGAAGGCCACTGTAACTTTTTCAGGAGATTGTACTCAGAGTGGCCACACCACACCGCATCAGCAGGGGTAGAACATTGTGGGACCAGCCCAGGGGGCAGGGAGAACAAGGGAGCAAAGGAAGGTTGGGAACCCTAGGATCAGCAGTAAGTGAAAACACAGCAGGCAGTGTGAGACACAAGATTCCCCTAGAACAAGACAATGACAAGAGTGGCCAGCAAACAAAGCCATGGCACTGCCTAGACCAAGGGCTCTGGAGAAGCAGCCACAGAATGAGTTCACTTACGAGTTTTAAATGATTCTCCATCTGGAGAATTTGCAGTGTGGGCAACTAGGATCTTTCCATCTCCATAGAGAAGAGCTGGCACACAAGCAGCCTGCCCATTTCCAATGGCACCATAACCAAAGCTGCTCCCCTTGGGAGCCCAGGTACTAGCTATCCCACACAGTCTTCACATGCCAGCCAGTACATAGCCCCACAATCTCCCCACAACCTCCTCATATCCCAGCTGGCACATGGGTCTGCACTCCTCCCATGTATCTAAGCTACACTACAAAGCACCACCTAGTTTTGTCCAATTTGCTTCTGTAAAGAGAGAGGTTTTTATCATGACTCTGAAGGGGAAACTCCAGTATGAAGCCATCAAAGTGTCCCCTCAGCTGTAACTGTGTGAGAAGTCTGTTTACTGACTGAGCTATCCAATATCTCAGGAGGGTGAAGTATACAACAACTGCGATTCTCTTTTAGGCTGGATGTGGCACAACACAGGAGCTCCTTCTAGATGCTTTTTGCCCTGAATTCTGGGTGGGACGCTAATACTTGCAGAACGCTGATGGATCCTAAGGAAACCTACCAAGGCAGTAGATAACACCATTAGCTACAACCAGTCCTGCTCCTTCCCGAGCTGTCTGCATGTCTCCCAGCATACTCCATTGATCGATATTTGGGTCATATCTCTCCATACTGGTGTGACGCCGACTTCCATCAAAACCACCAGAAACGTAGATCATCTCTGCAACACAATATAGGAAATGGATTTGGAGAGACATGAAAGCACACACACGCCCCAACCACCCTTATTATTTCATGTTCACCATGGATCTGTGTTCCGGTGCATAAAAGAGGCCTAGGGTCACTTAGACACAGGCATTCATTGATGGTACATCAGCACTTCCTTAGAATGACTATTTAAAAGGTGCAAAACATGATGCTTGAAACGTGTTGCAAAAATCCCTGGCCAAAGGCCTTCCTTAGCCATAATCCCCATGTGGTTATATTGAAAGATATCTACTAGTTACATTCCAATTGTTTGCTGCAAATTACATTTAATGGAATGTTTAAAAACACTTTAAACTGCAGCAAATTAATCAAAATAGGCTTCTGAAGCTGCTTCCAGCCAGGAGACGGGGAACGGGGCTGATCTATCAGTACAGGCTCTTGCAGCCACTTCCAGCTGGGACATGCAGTTGGTCTCTGGAAGCAGCATGTTTCTAACTAATACACCTGGGAGATGAATTCTGAACTTCAGGGTATAGAATGGAAGATTCCCACTCCCTGGCACTAGAAACAGACTCTTAGGATGAAGAATAGGAAGCGCTCCTTCTCGGGTTAATAAGCAAGAGGTTTTCTCTCTCAAACTCCAAATGCCGAGACACAATCTCCATGCAGTTACTGCGCTCCCTTTCTCAGGCACAGGCCCTCTGACGGTGCTGAAATACTGCATTTCATGCTGACAATGGACCAGTCTGGCCTCTGTTACAAGTGGTGATCAGTGTGTACCTCCTAAGGTAGTGGCCCCTGCAAGGCCTCGACGCACATTCATTGGAGCCACTGAGTACCAGATGCCATCCTCATCCGACGTATAATCCAAGCACTCCACAGAGCTGAGACGGGAGCGGCCGTCGTATCCCCCAATCACATAAATCCGGTCATGCAGGGACACTGTGGCAACATAGCGCCTCTTACGGGTGATGCTCTAACACATTTGAAGAAGCGGGAAAGACAGAAAATGACACCAATACACTGAGATCTATCAGTGTCTCTCTAGATTATTCCATCCCTTTTCGCTGTTACACTGAAAGGGACCCATTAATACAGCTGGAGTCTCCAATTCTATGTGGCAAACTCGGGATAAATTATACTTAGGAACCTCAGATCTGTGTGTTTGGATCCCCTTTCTTATGGTCTCCCACTCACTGTTCCCACTTCCCAGTCCAGTATCATCTGCGTTATTTATTTTGCAATTAAATTCAGTTTACTTTCTGTTGCCCCCAAAATCTTAAACATTCTGGAGATGCTTGCATTCCCACTTGACTGCACTGTAGTAATTGTCAAGAGGGAAAGCTGGAAGGTTTGGCAGGTGTGTAGGGAACATTTGGGGAGGTTTGGCCCCCAGAGCAGATTGGGATTTGGGGAGTTCATGGCACCCAGGCTCTTCTGGAGCTACTGGTACTGGGAGGAGATGCAGTTCTCCCCTCCCTTCTCCCACCTCCCCGCACTTGGCAGGAGTAGGTGGGACTTTAAACTTGAAGAGTAGTGTTCCTCATTCTCCATCCCAGGAGCCACTAGCCCTCCAGTTTTCTCTCTCCACTATCTCCCATTACATTCAGCAACAATAAAAATACATATTAGCAGGGTGTCTCTGCTAATATACCAGGGGTGGAATAGTTACTGTTGACATTTAAATGATTATCAATAAGCTTCAGAGTTTTAAGGCCCCGCTGAGATGAATGGGCAAGCCACACTCTCACAGAGCTATAGTTTCAGGATCTCTGCAGACTCAATCAATAAAACAATAGCAATAATGAGCCTTCATACAGCACTGGCCATCAGCAGCTCTCAAAGTGCTTTTAAAAGGAAGGTATCGCTGTCCCCGTTCCACATAAACTGAGGCACAGAGGTGATCAAAACCCACAGCATGTCCCAGTACTAGGGCTGGGGATGGAGAACTCAGGTCTCCTGAGTTCTGACCCCCCAAAACATCACTGTGTCGCTCACATCCAGTTCATAATTTGATTTTTTTTTTCCTGAACCATATGAGATTTAATGGTGACCTGCAAAGGAAAAAGGGCTAGAGCCTTTTTTTTTTTTAAATGATGATGGATAAAAGAAGAACTTGAACGGTTTTTGTAAGTTTTTTCCCTTGCTTCTTTTCCTATATTAGAAAGTCAGGTTCTTTTCTAACCTTTTCTTTCTAGGCTGAAGATTCTGAGGGTCTGTCTAGACAGCGAAGAAAAACCCATGGCTGGCCTGTGCCAGCCGACTCAGGCTCACGGAGCTTGGGCTGCAGGGCTGTTTCATTGCTGTATAGACTTTCGAGCTCTGGGACCTTTCTACCTACAGGGTCCTAAGCCTCCAAGTCTACACAGCAATGAAACAGCCTTGCAGCCTGAGCCTGCAAGCCCAAATCAGCTGCATGGGCCAGCCAAGGGAGTCTAGTCCCTGTGTAGACAAGCCCTAGAGTGACTGTAGACTTGATTTAGTGATATGAAGAAAGTGAGAGTTGCAGCAATTGAGAGAAGGGATTTTTAATCCCTTTAACTTTTTTTTTTTTTTAAAAAAACAGCTGTTTAACTTCAACAACATACTAATATTCTGATGAGAGGATGTATTTGTTAAAAATTCCTCAACCTCATACCTGCAATTAAGGTGGGAAAGCAGATAGTGCACATGCTTTGAGACATTCAGCAAAACCAGGGCAGATCAGAGTGGACACTCCTGATACTTCTGAGGTGTAACCAAAAAAAAAAAAAAATTTAAAGCCAGACACAAACAAAAAGCCTTCCATCCTTTTTTTTATCCATCTTAAAAGGAGCAAAAAAGAGTCAGAAGCCCAATTCGATAAAATCCTTTGCAGGTTTAATTTATTTATTTGGTGCAGAACTATGTAGCAACTTTAAAATATCTGGCAATGATGCAGCCATTTATACAGCCCTGTAATCACATTACATAGAGGGCTTTGATTTAGGTGTTGCAGTAGAGACAGCATATCACTCCTTTCCTGCCCTGGAGTTTCCCTCTCCGGTCCCTAATTTCTCCCCCTTACATTTTCTCTTCCTCCTTCTCCCCACACTCCACCTACATTCTCCTCTCCCATTTTCTGATCTTGGAGAACATCTACAGTCCCTCTAAGGCTCACAGAAAATAGTAGCAAGCAGGTAGTGCATTTCCCTAGATAACAAAACTGGCTTCTTTACCCTAATCCTTTCCTAATCTCTATAGCTCCAATCCATCAGATTAAGATTCCTTTCCTGTGATTTAAAAATGTCCCATTTCCAAATGCATAAGGAGCTGCAGCTGTGCATAAAATTGAGAGTTTTGTAAATCTCCCACAACTGAGAACACAGAAGCCAAAACTAAGTAAGATTTGCTTGTGAGTGAGCGTGAGTGTGTGCGCGGCGGGCGGGGAGTGTTAGACACATTAGAACACAGCCCATTTTGATTAAGCAGCAAACAAATTTGGATTTGGAATCCAACACTTTCACAGATCTCTGAAAAAAATCTTTGCCTGCTCTATATTAAACATCACAATTTACAGACAAATCAGTTGCTCCAATTGGGAGTTAGAGAGAGGTTGGAAACAGGGCTTATAATGGAACTCTAGACTCAACTTTAGCTCTGCAGAGGCAAAATACACATCCACAACACACAGTTCCAACAAAAGGAAGAGTGCTGTGCAGTATTTATGTCATGAGTTCTTAGCATACTTCAATGAAGTAAATTATATTTACATTCTAATTCTCTCACAGGTTTCTTTATCTAGTTAACTCACAAGAAGTTTCAGAAGTTGAGCATCACATACTAAATAAACCATGTTTCCATATCTTCGTAGCTCTAGAGTATAGCTGCAAACAATTAAAGAACACTGCACTAGATGCCCAAAAGCCACAATCCCTCAATCAAAGAAGGCCATATTATTTTTTTAAAACAAATAAAAAGCACAATGGGGAAGTGAAGGCAGCTATACAAAATTCAAAAATAATATATAGTATATGGAAGGAAAGGGAAGTTAATAGTATTCAATATAACTCAGACGTTAGGAAATGTGGAAAATTGATCAGGGAAACAAAGGGACAAAAGGAGAAAACTATGGCCAGCAGAGTTAAAGAGGAGAAGTTTTTTAAATATATTAGAAACAAAAAGAAACCTGACAATATCTGTCCATTACTAGATGGAAATGGTGGAATTATCAATAATAATGCAGAAAAGGTGTAAGCATTCAGGAAATGTGTGCGTTCTGCATTAGGGAAAAACACAGATGATAGTCATATCATATGATAACACGCTTTCCATTCCACTATCATCTCAGGAGGATGTTAAAAAGTAGATACTAAAGTTAGACATTTTAAAATCAGCAGGTCCAGATCACTTCCACTGAAGAGTTTTAAAAGAGCTGGCTCAGGAGCTTGCTGGACCAGTAATGTTAATTTTCACACCAGGGATATTCCCAAAGACTGGAAGGAAGCTAATGTTGTACCAATATTTGAAAAAGGGGAAGACCTGGGTAATTATTGACCTGTAAATCTGACATATCAGGTGAGAAAATGGAGTACCTGATACACGACTCGATGTAATAATATGATTTCTGTAGGGGTTTAACTTGGCACCACATGACATTTTGATTAAAAATCTAGAAAGATGTAACAGTAACATGGCACAGATTAAATGGATTAAAGATGGCTAACTGACAGGTCTCAAAAAGTAGTTGGAAATGGGAAATTCATCATTAAGAGGTTGTGTTTCCAGCAGGGTTCTTCAGAGATCAGTTCTTAGCCTGATGCTATTTAACATTTTTATCAATGACCTGGGGAAAAAAATCCCAAAATCCTCACTGATAAATTTTGCAGATGACACCAGAACTGGTGGAGTAGTAAATAACGAAGAGCCAGGTCACTGATCCAGAGTGATCTGGATTGCTTGGTAAGATGGGTGCAAGCAAACAATATGCATTTTAATATAGCTAAATGTAAACGTATCCACCTAGGAACAAAGAATGTAAGCCATACTTACAGGACGGAGGACTCTATCTTGGGAAGCAGTAACTCTGAAAAATATTTGGGGGAGGTGATGGATAATCAGTTGAACATGAGCTCCCAGTGCAACACTGTGGCCAAAAAAAGCTAATGCAATCCTTGGATGCATAAACAGAGGAATCTTGTGTAGGAGAGGTTATTTTACCTCTATATTTGGCACTGATGTGACTGCTGCTGGAGTACTGTGTGCAGTTCTGGTGTTCACAAGTCAAGAAAGATGTAGAGAAATTGAAGAGGGTTCAAAAAAGAGCAAGAAGAATGATCAAAGGATTAGAAAATATGCCTTATAATGAGAGACTCAAAGACCTCTATCTATTTATCTTAACAAAGAGAAGGTTAAGGGGTTACTTGATTACAATCTGTAAGTACCTACATGGGAAACACATATTTAATACTGGCCTCTTCAATCTAGTACAGAAAGGTAAAACATAATCCAATGGCTAGATGTTGAAGCTAGACAAATTTAGACTGAAAACAAAGCATACATTTTTAACAGTGACAGTAATTAACTGTTGGAACAACGTACTAAGTGTTGTGGTGGAGTCTTCATCACTGACCATTTTTAACTCAAGACTGGATGCTTTACTAAAAGATCTGCTCTAGGAATTATTTTGGGGAAGTCTATGGCTTTGTGTCATACAGGAGGTCAGAGCAGATGGTCACAGAGGTTCCTTCTGGCTTTGGAATCTATTAATCTATGAAGACAGACATTTTTCTCAATGTATGTTTCCTAAGACAATATTCTAATTAATCTTTCCCCAAAACTTGCTTATGTCGGTATTGTTGATATTACGATCAATGATCATCAATCAGTGGCATCTTTCCTCCACAGATCTTAGTGTGCTCTACAAACGTCACTCATTCATTCATTATAAACTGTTTATATACTAACATCATTTCACAACTGAAATACCTCTGGATGGCACGTGGCAGCTGTTTAACAGCTAACAGCAATACTACACAACATTTTAGGAGAGGAAATGAAGAATACTATACCTAACTGCAGTGGTAATTTAAGGAGGTAGATTACAATTTTCTACGATGGAATTTGGCTAAGAACATAGAAATTCATACAAATCCTTGCAAAAAGTTCCAGAGGAATTTTTAACAGCCATAAGAGCCTGAGATCTAAAATTAATCTCTCACCTAAAAGACAGTTTCACCCACAGCAAAGTGCCCTTAACACTAAGTTGGACATGGTGCATCTTAATTAAGTGGCAGAAGGATGCTGAATCATTAATACTTCTAAACCTCCGCAGTTCCTCTGAACTGAACATAAATCTCTAATTCTAAGCAGAAGAGAATGGACAGTTCATATGGGGAACTCTAAGCAATTGGTGACTTATCAGAATGTTCAGACCTCTCAATATTTTGATCCAGTATATTTGCAGGACCCACTCACTAGTGGTGAAAAATGTGGTAAAGCGAGGATTCCTTACTGGCAAGAAACTCCACTCCTGAGTCTTTGGATCATATTTCTCCACCACATCAATAGGTGACTGCTGACTGCCAAAGCCTCCGATCACTAGCAGAACCTCATTAGCCCCTGTAGAAAAAAAGACCAGTCAAGTTAATTTCTCTGCCTCCAAAGGGTGACCTAGAAGGAGTCCTTTAAACAAAACTTTTGGATCCATCCTGGTCAGTGGCAGGAACGATGGGGCACAGCTGCCTCTTTAAATGAATGTTGCTGTCCCCAATCATTGTCTCTCTCCCGCCTCCACAAGACAATATTCAACCTTCCCCACACCTTAAAGCAGCTGGTGAAGGGTGCTCACTCCTCCTTGCTTCTTCTCACAAACCATTGTTTTCCTTTCTCATCATGTAAGATACCCCTCAGATGCAGACCAGAGATAGCACCCTCCCTCATTCACCATTTCACTGCGAAAATCAAATCGCCTATGCCCTCCTCATACAGCCAGGGACACTGCTAGCTACCCTGCTGAAGCACAGTGGGACATCTGTCCCAATGAAAGGAAGCAAGTCATCTATAGAACACTATTAAAGGTAAAAGGGGTGATTTGGGGGAAGAACTATTTTCTGAAAATATTAAACTCCAAATAAAGTTGTTTTCAGGTGACCATGAAGTTAATGGTGTTGTATATTTCTCCTACAAAGGAAAGAAAAGAGTTCTGTGCCCTTTTTGCTTCTTTATCATGTGTAAGGAAGGCGTGAAAGGGTTTTTCCTGCTTGTTCTGTTTAGTCTAGAAATATCAAGTTTCCTCTTGTTTTTTCTGGATGTCTCCTTGGAGGCCCAGATTACTGGAATGGGAGTCTGCTGATCCCTTACTTAAAGGGGAGCAGTGCAACATCTTTAAGAAAGAAACTTTTTTTCTCTCCAACGTTTGTCAGACGTTTGAGTTAAATAAGTGAATAAAAATATTGAAGAACAGTACAACAGTTTCAAAATCTCTTCCCACACTCAGTTGCCCAGTTTCACCTCCTTGTTAGTCGTAACATCATCTCCAACACCTTCCCCAGTTGTCCACAATGCTGCCAAATAAAACAAGGATAACCAAGACCTGAAAAGAAAAAATCCTAAACACCCTGCCTAATTCTTCCTTGTACATCACAGAGAAGCCAAAGAGGAAAAGAAAGCATGTATTTTATCCCAAAGCTCCCCAGAACTCTCTCCCTTTCTGTCTGATTTCTGCCTGTTCGCTGAGGGCATGTCTACACAGCAATTAAAGCCCAGGTCTGAGCCTAGGCTCAAATCAAACCCCCGTTGCATCCACACTGCAAATATGCTAACCTAGAGCTCAGACTCAGGGTTTCAGGATTCTGCAGGGCTGACGGGTCTGCATTAAGTTGGGTCTTAGGGTCGGAGCCTTATTGCTTTCCTGGTGCTTTCCTGACTCGGGTCTTGGAAGGTCTCTGGATGCATCCCAGAGTTCCTGGTGGCAGAGAAGTCGCACTGCAGGCAGCAAGCAAAGCGGCCAGAAGTGCCATTACTACCTGGCAATTCCCCTTCCTGCTCCTCCTCACTACTGCGTGGAGATTGCCCAAAGCAGGGAGCAAAGCTGATAGGCAGGATACAGATCCAGGCCGCCAGGATATTGGGAGGCCATCCCTCCTTGTGCCGTGCCGAGCCAGGAGCTTTGCTGCTCCCCTCCGCGCGTGGTCCCCCACTCCATTCTCTGTCCCTTGTTCCTAGGCCCCTCCTGCAACTCAGCCTAAAGGTGGAGAGCCTAAGGCTGGATCCATACTGACGGCAAATTCGCCAGCCTCAGATCGATTGCTCTGGATTGACTGAGTGGTCTGTGTAGACCTGCTCAGTCAATCGCGCAATCAACGCAGGAAAACCACTCCGGTAAGTGGCGTAGCGCTGCGTGGAAGGGAATTTTTCCATACTTTTCTGATCAGCATTAAGGATTTCTTCCATTTCCTTGAGTGTTGCAGCCTATGTCATCAGTACCAGGTCGCTGGTATCAATGAACATGTAGCACGTCATTGTGGGCATATCATATACAAGTTAAAAAGGGATGGTGCTGATCCCTGTGGGAGGTTACTGTGAAACTCCACTTTTGGCTAACCTGACTTCCAAGAGAGACAAGGAATGTTCTGTCCGAAAGCATTGCCCCACCTCAGTCTGGGAACCCCATTGCTGTAAATCCATCCACTGTGTCTTTGCACATTGCTGAGACACACAGACCTGTGTAGCAGGAAATTATTAATGGCCCTACACATTTTCATGACAATGGTCCCCACTGTCAGTTTTCCAACTCCAAAATGGATTTCCCACTGACTGGTAGCAATGTGGCGTTGCAAGTTTGCAGAGTGCAGCCATCACTCACTTCTCCATGGTTAATACGGCTCTCATTCTGGTGTCAATGCACTGAAGGGCTGGAGCAAACGCAGCACACAGATTCATGTATGTAGACTTTCACACCCAAAAGCTCTGCAGCCACTGCTTGTCATCCCTAACACTGCATTACCATGCAATTCCATCAGTCAGTGCTGGTTTTGCAAGCACAGAAGCAGCACTCCACTATCTTCAGCTGCTCTGTGAATGCCACCAAAAACCAGAAATTCTTTGTCGCTATGTCCTTCAGCAAAACGTCCTCAAAGAACTCTGTGTCCCCAGTTGCTGCAATATTTTCTGTGAGTCTGTAAATACAGGAGAATTATGCGTCCTGTATTTGCAACATTCATGAGAACGCAGCAGATCTCTGTGAGCTCCATACTTGTCAGAGATGGCAGACCCCAAAAAGTGCTGCGTGAGTTTGTGACTTTCTTTAAAAAAAGGTGCAAAAATTATGGCTTTGGATGTTATGGGATGAAGAAGATTGCAGGCTGGGAACCTGACTAACTCCCCAAAGTCCCTAGGTGAGTTATTTCTATCCCACAAGAGATTGTGAAAATTTCCCAAAAGACACTTCACTGGACAGCAGCAGCAGGTGGCACACTGGGATAACTTCCTGTAGTGCACTGCACTTTGCATCAACATAAGCACTCTTGGTCAGTACACGCAGCACCAATGCAAGCAATCAAGCATGCATGCGCCCATGCAGATAAATAACCATTGGAACAATTTACCTAGGGATGTGGTAGATTGTCCGGCACTTGAAGTCTTTGAGTCAAGACCTGAAAATCTTTTACTAAGAGGTTTAATGATCTTATAGAATCAAGATGGATGGTGAGTCTAAGAGTTCTGCTCTAGCTCATCTCGAAGTTACCGGGCTGAATACAGGGATAACTGGGTGAAATGTTATGATCAGTATTATGCAGATCAGACTAGATTATAAGAGTTCCTGGGTGGGAGTTGTTGAGAGAGATTAAAAGCATTTTTCCCCAGCAAAAGGACTGGCAAAATGCCTCTGCAAGCCAAGAGTAACTGACCTCTAACTGAGCAGCCTTCTGAGCTCAACTCTGAAGTCATATTAGAAAGGCAGATCACACGTCCCAGCAAGAAGGCAGCTTGCTGAAGCAGGTGTCAAACAGAGGCAAAGGTCTCATTTTTGCTCTTTAACACTGAAGTGTCTCTTCACTTACTACCCTCCCTGGTGTTTTTAATGATCCTGGTTGAGAGGTAGAAAGAAACTCTCCCAGTACACTGCTCCACAAGAAACACATGCGGCGATACACTTCTAGAAACATGGACAATTCTGAGTAGAAAGATGGTCTTGTTGCTCAAGCACAGGACTAGGAGTTAAGGAGATCTGGTCTCTATTCCCAGCTCTGCCACGAATTCACCGTTTGTTCTGAGTCAGGACGCTTCCATTCTCTGTACAATGGGGCTCTTACTTGCTTCCCAAAGGGTTGAGAGAGTTATCCCATTAGTATCCGTGAAGCACTCTGACATCATCAGTCAGAAGGCACTAGACAAGCATCTAAACACAATACCTGGCAAAATCCCAGAACCTCCTGAGTGTTCTTTCCTTCGTTGCTCACCTAGACGTGCTCTGGTCCTGGGTCCCTGCATCTGACTCCGGAGCTCAGGCCTTAGGTGGAATTTCTTAGCTTCATCTACAAGGTCTCTGCATTGCAAACTGCACCGAATAAAAGGCTGGGGGAAAACATGCGTATATTGTATGTTTGATTTGTTTTAAATTCCCTAGAAACAATCAGATTTAAATCCAGTGGAACTGGTTCTAAATGACATTAAAACTCTGACTTGCATGATGACCTGCTGTTAACTGAGAAGGGCTGCAAGCGCAACAGGCGAAAAAGGCCAAAAATCTCTTTGGAGCTAGCTCCCTGGACAGTGCCAGATACTGTAGGGTCCCCTAACTGTGGAAGAACTAGTAAGACCAAGTAAATTACCAAACTAAGAGAAACAAATGTAAGCAATATTTAAATCAGCTCAACAACATCCGTGCTGGTTGACATCAGGATAACAAAATTCATTGTAGATCAATTTCATTATACCAGTGAAACCATTCTAATGTAGATTGCTACAGAAAACTCTGCCCTTCCTGGTGAGGGTAAAGCAAATAGGCAACTCCAGCTGGGTAAGGATAGCGCTATGGATTATAGGCCATTACTGAAGGGAAACAGTGGGAAAGAGTCCCCAGTATGTTCTACTGAGATATGTGGAGACTGAAACTATGGGATGCAAAGGAACAATGATGCTGACTCTTAGCCCTTCTATATCACAAGGATCAAGGTGCGGTTTATACCTCAGTGTCTATGACATCTGTGATGTAACGGGGGGTAAGAAGCGGCATGCGCACGTACTGCAGCAGCTCTGGCAAGGAGTCTTCCCGTTCCTTTTTCGAGTGTTTCACCCAATTTATAACTGCCTCAAAAACAGGTTCTTCAGAATCCACCTACAAAGAAAAAGCACTGATCAGACTTCAGAGAGGGTTGTTCCAGTGAGTGTGTTTGGGATGATAAACAACTTTCCAGCTTGTTGATTCTGCTTCTCAGTTAGCAAAAAGGCTGAATTCTTAAGAAACAGTTTATCATGAGAGTTTCTAAGAATGATATTTACAAGTGATCACCAAGAAGTTCCCTCTCCCATTTAAAGTGCCATCCAATTTTTTCCTTTTATACACCACCTCCTCGGATAACTTTCTGGAACTTTCCAGAGCTTTTAGAATTTGCTCATCATGCTTCCATTAACCCTCTGCAGCCCATGCCCAAATGCCCAAGCACTACCTTCTTAACACCACAAGCTCTGGCTACATTCAAGACCAAGGCTCATCCTGATATGAAGGAATGCAGATAACCTCTTTCAGAACATTGATCATTGCACAGGCAATCAGGCTTTTACTGTGGTGGAGTTGGGTGCAACTCTCATTCCCCTTTGACAGACATCTTGGTCCATGTCTCCACACTTGGAGAAACCAACCTTCAAATACCCACCCCCTCCCAGAGATATTTACTGACCCATGAAAATTAAAATCTGTTGCAGACAGCCCGAGCATTTTGGCTAGGCTCTAAAATACAAACTGTTTGACTGTCAATAGTTCCATGGCACACTAAAAGTGCAACCACTCAAGAGAAGGCTCGTAAGTAATTAAGGCTTCAGCAAATCACTTGGGTTGGGCAAGAACCAGCAATGAGACATGAGGACCCACCTTACTGCCAACATAACTAGTGATTTCATTCCAGCCATATAAGAAAGCCAGCTCCATTTTCTATACTTTGGATTCTGCATCTCAAATGAGTTTTGCTTCAGCAGTAAGAGCAGGCCAGAGATACCCCATGTTGGGCTGAGATTAATTTATGTACCCATAGCTGGGCATCCAATAATTGTACCAGTGAAGACCGGAATTCCATCTCTTCAATGCAGAGCTATTTATTGGAAAGCACGCACCACAAACAAACAGAAAAAGCTATACAATGCCTCTCCTTAGTAAGCCTCAATTTCCCAAGCATAAACCCTCAGTAACTATGCTGGCCTCACATAGTATCCTGATTAGCAAACAAAGCAGGTACAGATATCAATTCTAGATGAAGACTGTTTCCTTCCTTCTTTTGGTTCCTTTAGGTACTTGGTCTGTTTTCTGAGTCCGCTGTAGCAGGGTCGTGGCTACCCTAACTTTCTGGTTCTTCTTCTTAAGTACCTGATCTATTTAATGGTCCCTTGTGGTAAGGTGCAGATTCACCATTACACAAACCCATGTGTGCATACTAAGCAAACTGGCCATTGGCTGTCCATGGCCGTTGGTCTGTCACATCAGCAGAGCTACATACACAGGGCCTGGATAAATTTTCCTGGCTTATGTCAGTGCCAAGTGCACATTCTGCATTCTTTGTGATTTGCATACAAGGTCTAGTGCTAAGAGGCCTTGCTCCCAGAATCCTTTAGCACTCAGACTTACCAACCTTTACTAGACTTATGTCAACCTCAGTGATTTATAGTAATTTAGTACCATCCCAACACCCCAACCCGACTAAGTGTATCGGCAAACGCTTGGAGGATGGGGTAATGATTAGCAAAACTATTACCAGGAGAGCTCAGAGAAAACAGCTCCAAGAATAAGGGGGCATTCTACATACAGAAACTCTCTCTGAAACAAAGTATACAGCAAGATTGGTCACCTGTCTTTAAAACTGTATCTGAAGCTAATTTTCTTCTTTCCAATATTGTACTTACTGGGCTTGATCAAAAACATAGAATAAAATTTAAGCATATCTAAAGGCGTTACAGTAGAACCTCAGAGTTACAAACACTTCAGGAATGAAGGTTGTTGGTAACTCTGAACAAAACATTATGGTTGTTCTTTCAAAAGTTTACAACTGAACACTGACTTAATACAGCTTTGAAACTATTATACAAAAGAAAAATGCTTTTAATCATTTTAATTTAAATGAAACAAACAGAAAGTTTCTTTACATTGTCAAGACATAAAAAAATCTCCTTTTTTAAAATAATTTATATTTAGCACAGTACTGTATTGTATTTGCTTTTTTAAATTTCCCCTCTTCTGCTGCCTTATTGCGTACTTTCGGTTCCAAATGAGGTGCACGACTGACCGGTCAGTTCATAACTCTGGTGTTTGTAATTGAGGTTCTGCTATAATTTGATACTCTGAAAGCTTCCTTGAAATACATAAGCAAGCAGAAGTGATCATGCTCTCTCCCTGTTAATACCTAAACAGCAGATCCCCTAACCTAACAAATCTACTGCTAAAATCCCACTTCAGAGACAGAGGAAGCTGCTGTAAACCCCCTGAATTTGCACAACACCAGCTTCATCTCCTCCCCAGTGTAACCTCTATAGAGTACTCTGAAATAATGGCTGAGGCAGATCTGAATGTTACAGGATTCTGTGAAAACAAGTGATATTGCCACTTATATAGTGTCTCCGTGATAAGAATCGATCTCCAAAGTAAGGGCTGGAACAGCAATAAAATCTCAGCTCCTGAGCTGAGTAAAACTACCCTCCACGCATGGCCTGCTCTCTCCAACGCACCTTCCACTGCCAGAAACACTCAGAGCTTACTGCATCCATTTCTCCCCCTTGAAACAGAACAAAGGCAAAAAGAAAAACAGCAGGACCAGCACATTAGCATCATCAATCCCACTTTAGGAGCCCTAATTTACACCCGCCTGTTTGCACCCTGGGACACAAATCTTGGACTATGCTTAACAGGCTGCTCCACTGAAAGGCCGGAATGGCCACCAAAATGCAGAAATTTGGTTTAACCCAATCTTCTTTGAGGGGGTTAACAAGCAGGTGGATATAGTGTACTTAGATTTTCAGAAAGCCTTTGACAAGGTCCCTCACGTAAGGATCTTAAACAAAGTAAGTGGTTATGAGGTAAGAGAAAAGGTCCTCTCCTGAATCAGAAACTGGTTAAAAAGATAGGAAACAAAGAATGGGAATAAATCGTCAGTTTTCAGAATGGAGAGAGGTAAATAGTGGTGTCTCCCAGGGGGACTGTCCTGGGACCAGTACTGTTCAATGTATTAATAAATGATCTAGAAAAAGGGGTAAACAGTGAGATGGCAAAATTTGCAGATGATACAAAACTACTCAAGATAGTTAAGTCTAATGCAGACTGCAAAGAGTTACAAAGGGATCCCACAAAACTGGGGGACTGGGCACTAAAATGACAGACGAAATTCAATGTTGATAAAGGCAAAGTAATGCGCATTAGAAAATACAATCCCAAGTATACATGTAAAATGATGGGGTCTAAATTAGCTGTGACCACTCAACAAAGAGATTTTGGAGTCATTGTGGTTAGTTCTCTGAAAACATCCACTCAATGTGCAGCAGCAGTCAAAGAAGCAAACAATGTTGGGAATCATAAGGAAAGAGATAGATAATACGAGAAAATATTGCATTGCCTCTTTATAAATCCATGGTACACATACATCTTGAATCCTGCAAGCAGATCTGGTTGTTCCATTTCAAAAAAAGATATATTGGAATTGGAAAAGGTACAGAAAAGGGCAACTAGAATGATTAGGGGTATGGAAAAGCTTCCATATGAGGAGAGATTAAGAAGACTGGGACTTTTCATCTTGGAAAACAGATGACTAAGGGGGAAATATGACAGAAGTAACACTTCCTCTTTTTGGAGGTGGAGGGAGGGAGAAGAGTTATTTAAACTAAGGGCCAATGATAGTTCAAGAACAAAAACCTAACCTATTTCAAGACTGAGTTTGATAAGTTTATAGAGGGGATGGTACAATGAGGTTGTCTACAATGGCATATGGCTCATCTGCCACTGTTATTAGCAAATATCACCAATGGCTGGAGATGGGACATTAGGTGGGGAGGGCTTTGAGTTACTACAGAGAATTCTTTCTCAGGTATCTGATTGGTGGGTCTCACCCACATGCTCAGGGTCTATCTGATCACCATATCTGGGGTCACAAAGGAAGATCAGATTGACTGTGACCATGGGTTTTTTTTTCACCTTCCTCTTCAGTGTGGAGCACAGGTCACTTGTTGATTTGAACTAGAGCAAGCAGTGAATGCTCTATAACGAAGTTTTTAAATCAAGGTTTGAGGACTTTAGTAATTTAGTCAAAGATTATGGCCCGCTTACAGATGTGGACGGGTGAGGCTCTGTGGCCTATGATGTGCAGGAAGTCAGACTAGATGATAACAGTGGTCCCTTCTGGCTTTAAAGTCTATGAACAAAGGGAGACAATGGGGAAGAACTCAGACTTCAAATTCACAAAGGACATTGCCCAAAACTGAGCTGGTCAGGCATACCTCACAAAATGCAGCTGGATTAAGAACTTTCAATGAATTTAAATCACCATTTTATTAGTGATGCCTACAAAATAGCAACACAAATGCCAGTGTTTTAATTTGCTCTAAAGTTAATGTAAACCAACTCCATAAGGCCAAGTTGGGGTCTAACTTCATCCCCAACATGGCTTTCATTCTCACAAATGCCAGAGAAGCTGGAACAGAGCGAGATATTCCCTGTCTGTACAGAACCCACTGGAGATGAAAGCTGAATCGACAATCACTATCCAATCCACAATCAACACTGGCCTAATGATATGAAAGGATTATCTGTATCTAGTTGGATCGGCCTCTGCGTGGTGGGAGTCATATTTGTTTGTGCCAGTGAATCTTTGTATCATAAATGTTACTATTGTATATGCTTGTTCACTCCAAGTGTATCAATTTATAATGATAAGTTACTATGTATAACACATGAAAGGAGCCTCTCCCTCTGCTGGCAGAGGGAGAGTGTTTTAACACATGAAAGGGGTCTTTCCCTTTGTTGCTAAAGTAAGGAGTTTCTATCTTTCCCTTTGTAAGAAGTTTCTATTTGCTATTGAAGCCCTAAAAAGATAAGAAAGGAACGTGCAGGGTCTGGGATGGGAGCCCTGGCCAGGTTCCCATCACAGCCCCCTGCATGAGAACCAGATATCTGTCAGCTGATCTGCACACAGTCACATACACCTGTTTTTTCACTCTATAAAAGCTGGACCCACTTGTAGCGAATTTGGAGACCTCACCTACGAGTGGACGCACTGCGTAGGGCTTCCCAATTGCCGGGACAGGCTCTCCAAATCCTTGCTGCAACGGGGGCTCCCCGGCGACTGTGGATCTGGATGATGGTAATGTATTAATAGGGCAATTGGTGATGTATCTTTCTTAATCACTATAGTTGATTTTATGTAGTAATGACCAGGTGCATTACCTTACTTATTCTTTCTATTGCTTATGTATATATATATCATTTCATTTCCTGTAATATTTAGAAAGAGATAGTAAAGCAACCTTGTTCTTTCTACTGGTGTCTGTGTTTTTTCTGCAAACCCTGTCAATTAGCAGAACACCTAAGCATAACCTGGTGCCTAATAAATATATCCCATTTTAACTATTTCTGTTTTCATTACAACTTAAGACTCAGGTTAGTTGGTCACCAAGTGTCAGGGGAAGCCCAGGCCACAGTTCATGATTTCTGTTCTATGCCACACAGACCTATCCCCATGACTGTTGTGTCTCAGCCTTTCTCCTTGACTGTTACTAATTTGGTTCACGTTTGTAGTATTGGTCTTTTCATAACAGTTAATAACCAACACAGTAACCAATGTTTCATTCTCCAAGTTTCAATGACAGCTACACCACTGTCAAGGGAAGGTTACACTCTGTCAGCTTCAAAATATGCAGCTGATTCAGGAAGAGGCAGATGTCAGCAGGATTCACAGCCTGCCTGAGACAGCCACCCCAAGAGTATAAGCTAGCCAATGGAGGGTGGACAGGAATGGCATTAGTCATACCCTGTGATTTGCTTAATTTAAACAGCATTTTGCTCTCATTGTTTTGCATAACAGCTCTTGCTACCTTTACCTGAATTTCATCACATTTGATGAGCTTTTCCACCTCTTCCTGATTTAAGAGAATGAACTCTTCATGCTGAACCACCTCTGGGAAGTGTTTCTGGCTGAAGACCTCTGCTGCCTGCATAAGATCAACACAGTTGTGTGTCTCAGCAAAATCTCGGATGCCCAAACAGTTTGACGGATCCAGCTGGCTTTCCAAGAACTCGCAACAAGCCTGCTTCACACCTATGGGAAATGAGATGAGCAAGTGAGCTCAGGCACTTCTGCTATCCCATCACTGCTTTGGGAAGTACTTTAGAAAACCAAGCTCTAGTTTGTACTGAAATGTCAACCCCAAAGCCTTGCTTAGAGATATGCACACACAAAAGGACATACAGGTAAACATTTTTTCAGGGGCCAGGAAAAAATAAAGCAACAAACAGTATATTTAAGCATTGACTATTTATACATATTAAATATGACTTGGCAGATATAGGAGAGACTCAAAAGGGAGCCTCACACTGCTCGAGGATCTGTACAAGATCTGAGAGTGGGATATGCCCCTAGGAGAATTATTTGTTTTATCACCACATCTCCACAAAGGTCAAACTTTGTAGCAGTGAGAACAGACTGCATGTGGCAGCACAACATTTGACAAATAGCTGTTATGTAGTTTTAAGACACAAAGTCTAGGATTTGGAAACAACCCAGCAGCCTATGCTGCCTTCTGCAATCTTTCCTTTACTTACAGGTCAGACATGCCACAGCTCTAAACAGCATCAGCTGTGCAATGTGCATGGTTAATCGGTTTGCAATTACCTTTCAGCTGAAGCAGACATGCTGCTGGGAGCAATTCCTGGACATTTTCTACTGTCACATGAACAGTTTCTGTATACACAAAGTCCAGCAGGATTTCCATAGTAGAGGCTGTCAGCCCTTGAATATCCACATATGGTTTATCTTTCTCTGAAAGCTACAAATTAAAAAGCAAGGGAGATACAGGTTTATTTTCCAGAGGCCAGATCAAAAGCCTAGGGATGGGCTGAGGGAACTAGGCTTGTTTAGTCTGCAGAAGAGAAGAATGAGGGGGGATTTGATAGCAGCCTTTAACTACCTGAAAGGGGGTTCCAGGGAGGATGGAGCTAGGCTGTTTTCAGTGGTAGTAGATGACAGAACAAGGAGCAATGGCCTCAAGTTGCAGTGGGGGAGGTCGAGGTTGGACATTAGGAAAATGTTTTTCACTAGGAGGGTGGTGAAGCATTGGAACGGGTTACCTAGGGAGGCGGTGGCATTGCCATCTTTAGGGGTTTTTAAGCTGCGGCTTGACAAAACCCTGACCAGGATGATTTAGCTGAGGTTAGTCCTGCTTTGAGCAAGGGGTGGGAGTAGACACCTCCTGAGGTCCCTTCCAACTCTAATAGTCTCAGACTAAAGGCGTGTCTGTGCAGAGCACAGGGCTCTCCCCTCAGCACCATAACACCGCCCCGGGGGAGCGGCAGACGTACAGCGCCGTGCACAGGAGGGCTCCTGTTGCTGGGATGTGTCCCGCTGGGGGGGGGGTTAATCACACCCCACAGCGACTGAGGTGAGGCCAGACCGCGGCGCCCCTACCTCGCTGGTGAACATGGCGCAGAAGTAGTCGCTGCAGGCCGCCAGCACGATGCGGTGGGCCGGGAAGTCCTTGTGCTCCACGCGCAGGGTCACGTCGCACAGCGTGCGGCTCTTGCGCAGCGCGTTCATGGCGTTGAGGATGGACTTGGCGTGGGAGTTGGTCATGATGTCCTTGGGGGCCATGGCGGCCGGCGGGGACCCCCCTGCGCCGCGGGCCGGCGGCGCCGTGCCCCCGGGGGGGGGGCAAGCCCGCCAAACGCCAACGGCCGCGCGGACCCCGCCACGGGAGGGGGAGAGGCGCCTCCGCCGCCCTCACCGCAACGCCCTCACCAACCGCCACCGCTCGGCGCCGCGGGGCGCGCGACGACACACGCCCCCGGCGCCCGCTGGTGACGTCACCCGGCCCGCGCCGGCCGAGCAGCCGCCCTGCCTTCGTTACCCAGCAACGGAGCCCGTGTCCCGGCAACAGAAGGCCCTAGCCAAGGCCTCCGGGCTGTGTGGGTCTCGCCCCGGATGGGCTGGCGGGGCCGCCTCTGCTGCGCGGGGGGGGGGCGGCTCGGCAGCGCGAGCCTTGCACGACCTGCGGCGAGACTGCCCCCCCCGCGCCTGCCCTGTCGTGTTTAAGCCGCGGTACGGTAGGGTGCGGTGTCCCCCCCCACACACACACGTGGTGCAAACACGGTTGTCAGCTGCAGCGTGGCCCCTGCAGGGTGCAAACCCTGTGACCTTGGAAACTGCGGCGCAGCTACCCCCGCCCTCAAGTGGC
>ML677025.1:1028078-1070337 GCA_007922155.1 Mesoclemmys tuberculata
TACACTGCGTGGTGCAACACCTGTTACAGGAGGAACTATAGCCTTACGCCACCCAGTGCAAGCCCCTTTACACTGCATGGTGCAACACAGGTTACACGAAGAACTATAGCCTTACGCCACCCAGTGCAAGCCCCTTTACATTGCGAGGTGCACTGTCACCCCATTCCACGTGTGCATTACGATGTGTCACCCACGTGGTGCACAGTTCTGTAACTGTGCCGAGAGCCCTGACATGCTAAGACCGTACACTGGAGTATAAAACAAATGGGGTCTGGATTTAATGCTGGTGAAAGTCATCTCTTTGACATCCCTGGCACTGAATGGAGCCCTCTATGTACAAGGCAGCAGCGGGGCACACTTCCCACACACACTGCCCTACCAAAAGGCCTCATCCACCGGGGGAACTTCCTCTAGGAGTGATAAGGGTCATTCAAACTCCCCGCCCAAGCAGCTCTTGGCCTTCCTGTGGAGTCTGCCAGTTAGTGCAATGGCTAGTGTTGGGTTTGTGATATGGGAGCTGGACCTGAGACCCACCAAAGTCATTTTATATCAGCACCACCAAGGACCCATGAGCTAGAAGCAGTGTCTCTCCTTCCGGGGACATGGGTGGCTCTGGACTCTGGCTAGGCCAGGAGCCATTTGACTGAGAAGAGTCAATTTCTGCCCAGCCTGGAGGAAATCCCCCACTGATTGGTTGCCTTCTCCACTTCCCAATCAGGGCTGCTGCAAGAAGGGGGAAGAGTCCCTCCTCCGCCGTTTCAGAGAGGGATACCTTTCTTACAGGAGGGGAGGGCAGGGGAGTGGGAGCTCAGGCCCCCTTCACTCCTGTGAGCAAGGGTCCAGCCTACCTCCTCCGCTTCTGTGAGCAATGGGTCATCCATCGCCAGACTCAGTCTGCTCCTTAGTTTTAAGGTCTGGCACTGCCTGGCAGGGAGTGGTGAGGAGTCCCAGGAGCTACAGGAGTTGGGGGTAGGCAGATGTGAAGTCTGGAGGGTGTAATTGTTGGGGGGCAGAATGAATGAATTAGATTGTGGGGGAAGCTGAGGCTCTGCTCCAGCAGGGAGAATCCCCACATTCTGGACCTTGGTAACACTGTTAAACTGCCACACATGCACGCCTTGGGGGGTTCACACACACCTTGTCTCTCACACTCATGCACATCCTGGGGAGCACACACACCTTGTCTCACTCACACAAACTCCTTGTCTCACACCCTCCCACTGGGGGACACCTGCACACACCGTGCCTCACACCCAACCATGGGGGACACTCGCACTCAAGTTCGCAGACATGCACACACACACCCAGTGTCTCATGGCCATCTACTGGGGCACACACACGGGGGGAACGCGTGCGCATGCATGCCATGTCTCACACCCTCTCACTGTGACCATGTACACACGCAGTGGGGGTGCAAGCGTGCACCTGCACCACGTCTCAGACCCGCCCTCTGGGGCACACACATACATGCACGTGTCGCATGCCCACGCACTTGTGGCATGCCCTGACACACACTGGGGGCAAACACACACGTATGCACACATTTGGGGGCGTATGCGCACACACGGGACAGACATACACACCGAGACCACACACAGACACACTGAGGGCACGCGTGTCCATGCACACACATACGGGGTGCACGCCCTGGGCACACACCCACGCTGGCAGCACACACCGGGCACACACACACGGGGGGCGACGGCCGGGCACAGGGGCGCACGCACGCACGCACGCACACATCCCGGGGACGCGCTGACAGCTCTCTTCTTCTTTGCGGTGTGACTCCGGATTGGCCTTGGGCGCCGCTCGCGCGGGACCCCGCTCCCGGAGGCACCCGCAGCCCTGCGGCAGCGGCTGGGTTAAGCCGGCCACCGGCCCCGCCCGGGCTCCTCGGCTCGGGCTCCTCCGCTCCGCTCCGCCCCGCTGGCCCCGCTGCGCATCGCCCCGCCTGCCCGCCGCCTCCCTCGGTGCCTCCGGCCTCCGGGTGCGTCCTGCGGGAGGAGGATGGGATGTGGGACCCCCGGAGCCGCCTGGCCCCTGCTGGGCGCGGTGCTCCTCAGCCTGACCGCCCCGCTGGGTAAGAGCTGGCTGTGGGGCTGGCTGCGGGGGGTGAATGCCGACCCCGGGGCGTGGGGCTGGCAGAGGGGCAGGAAAAGTGTGGGGCTGGGTGAGAGGGATGAACTCATCTGGGCACGGTGCAGGGGGGAAAGTGTGGGCTGTGGGGCAGGGTGTGAAGCAATGGGGAGGGGAAAGTGAGGGGCTGGGGGCAGGAGGAGAACCACGGGGCAGGGTGGTGGAAAGAGCATGGGGTTGGGTGTGGGGCAGCAGGAGGGGAGAGTGTAGAGCTGGATGCAGGGGAGAGAGCTGGGGGCTATGTGCGGTGCAGCAGGAGGGCGCTCTGGGTTGTGGGGGGGAGCATGTGTGGGGAGTGCTGAGTTAATGGAGGGGAGTGTGTGTGGGTGTGCTCAAGTAACCAAGGGAAGTGTGTATGGGGGCGGCGGGTGTGCTGAGGTAACTGAGGAGCGTGGGGGAGTGTGGGGCTGGGTGCAGGGTGAGTGTGTGGGGGGTGCAGAGGTGAGTGGGGAAAAGCGGGGGGCTGGGTATGGGGGGAGTCTGGGCTGAAGTAACTGAGGGGTGTGGGGGGTGCAGAGGTAGCTGAGGGGAGTGGGGGAAAGCAAGGGGCTGGGTTCTGGGAGGAGTGTGTGCTGAGGTAACTGAGGGGCATGGAGAAGTGTGGGGCTGGGTGCAGAGAGAGTGTGGGGGGGTGCTGAGGTAACCGAGAGGTAGTTGGTGGCAATGTTGGGGTTGGGTGTGGAGCCCCAGAAGGATGCCAGAAGAGGGGCTTCTTGGGGGGAGCTGTTCCTAGCATCCTCACGAGGCTGTGTTTTTATCTGGCTCCTGTGGCTCATGGTGTCTACAGGGTCACAGCAATCACCCCAGTCTGGGTGCTATGTGTCCAGCCCAACCATGCTGCCCCACTGAGGCACAGCACAGTGCCGTTGATTGTCCCATTGATCACAGGAGGGGAGGGGAGGAACAGTGACAATACCCCAGTATAGGAGAAGTCTTGTACCCCAATTTCAATATAAAATAAAGCTTCCGTTTAGCACTGGATTCTGGCACGACTTCCATAAACAGTCAATATGAACTCTACAGTGAGAAAACAGTTACATGGTTGAGCCAGGAGCATTTTGTATTCCATGTCCAGAAACTTGGAACAATCTGATTCCTACAGTATTCGTGGTAGCTACAGGTGCTGTTGCAAACCATGAACTGCCCTGAGTGAGCCTGGCATTTTTGCTCCTTATTTCCTCCATCAGAGAGAGTAAACAGTCTTTATTTTAGCATTGTACAGGCTCTAATCCCTCCTGTGGTGATCAATCTCTCTTTCCTAGCAGTGTCATGCTGTTTATTCTTGGTGTCCCCCTGTATTGTCCAGCTTTAATGCATTTCATATTTGTGATCACCTTAAAGTTCTGTTGCAAGACCCTAACTGATGCTTAATTTAGCTACTCTGCCTCCCCTTTTCTTACCTTTGTCTTAAGTTATTCAGCATTCTTCTAATCTCTTTCTCATCCACCAATTTCATTGGTAGAAATTGGGAGAGACTTGTTTAATCTCCACCCCTGGTTTTAATACACAGGAATGGGAAAATCAGGTAAGTGAGGATATGGTAATGGATAAAGGAACACCAGAAGATAGTCCTTTTGCTGTCTATACCCCTATGTCAAATCTGGCTAGGAAATTGGGTGAGGTCAGAGAGAAAACAATTGAGATGTTTGTGTGCTAATACCAGGAGCCTTGGCAACAAAATTGGAGGAATTAGAACTGTTAGTGCAGGACATTACAAGGCTAGTGTAAACATAGTGGATTAGCACTCAAAACTGGAACAAAAGTGTTGAAGAGTATGTGCTGTTCAGAAGAGAGGGAAATAAAAGTAAAGGCAGTGGTAAGGCCTGGATTATTCCTGGACGTGATAGCTGACACATTTCTTCACCAAATAGTCACTGAGCCAACCAGAGGGGATGCTATTTTAAACTTGCTTTTTGGTAAGTAGTGAGGACATTTTAAAAAAGCTAGTTGTGTAAAATACCTATGGATCAAGGGATCATGAGTTGATTCCGTTTAAATTAAATGGAAGCATAATTAAAATCAGGTCATAAGTAAGGTTTTCAATTTCAAAAGGGCAGAATTTGAGAAAATAAGGAATTAGTTAAATCTAGTGAACTGAAGAGCACAGGTATTTTAAATATGGAGGACACTTAGTTTTTCTGCCTTTGATTTAAAGAAATTCTATCTGGAATTCGCATCCTAAGAAAGGGCATAAAATTTGCAGGGAAGGGCTCCAGACCTAACTGAATGAATAAACACTTCAAAAATGGTATCAGGAGTAAGCAGAGGGCCTACAAAGAATGGAAGAAAGGATTGATCAGCAAAGAAAGCTGTGTTTTGGGTGTCAGAAAGTATAGGTATAAAGAGAGTTGCTGGAAGTCAAGCTGAGTTAGGAAAATAAAATGAATAGTAAAAGGTTCTGTAGCCATATATATAAAATAGAACAGGAACAGAAGTGGGGCCACGGTGCAGTGAGGATGGGTAGAGAGGGCATGCCTACATAAACAGCACTGACTGCAGCAGTGCATCTGTTGAAGATGCTGTATGCCAACGGAAGAGCTCTCCTGTTGGCAAAATAAAACCACCTCTGCGAATGGCTGAAACTGTCCGTGGGAGAAGCTTGTTTATTCCACCCTGAGTGATATAAATTATGCTGACATAGGCTGTACTGTAGACATAACGTAAGGATAATCTAGGTACAGCCCCCAAACTAAATGAATGATTTTCCTCAGATGTCAGTAATAATGGTGATGTAGAACATAAGATCAAAGGCAGGCTGGATGATGGGAATGAGTATATAGAAATGGAAACTATCAAATCCATGGTGGAAGGAAAATGTAGTGTTTAGTGCATTCAAGTTGGGGAGGGGTTCCAGCTAATGATTCCAGGGACTCTGTAGTCTAGATTTGTGGGGGGAGTTGGCCCTGCAGATCTTTCTAGTTAGCAGACAACAAGATTCTTTCTTCTAACGAATGAAGAACCTTGCTCAGCAGTCTTCCGGCAGCAAATATATCGCCCCACTTAACTATTCTACTTGTCACTGTGCTCAGTGTTGTAAGATGTTAAAGCTAGTGCTGTAACAAACTCAGTTATTTTGCAAATGTGACAGTGCATTGCATGTGGGAGGAATAAATTATGGGAAACACAGGATGTTGCAATGGAAAAAGCTGCTTGGAAGAGCACAGTGCATTTATCCCTTGGCTTCAGGTTGAATGTGTTGGCTGAATGCGCATGATCTTCCAGCTTTTAAAAGCTAGGAAGTGCTGGTTGTGGTTACTGCTTGGCTAGGAGGCCTCCTTAGAGACAGAGGCTGTGGAACTGATGGAGGTGTTGAAACGCATACCAGTAAGCAGAGACTGAGCCTGAGGAAAGTGAGTGGGAAGGGCCGAAGTAGTGCCCCAATAAGCGAAACTGCCCACTGTTGTGAAGTGCGAGGAGGTACACGGGACGTGTGCCGGGTATCTAAGTAGCATTTCTGAACGTTACTGTGCCTATCTTCCCGTTCAGTTTTACTGTAATAGTGTGGACGTAGTACTGGTAACTGCCCTGCGGATGAAGCCCTCGGTTTATCAACAGGGCAGCAGCAGGGCGAGCTCCCAACCTCCCCATCCAGTCAGGCAGAGACCTGGGAGCCCCCTTCAGAGCAGAGCTCCCTAGCCTGACCCAGCAGCAGCAATGCCATTTATGGGGGGAGAAAACCCCTCACACCCAGCCAGGCCAAGACTCAGCTGCGGAGTTTGGGTGTTGTGCCTGTGTGAGGTTTACTTGGTCCTGGCCTGTGTCCTTCAGGTGGTATTTGGTACTTTGCCTACCTGAGAGGAAAGTCTTCACCACACTGAGGTGGCTGAGAGATGTGGCAGGTAGATGGGGGGGTACCTCTCTCTATCCTCCTCATCTGTGAAGATGCTAGCTGTTGTGAGCAGTGCTAGATACCCTGGTGCTTGTGAACCCAGCTCTTCCCTGGTGAGAGACTGGGATTGAAAGTGGTGGGTGATGGGGATGGGGTGGGGAAGAGGCTGTGTGTGATATGTTTGGTGGGGGTCAGTGCACCTAGAAGGTGTGTGTATATGGGGTCCCTACGTCTATGCCTCTATGAGAGGGAAGCTGGGGAATTGGTGGTCACAGACCCTGCCTTGCATTTCCTGGTGTGTAGGAGACCCAGCTGTAAGTGTGGGTAGCATGGCTATTCTGAGGGGACATGTAGGATGGGGTCTTTTTGTGCCTCTGAAGGGAGCTCTGCAGAGGGATGCATTTGTTTAGAATGGACTTTATGGTTTGCACTAGAGGTTCCTGCTTGGGTGCCCGGCTGTGCACCTTCGATGACCACCTCAGGGTGGAGAAGCGGAGGCCTGGGGGGCAGAGGGAGCTGGCTGAGAGCAAAGCAGGGCCCTTAATTCCTGTGGTAGAGGGCAGCAGAAGACAAGGTCACAGGAAACGTATGAGAAGGTCTAAGCCAAAATCTATGGCTACGCTTCTTGCCAGGGTGGATTACAGGTGTCGACTCCCGTGTTTGGTTGAGCGAGTCTTCATTGCCGCTCAATCGAATCTGCAAAATGGATCATGCACCAGTGTAGACATAGCCTAGGTGTCTGGTCTCGATTCCTGCAATCTCTCTGCAAGATGAGGGGTCCGTGGACAGGGATCCCAAGTGGAGTAATTATTCCAGAATAAAATCGCTTTAATTCCAGAATGGAGCCATGTGGAGTCATAGCAGCATAGCTATAGTGTATAATTATTCTGCCATTGGTCTGCTGAGCAATTCTCTCATGTAGACAAACCTTTATAGAGATGCTTCTCTCCATGTCTCACTTCTGTAGCTCTGATCAGCAGAGGCCGCTGGGCTGAAGGCCCTTCAGTGCAAGGCAGGCAAGTGGCAGGAGTTTTCTGTAAAGGCCTTTGTGACTTGCTTTTTTCTTCTGCCCAAAGCCCATCACAGCCCAAGTGTGTCAGCCTTCAGGGTTCTCTGCAAAGCCCACATTGTCTCCAGGCTCGTGAGGAAATGGGGACAGGGTGGGATTCTGGCCGTCGACTCACTGCAGTCACATTTCCTTGGCTCTGTGCATCTGAGCTGATCTAGGAAGGACTGACGGGTCTGTTTACGTTAGTGTATTTTTAAAAACGTTTTCAAGCACACCAGAACGTGAGCAATAACTCTGTTATTACACAGTACACATCTAACTAAACTCCCCGCCCTGTCAGTAGGCGCAGCCTGCTCTTGGATGACTTCCAGTAAAAGAGAGGGGAAGTTCAATCTCCATGAGCCATGAGTTCTTGGCCTCGACTGAGTCAGCCAACCGGGGCTTGTCATCACAAGGGAAAAGCATGTTTTGAAAATATGATCACTGACAAGTTTTGAAATCCTAGCATAGACTTGGCCCGTTGTAGTTTTCAAACTAGCTAACGTCTTAAAACAACAGTTAGCCCTGTCTGCAATGGGATTGAAAATGTGTTAGCTATCATTCCCCAACAAACACATTTGTCTAGTGTGGACAAGCCCTTAATTCAGAGTAAGGAGGGGAGGTTCTGATGTAGATGCTGGAACTGGGATCTGCTTTCCCGCATCTCATCTCATATAAGGGCCACAATTCCGTGGGAGTAATCTTGACTGAGTTGGGCTGAATTCGTGCTAGTGACCACTGGGCCACAGCTCTGAAGTTCAATCCATTCCCTGCGGCATCCATTCACCATCAGCACTGATGTGACACCTTCAGCAATGATGTTTGTTTGGGGGAAAGGGTGACTGATAGCTGCCTCACCTTATGGTAGGTGCACAGGGCCATGGTTAATAAAAAGGATTGTGAAGTGCACAGGAATGTTACCACCAGTCAGTGGGAGAACTACGACTAGGATTCATGGTCTGTTCACTCTTCTGTAAGTTACAAGGCCCCTTTGAGCACTCTCACCTAAACAGTGATGTTTTAAAAGTAGGCTTAGCAGAATTTGATTTTTATTTTTTTAATAATTTTGATGGATAATAGCTGGTTTTAAGCATTTTTTTAAACCTGTATAGATTTAAATTTTCACAGCTGTGGGAAATTATAGGTCAGACAAACATTTAACGACAGCAAATGTTTAATGACAATAGATGTTGATATTCAAAAAAGTTAATGTTTTATAGCTGTTAAAACACAAATTGTATATTTTGACATATCATGTTGACAAAGTAAATATCCTTAAATCAACAAATTAGACCTGTTCTTATTAATCATTCAGTAGCCCATTTGTAACAACCCTAATTCAAAGTCTAAATCCCTGGATTTTGACTGATAAGTTCTCAGGTGGCATTTTCCTACTTCTCCTGTCTGTAAATTTATTTTATAGTCGTGGAAATATTTTTTCATTGGTTTGAGTGTGTATAGTAAAATCAACATTTACCGATAAACATACGTCTTCCAGGCCCTTTTACGCGCTATGTGGGAAGGTGTGACAGCCCTGCCAAATGCACAAGGAGCATGCCATGTGGCTTGGCAGATCTGGAGGGGAAGCCCACCTGCCCTCAGAGGCTGGGAGCCTTATTGGGTCCTGCCTCTTGGTGCTGCTTGGGACACCCGACTTCCCCATCTGCCTCTAACCTCACATTGCCTAATAAACTGTAACTTCCTTTGGCTCCTTCTCTGCATCTCAGAGCTTCTTGACTGATGGGGAGAGAGCTTGGGCAGTGATTTACAGCTGGGGGAACCCACCACAGGCCAGTGGAATTTTTTGTTGGCAACAGTCTGTGGCATACAGGCTGTAACAGTAGCTGCTGTCTTCACAGGAGTAACCTGACCCAGAACCAGGAAATAAATATGAGTCTCTTAACAATGCTCAGCCTTTTATTACACAGCCCTTAAATGAACCTGCACAGGGGAAAAACTAGGGCCTGGGCTCGTTTGCTTCTTTACAAATCTGAAGATAGACTCTTCTGTGAAGAATCCTTCCAGGCTATCTCCTTTTCCTTGGTTTTTTTTTACATTTGAAATTCTAGTCTGGTACCGGGCAGTCTAGTGTGACAAGACAGCTGATAAGATTATGACATCACCTCACTGAGAAAGTGAGATGCCTGGGCCGGTGAGGTGGTCAGCATGTTTAAAACTCTTTTATAGTGTCAGTGTCCAAGAAACACATGACTAAAAATAGCCGGTAAGATTCAGCCTCTCCGCCCTCTCTGAGAAAGCTCCCAGCCCATGATTCTGAGATTGCCCATAAATCCTTCAGCATAACCAGAGAAGGCCAGACTTAATATTTGTAACCCGATAATAATTTTTAAAAATCCAAGCAGAAAAAAAATGAAAATGTAAATGCCTTCCAGGTCATCTTTCTGTAGCAGAATGAGGCAAAACAAAATGGGCACAATCTTATCTTTCCATTGTAGGTCATTAGTAGAGACAGGAAAATCAGACTCTCCTTTAGCCTTCCGCGTAGCCCTGCTAATTTTTGGATGTTGCTTTTTTAGATGCTTTGGTTCAATAACTTGCTGCACTGGACCACATATCAACAAGGACAATCATTCAGTGCTGGCTTATTTTCAGCCTTCAGGCTTTGCAATTGTTGTTTGCTTGCTAGAGTACAGTTATTCTTGTAATTACAGCTGGCCAGATACTTGCCTTCCAATCCTGTATGTAATGATTTCTAGTCTCCCAATCAGTTGTTTCTGGGGCTGTATTGTTTCGGGCTAGCAATTCTGTCTGCGATGTGCTGTGCGAGCCACATGTGAGCACAGCAAATTCCACTTTTCAGATTGTGTTCACTTTTCCCTGGTGAATACTTCTTACAATTAGCATGCTTAATATTTAAAGCATGGAGTTGGCTCCTTAGCTGAGAACTTCCCAGCCTTTATGGTAACTCCTACCTGCACGTGAATAAGCTTTTCTGCAGGAGGCTGATATCATACTGAAATGCAGTAGGCATCCGTGTATGCAGGAACACATTCCTTGTTAGGATTCTCCTGTATTCATCACACTGTTCTGCAGCCTCCTGTTGCAACACCCCAGAAAGCTAGCAAGCCCTCTAGTAGCTATTATCAGTGCACATTGTATGAGGTAGTGTGTGACACTGCTTGATGTTGTATCTTCCTGTTGTGCTTCTCTGGATTCGAAGGTCTCGATGCCTCAGAAACGCCTGTGGGTTTGTCTCTGTTGCAGCATCAGGGTGGTTCAATCAGTCTCAACCTGAGGCAGTGCATCCCGACTCACAGTGTACACATGTTCAGTGGGTGTTCTGCTATGCCTCATGCCCATGTTGGTTTGCAGTTATTTGTGTCAGTTGAATGGCTTATCCAGCTCCTGGGCTCCGTGGCAGCTGAGCTGGCTCGCGAAGAAGTTAAGGCCGGAAGGGACTGTTCTGATGTAGTCTGTCTTCCTGCCAGCTTTTAGGAGACTCTCTTCCAAGCTCCATCACTGCTCCATTCACAGGCCCTTGTGCTCAACAAGGCTCATGAGCTGTTGCGGGGTGTAGAGGTTTCAGGGAGGGAAGTCATCCGCGTGGCTTCCTGCAGCACAGCACTATGCTGGGACATGGCCTCATGCTATAGCCTTCCCAAAGGCCAACACCTGTTTAGCATAGCAGGAAACTTCCCGGATCCATTTTCCACGGAGTACTATTTCCAACCTCCCAATGGCTTCCGAAAGCACTGGTCCGCTGTGCCAGCTGCAGGCCATAAATAGAGCAGCTCAGCGGCGGCAGAGATGTTCCTGAAAGAGGAGCTGGTGCTGGCTCTGTGGGTGTCACTGGACACGCTGCAGCCTCAGCATGATGCCGGATAAAGGGCACCTCAGCCCCAAGTGTTCAGTTGTCAGCAGGCAGGCCCCCAATCATCAGATTTCAGAACATCCCAAACTCTGGGCTTCTTTGCCTTTTGGTTCCTAAGCATTTAGGGGTCCCATCCTCAGGGTTTTCCTCACAACTAGGGAGCTAGAAATGTGCTTGGGAAATTGTAAGGCTTTAGGGTTGGGATAAAATCACCAGAATTGGCAGCATGGTCGGAGCTTTTTAATGGGAGCTGCATTGAGGATCTTGCTGCCTCTGGCCAGAAAAGAGCTCAGCGCAGTAACTCATTCGGCGCTTGAAGCGCAGTTACAGCCCCCCACAGCCTGCTCCACACCCCATTTATGTGGCACCCAGAGCCTAACCCCCCAGCCCCCACAGATTCATAGAAATGTAGGATTGTAAGGGACCTTGTACCTTGAGATGTCATTCTGTCCAGCCCCCTGTGCTGAGGCAGGACCAAGTAAACCTAGACCATCCCTAACAGGTGCTTGTTCTTAAAAACCTCCAATGATGGGGATTCCACAACCTCCCTTGGGAGCCGCTTCCAGAGTTTTAGCTAGCCTTATAATTAGAAAATGTTTCTTATCATCTAAATTAAATCTCCATGGCTGCAGGTTAAGCCTATTACTTCTTGTCCTCCCTCCTGTGGATGTGGAGAATAATTGAGCACCATCCTCTTAATAACAGCCCTTAACATATTTGAGGGCTGTTATGCGGTCCCTGCTCAGTCGTCTTTTCCCAGGGGCTGGGTTCAATATCTAGGGGTTTTTCTTACTATTACAAAACAGAACTGGCCCAAATCCTTACCCAGTAATCTGGGAAAAACTAAACACCACCACTGGGCGCCTCTAAGAGGCAATACTTCCCCACCCGTGAGCACTGAATCTGTATGTAACAAAAGAAAACTTTTATTAAAACGGAAAGGGACTCAGCATGAATTTGGGAAGACACGATGATAATGAATCAAAAGTATACAAACCATAAGTAAACACCTGTCCCACAGTATCCCCACCCACTTTTGTGGTGTAAAAGTCTGAAGATGAATGTCCCTTTAACACACCGCTCTCCTTTTCCCTCTCTTGCAACACATTCACAGTCGGGTGTCTGAGGTCAGTGAAGTCCCATTGTTCAGGGGTCCATGCCACTCACTGCCGCCTCTGCCTCGCACTGCAAGACTATATTCTGGGATTTCACCACTTAACCCAACTAGTTCTTAGTGATTTCATGGGTAGTGGGGAACCTTATTGCTGCTGCAACCTCTCTGCTGTCTCTCACTGGAAGGGTGGCTCCCACAAGTCCAAGGTTCAGGCCCTTACAGGTGCTCATCAGTGATTTCAGCTCACTGAGCAGAAACAAAGGCTCTTAAATGAGCGTGCTTGGCGTCATTATTTATCACTTTGGCAAAGGAGGTCTGCTGATCATGCAGGGAAAGTAGGTGTTTCTATGCAGATACGGGCTAGTCCTGAAGTCTTGTCCTCCAGTGCATCAGGGGATGTTGGGGAGAGCTCATTCAGATGCTGCTTACATAACCAAAACCAAGTCCTGGGCCAGGGAAATCCTGGAATCCTCATTCCTGTAAAGACCAGGCCTCCCCCCTCTAGGAGTGAGGGCAGAACACCAGGCTGGCCATCCGGCCTAACAATATCCACAGCCCCAGCTCTCCTCATTTGGTACCTTGCACTAGGGGCAAAGGTTAGGTTTGCGTTTTTTAACCCTTCACGGTTTTTTTCAAGGTGACACCCCTTCCTTATGCCAGTATGGTAATGTTGTAATGGTAACATAATAGCATCACACGGCCACATCCTAGGTTACCTACCAGAGTGGGGATGTTTGGGAGAGGGGCAGGCACAGCTTGTGTGGTGTGTGCAGGGGAGCAGCCTGGTCTCTTAGTGTTGGAGTCAGGACACATCTCAGGAGGAACAAAAAGTGGGAAGGCAGCTGTCCTGGGGGTGAGGAAGGGGAAGCCCGAGAGCCTGGGCTGGTGGATATTAGAGATGGGTGACATTTTTTGCTTGAATAAGAAATTGAAAAATGCAATTTTGGGACAATCAAAACTATTTGTGAATGTGGGTCAAATTCAGCGAATGGCTTCAGCTGAATAAAGAAAGAGGAAAATCTCTAAATGGGTTGTTCTGACATTTTCCAGACAAGATGTTGATTCTGACTGACACTTTTGAATTGTCATTGCATTTGGAAATTCTTATGTTTTTTCATTTCAGCGAGGAAACCTGAAAAAATTCAGCTTGGTTTGAAACAAACCACCTCCCGTCCCACCCTCTGCTGTCCCCCTGCCCTGGTTCAGTCACCAAACTGCAAAATCAGTTATTCACTTAGCTGGAGTGGGTCTCTCCATGGAGGAGTGGGTCACCAGTACTCCCTGTCTAGTGGATCTGCCCCAGGAGGGGCCCAGTCCACCTGGCCAATAAGCTCCTCCCCACAACATGGTTCTCTTTTGAAGGAGGAACTTGTCTGCTTTTCGTTCCCGTCTGATGTCCTGATGCATTTTTACCTTCTGCTTTTCTCTGGGGGAGAGCGAGAGAGAGTGTGAGTGTGTAAGGGAGTGGTGCTTGGAGTCCCTGCTCCAGATGCTTGTTGCCATATGAGTCTCATTGGCCATGCTTGCTAGGTGCTTCTCAAGAACGCTTCCAGGATGGGTGCCCCAGTCTGACAGCAAGGCAGTGAGAAAGGGACTCCCCGTGGAACTGTGGCAGAGGCTGTAGCTTTCAGGGAGGGCAGTTCATCTGCCAGGCCTCTGAGCTGTGCCCCCAGCCCAGTCCAATTATGCCATTAGCTGTGACCATCTTGCTCCTGCCACCTTCGAAGGGCAGTGACTCTGCACGCACAGTCTATGCCCGGCTTGACGGACCTGTCCTGGGAAAGTGTGGCTGAATGCTCCCACAGCGTGCAGCGTTCAGAAAAACCTGAGCTGATTCTTGAGCCGAGGCCATGGCAGCCTGCTGCAGCAAGAGCAAGTGTTGTTCTCTGTCTGTACACCTGCTCTTTGCAATCATCACTGAGCTGGAAACAGAAAGGGGCAGCAGAAACGCTAGACCTTGTGTAGCGCTCCCTCGACCCTGCCTGCATTCTAAGTCACGGCCTGGAGGGTGGTTGTGTGCAGCGGCTCTGAAGGGTCCGGGTGGTGGCTGACAGCTGGCTTCTCTCTCTACAGCCTTGGCGGATGACGACTGCCTGTGGTACCTGGACAAGGATGGCTCGTGGCACTCCGGCTTTGACTGCAATTTCTTCTCCTTTTGCTGTGGCAATTGTTACCAGCGCTATTGCTGCTCTGACCCCCTGAAGTTCATCACGGAGCGACAGCAGAAGCACTGCCTGGCTTTCAGGTGAGAGGGGCCCAGAGCCTGGCCGGAGCTCATGGCTGCGTACACTGGTCCTGCTTGGAATGACCGTGTTCTGTCCCAGGGAGGGAGTTTCGATAGGGGTCGTGGACAGGCTACGGGAGGCTGAGACTCCTGCCTCCAGTCCAGGAGTTGAAGACATGGGCCCATCTCCCTCTTGCATTTGGATATTGTGGCCTTTGACGTCTCTCCTCCATTACTGTGACCAGCTCTCTGTCTAGCTGCTTGGGTGATGGCCACCAGCACAGGATTTGGACACCTCTCACAGGTTAAGACTAGCAAACAGCAGCAATGTCTCTTCCTCTCCCTTCCCTGCAAATAGGAGCAGGTGCCTGGCCGGGTGTTGGTGCATCGGGGTATGAGGAGCTCAGGGAGAACGAGGCGAGCGTTGCTGGCGGTTCTGCACGTGGTGAGGCACGTGGTCATTCTGGGAGATAGCTGCACTGTCTGGATGGGGCTCCCATGGAAGTTCTGTCTCCTGCATTTTGGGCCAGTTGGAGCTTTTCCAGGCCCTGCGCTTTCATTCCCAGGTGCAGTAAGTTGTGATAATCAGGCCTGGGTATCATCTTGTCTGCCTGGGGCTGTGGGCAATGGGGTGCCCGGTGGGTGCATTTGCTGCTGTGACTCTTTGGGCGCTCAGTGGTTTTGAGGAGCCCAGAAGGACCCCAAGGCTGCTGACCAGTGTTACAACCTGAGGGCAGATACCTTCAGTAGCAGAGGTCAGAGCAAGTGAGTTGTTCAAAGTGCTTCCCACTAGCATCAGCTCGGCAATGGCTGGCATCTGCTAGCCTGGCACATGCTGAGCTCAGCAAGGCATCGGGAGATGTGGACGGGTAGAACTGCTGGGGCTTCAGGCCGTCCTGTCTCCCCAGCTCTCTTTGGGGCTCAGTACAGAGGTGGAGTGATGTGGGGGAGGACGACCCCCCAGGGCACTGCATAGCTGAGGGTCCTGGGGATGGAAGAACTGTTGCCCCTAATGACCCTTTGTGTGGGGAAAGACGGGAGCGGTCACGTTCATCCCAGGGCCTTGTGGGGGTAGGACCAGGCTTGGTGATCTGGGGCATCCAGTGTTGCGGAAGGTGGCTGTTCCTCCCTCCGTGCTCTGGTGAATGGCCTCTTCCTGCCAGAGTGCAGGGCTGGGTTTGTGCCTGCTGGAGCCTGACTGAGAGAAGCAGAGCACAGCAACGCTCTGGCCATGCCCTTTTTGTCCTGGGCACATCCCTGGGCCAGAGCTGTGCGGGGTGGTGCAGAGCCATTACACAGGCCTTGCCTTGCCTTCTGCAGGGCTTCCTCCAATGGCAGGAGAATTCCTCTGTGGCTGGCTTGTCTTGCCACTGTGGCTGGGATAAATGGGCTGCAGTGCAACGCTGAGTCAGGGTCCCTGTGCTGAATGCCGTTGCCTTGAGTTCCTCCATCTGCAAGACAGAGATGAGTTCCCAGGGGCGAGTTTGTAACATGAGCTGCTCTTGCATCAGGTCGCCAATGGTTGTCACTACTGAACACTTGGTCTAGTTGCCAGGGCAGGGCTGCAGCATAACATGTCTATCCCTGATGCTTAGGCTCTAGCCAGTGTAAGACAGCACAGGAGGTGGGAGAGAGAGCTGTAGGCACACGATAAGCTGAGGAGGTTGGTGAAGCTTGGTGTGGTCAGCAGTGCTGACCAACCAGAGGGGCTTGGAGCATGAGGCTAGAGAGAGGCCACTGAGCTCCTGTCTGGCTCAGTATTGTCTTCTCCTTACCACTGTAAATCTAAATCCCCCCGCAGGCTCCCTGGCCCTCTGCCCCCCTGTGCCAGGCTCCTTGGGCTGGATTGTGGGAAGAAGCAGCTGAGATCAGGGCTTGTCGTGGTCTCTCCTAGCAGCCAGCTCTGTAACCAAGAGCCCCAGCTCCTGCTGTGGTGATCTCGGCATTTCTGTTGTTCCTGTGACACGTGCCTGTGCTGGGACAGCAGGATTTGGCAGCAGGAGGGGGATCCTGGGCCAATCCAATGCAGGCTTCGAAGATAAGATAATTCGTTCTTGGGTGTCTGGCTAGTGAGTCTTGCCCACATGCTCGGGGTTTAAATGATCATCATATTTGGGGTCGGAAAGGAATTTTCCCCCAGGGCAGATTGGCAAAGGCTCTGGGGGTTTTTCACTTTCCTCATGGGGCATGGCTCACTTGCTGGTGGATTCTTTGTACCTTAGTCTTTAACAATGATTTGAAGACTAATAACTCAGTCATAGATCAGGGGTCTATGACAGGAGTGGATGGGTGCAGTTCTATGGCCTGCTTTGTGCAGGAGGTCAGAGTAGATGATCATATTGATCCCTTCTGACCTTAGAGTCTGTGAGTCTTTAAGCGGTGAGCTTTGTGTTTGGTCCCAGTGTTTAGCCAGGAGCCTGTGCGGAGCAGAGCGCAGGTTTGCTATGCTGCCAAGCAGATGAGCTGCTGCCTTCGTCACTTCCTGCTGGGTGCATTGTACTGAAGCCTGGAGGTCAGGCATGTGGGGATGGTCACAGCCCTGTGGGTCAGACAGGATGGGGCTCAGGTTGCTGACCAGCCATGGCTGGAAGAGGGCAAGGTTTGCAGCTGTAGCTGGTTGGCTGCCGAGCCATGGTGACGAGTCCGAAAGGTCCCTGAGGCAAGTGTGTGGAGTTATTGGGTGACAGTGGTGGGAGCAGCCGCATGGGAAAGGATAGGAGAGGGAAGCGAGAACTAGGGGAGGACACTGCCCACTCGGTGAGAGGTTCACACGATAAAGGCAGAGAGAAGGGGTTGGAGGAGAGTGGGGAAGGGATGACTGAAGGATGGGAAGGAGCTGGGGGGAGGGACTGAGGAAGGAGTGGAGAGGGAGGGGACTTGGCACCAGGCAGCAGCCAGGACTGAAGATTTCATGCAATCTGCTTGCCATGTGTGTTTGCGTATGTGTGTGCGCACACAGCCAGTGCAGGTGTGTGTGTGGTGTATGGGTGTGGGGGGGTAGTAGTGCACGGCCATATGAGGGGGCAGTGCGTGGCCATGTATGGGAGGGTGTTATCTGTGTGTGGCCGTTTACGGGGATGGGACCATGTATGGTGGAGTGAAGGTGGTACGTGGCTGTGTTTATGGGGGTTGGGGGCGGGACATGCAGTTTGCTGCAGTGCATGCCCGTTCCCATGCGGGTCCTAAAGCTCCAGAGGCAGCAGGTCTCTCATTCCTACAGCGGAGCCCTGTGTGGAATCAACCCCACTGTTCCCACTGAGCTGTGGCTGTGTGTGGCAGGGACATTATCCGACTGCTCTGGGGAGCTCTGCACAGCCTGCCTTTCTCGTCTCCGTTTCGATCTCGGGAGGATTTTTGCTGCTGCTGTGATCCAGGTCCCCAGTGACTCACGGCACTGCTCCATCCAAGCCCTGCCCAGACTCGGGTCGGGCATTCCCTGAGTTGGGGAAGGGGTCCCAAGTCCCAGCCATGCACAAACGCCAAGCCCAACCATTAACTTTTTCATCTCCACAGCCTTGGGGAGGGAGGGCAGGTCCGGTGGCCATCCCGTGCAGGGAGGTGGACCCATCCGGTGTGCAGAGATGATGCGCTCCCTGTGAACTGCACGTCTTTCTGTGTGCAGCAAGGGGCCGGCATGGGTCTGTGAAGAATCCGTTTGGTGCGGGGAAGGGCAATGTTGGATGCTCAGGACGGTGCCTGAGACCGCCCCATAACCATGTCTGCTTGTGTCTCACAGCCCGAAGACCATTGCTGGCATTGCCTCGGCTGTGGTCCTCTTTGTGGCCATTGTCGCCACCATCATCTGCTGTTTCATGTGCTCCTGCTGCTACCTGTACCAGAGACGGCAGCACATGCGGACACCCTTCCAAGGTAGGGCTTGCAGCACAACGGCCCTCTGCGCTGCTGTGGCCTGGGAAGAGCAGGGTGGGCCCAGGAAGAGGAGCAGAGGAGGCACCAGAGGGGGCTCACGCACAGGAAGAACTTGTTAAATGTTGATTGGTTTAGTTATCCAGGCTGGGGAGAGATTGGAGGGTTGCGATTCGAGTGGCTGCAGTGTCCATGACATGTCTGTGTCCATCCAGGAGGGAGGTAGGGGAGGAAAATATTGGCTAGCTGCTCATTAACTGAGCACTGTCCATCCTGTGCACCGAATGAGGCATGGGACCTGTGGAAAATACACTACAGGATCATGGAATTAAAGATTGCATCATCATGCATACACATGGGGGGCAGGGCTGAATTAAGATTGCACAGGCAACCTTATTTCTGGCATTTCCTACCTCCTGTGTTTTTGACTTTGCAATCTTATTGTTCTTTTACCATAGTTTTGTGTGTGTAATTTTCTAGGTTTTTAAAATGCAAACTGAAAAATCAGAACTTACATAACGTGCCTCATATTGGCACCCACATGAGTCATCGTTAGGGTTGGAACCTTTGGATGCACTGCACAGACCTCTGGCACTTGAGCTAAGGAAATAATTGATCACAGTAGTAGGTTGTCATCCTCTAGATGGACAGCATTAGAGAGACATTTTGCTAGTGGGTTTCACAGATATTTGTTGACAGCAGAGGAATGGTGAGACTTGGGAATCGTAGATTCCATTCCAGGCTCCGTGGGGGAATATTCTCTAATGGTCACAGACACTCCTACCTGTTTCCTCCCATCCACCCGTATTTCACCCATTTTGCCCTATTTCCTCTAGCCTGTCCCTAACCCATCCCATCTCTTCCGTACCTCCAGCTCCTGATCCCTGTCAGGCTATCCAGAGTGGCTCAGGAGCATGAGTACCAACCTCAGGGCAAACTGTCAAAAAGCCGGGCACACTCTCAAATAGGTGTGAGGTCTATACTTATATTTCACCAAGCAATCAGGTGTGAACTCCTTAGGCACTACAGCAGCTTCAACATGGAGTCATAGACAGTCCCCTTAGGTACACTGATCCATCTCTAGGGATTAGACTAAATGACCCTTGTGGTCCCTTCTAACCCTATGATTCTATGATCTTGTCACACCGAGAAGCTTCCTGTTGTGATAGATGGTCTCTGACACCAAAAACCACAATAATTTTCAGATTACTCCCAGTCCCAGAGGACTTAGCACAGATCAGTTGCATCTCAGATCTCACACCAAAGACAACACTTGTAGCTAATACTATAATAAATGAACTAAAGAGATAATAACTAAGAAAAAGAAATTAGTATTTACAAGGTTAAAGCAGGTAAACATACGCACAAATGAGTTACTTTTTGGAACCTAAGCCTGTAACAGAGGCTGCTGTAATATGCAAACTCTGTATGTCTTCTAGGGCTAGCCCAGGCTAAGTAGCTGGGGATCTCTTGCTTATGCTTAGAAATCTTGCCCTCACAAAGTCCAACCAGCAAAGAGATCCAGTTTCTTCCTGTCAGGGATCTTCACCCCCTTCCTCCAGAGCTCAAGCTGATGGGATGAGTCCTTGTGCACGTCTCATCTTCATGAGCGTGTGGGGAGCAATCAAGAAAGTCTTTTGTACTCTGATTTTCCAAAGTGGTTTCTCTGGTGTCTATAGGCCTTCTTTTGTTGGGCAGGAAATGACATTGACTGTGGTAAACTAGTATTTCACACTTGGTAATACTTCTCACCTGTCTCGTGGTTTTACAGGTAGAGAGCAAACACTTAAATATTACCTTGCAATATGGAATACAGAGGTTATAAATGAGATTAATGCAGATAGCAGTTTACAAGCATTCCATTAAGTGTGAACACCAAACACATTTTCATAAATCTAATTCCTATTTTACAAACACAAGGGAGCCAGACCAGTTTCCATCTATGCATTTGTCTATATTTAGTTGAGGCCTACGGGCTTTGGCATGAGTTGGCACCTGGTCTGCCAGTGTCACAGTCTTGGTCCCAGTCTCCACTCATCTATATAATAATATTCCAGGATTGTCATTTTGATGCCTTGAATGTCTGTTGAGTCAGTATGAAGCAATGGAAACAACGGGCCTGCTTGAGGGCTTTTTTTGTTTAGAATTTCACTAGATTCAGTCATCCCTGGGATTTGTGGTTTGTTGCCATTCAGTTTGCAAGTTCTCGGCCATTTTCAGCTTTTTTACACACGTGGCTTTGCGAATTACACGTCAGCAGAGACCAAGGAATGAATGGGCATAAAGACTGAGTATTTCCCTCCTTCCCCTGGAACAGGATGGAGGCATGTTCACTGGGGAGGGGGAGCTCGCTCTGCTGCTTCAGTATTTGTTCCGTGGCTCTGTCTCTGGGGCTGTCAACCCAACAGCACTCTTCTGCACTGTAGCCACTGTACAATGGTGATGCTGGAAGGAGGAAATCTCTGCCCTCTGCAGACAGTGAGTTTTGTGGAGTGTATGTGGGTCCCTGGCAACCTCTGCCCAAGGGCTGTGAAGCATCTAAAGCAGGTTCCTGGGGCTGTCAGCTGGTGCACTGCGGAGGGGTTCACTCGGGATGTGGGTCTCTAGCCCAGCAGTGCTTGGGACATCACAGGGAGAGAGCCCCAAAGAGGCACATCCTTGTGAAAGCCCCATGGGAGGTCTGGAGCAGTCATCTCCCCGCTCAGGGGCGAGATTCTACAGGAGAAGGTGGCTGGCGGCCTGGCCTTTGCAGCTCCCTTGCACCACTTCGCTGGCTGATACCGTGGTAAAGCTTGAGTCAGTGGCACTTGTAAAGGAGGGTCCAGTCCAGGCAGGGAGCTGGGGCTTTTGGGCCTAGGATTGGATCGGGGCCTGGGGATGGCAGTGGTTTCCCTCCCTGGGCATTCTCGCCTCAGTGCACTGTGCCGTTTTAGTGCATTGTGCAGCTGCAGGTGTGGAATGGTCCCCCGGAGACTGGGTGTCTCCAGGAGTTGTTTGGGGCAGTCTCTTGCAATGGGGATGGCCACTCTCTGTGGTGGAGTCTTGAGGTAGGGGTGTCCTGGTGCTTTGTCAGAGGGCCTAGGGGATTTAGGAGTCTGAGGCGTTTTGATGACTGGCTGGGAGAAAGCCTGCTGGAAGCCTCTCGAGTGGAGATTGGAGGGGGCGAATATTCGCTGCAGAGAGCCCTTGTTCTGCAGCTGAAAGCGGTGCTGCGTATTCTGGGGCACGAAGAGTGGACCTTGTCTTTGTCGCACAGGCCAGGAGATCCCACTGTCCAGCTTCCCAGCTCAGCCGCCATGCACCTATCCTGTGGATCCCAAAGCAGGACCTGCACCCCCCCAGCCAGGCTTTGCCCCTGGGGCCATATATCCACCCATGGGCCCATCTGCACAGTATCCGATGTACCCGGCAGGCCCCCCGCTGTACAACCCAGCAGGTAAGAACAGCAGGAACCATAAGACTGCTGGAAGATTTCTTCTTTTCAGAGCTGTGACCCTTCAAAACTTGGGCCCTTGGGTCTCCCCCGCACCCATCACTTAGGGGACAATCTGTATCCTCCACCAGAGATCCAGCATACGCAGCCATATTCTCAAAATGGCTTGGCACCCAGCAGCACCCATTGTGTGCCATAGGGAGTGGAGGTTCTCCCTTGTTCTCTGGGTGAGAGGGGGAGGTGGTACATTCATTGAGATGGAATAAAGGGGGACGAAAGAGTCAAAGGGGTTAACACGACCCTATCAGTGTCCAACTTTAAACAGTGTTTACCAAGGTCCGGGGTTTGGTATATAGAGACGTCCGCCTGCTCTGCACCATGGCAAGCACACCGTTAAACGTCTTTTAACCCTTTATTAAAGATACAGAAAAGGAGAGGTAACAGTAAAGCGTTTGAAATGTAAAGTAAGGCTTTCATTTTAACAACCTCCCTCATTCCCTTTCCCTTTTAGCTGGAGAGTTTATAAAGGGGGGGAGCCTTATCCGCCAGTCTTTTAGATGGTATCAGTGTTGGTAATAACTTTCCGTTTGGGGCAAAGAGAATTTACTTGAGCTGGCAGAAGCTGTCATTGTTGCTGCTGTTAGAGTCCGATCCTGTTGCCTAGACGACAAACCAAGCCAAACGCACAGAAGCAGGGAAAGAAAAGAGCAGCCAAGAGAGAAAATGCAGCTTCTGTCTCTGGGGTTGACTCTCACTCGCAGCCTCGCTGCTGGAAAAACCCAGGCCCAGCACAGGGTGTGATCAGCCAGTCTGGCTATGTCTACCCTGCAGTTAGACACCCACGGCTGGCCCGGGCTCGCGGGGCTCAGGCTGTGAGGCTGTTTAATTGCAGTGTAGATGTTCAGGCTTGGGCTGGAGCCCAAGCTCTGGGACCCTCCCACCGTGCAGGGTCCTAGAGCCTGGGCTCCAGCCCAAGTCTGAATGTCTACATTGCAGTTAAACAGACCCTCAGTCAGAGCCCTGCGAGCCCGAGTCAGCTGGCACAGGCCAGCCGTGAGTTTTTAATCGCAGTGTAGACAGACCCTCGGAGACATGGTAACTTGTACCAGCATTAGCCTGTTTAGGGCATTGCTTTTAGCTGCCTCTTTCGGATCACAGGCTCACAGCTGTGTTGCACTATGTACAGTCTTGGTCAGCTGAGCCAGACTCTCATTAGACAGAAGGATAAAGGGGAGAGATTGGAAAGAAAAGAAATACGGTAGAGAAGGAAAAAAATCACATGGGGGTAGGGGAATGACAAACACTCACATCCCAAGTGGTGGTTGGGATTTAACTGGAGCCAGTAGAGGTGCTGGTGTTATGTGGGCCCCCCTCTCTGGCCCGGTCTGGTCAGGACATCTCTCAGAATAAGGTAGAAGAAGATCTGGGGTCCCTAGAGAAGATGGGGGTGGTCAGCCATGATGGTCATGCCTTCCTCTTCTCGTCTTTCAGTCCACCAGTGTGGAGGGAACCACCTTCCCCTCGAAGTCCCCTTCTGAGGACTCCAAAAGGGGAGTGATGGGTGGAATAGCCCATCCCCTAATTATTTTATTTACGAATTAGCTCTAGTTTTCGACACACCAATTTTGGTTCATTGATTTCCAGTCCCACACTTCTTTTGATTACCAGGCATGTTTTTAACACAATCCTTTTATATCAGGAGGCCTTTTTGTTCAGACTAATTCTGTCTTTCTGGCTTGCTTCTGCACCTTTTCCCATGATCTGTTATCGGTTTTTGTGACATGTTATGAGCCTTCACTCACGTTTTACAGTTGAGCTTACAATTAGGGTAAATGTGTAGGCCCAGTTATCATAGTGGTGGGGGGCCTGTCTCTGTTATTCCCCATGTGGGGAGGGCAGGGCTGGGGAGGGTCTGTGCTATTCCCCACGTGGGAGGATTTGGGGGGAGAAGAGGGAGGAGTCTGTGTTGTTCCCCAAGGGACCTGAGCACTTTGGAAAGCCTGGCCCTACAGGCCTGTCCCCTTGCATGGGGCTCTCTGGCAGTGTTATCACTTGCACACTCTTCCTCGGTCCTACTCCCTGGGGCCTGAATACGCCTTGCAGCCCGTGAGCGCCACTCTCCCAGGCCTGTGCTGGAGCTCAGGCCTTCACAGCTCGGCTGTTTGCCCTTGTGGGGAGGCAGCAGGCCCAGGGAGCTTGCCTGGGGGTACCATGGCACCAGTTAAATCCCTGGCGAAGGCAAGGGCCTGGCATGTGTTGCAGGGCTAGTTAACTGCAGGTAGTTTGTATAGGCTGCCATGGGTGCTCCACAGCCACGCATACACTAGACTAGTGTAGACAAGCCCTTGGTGATAGCGAGAAGCCTGCAGAATGGCCGCGGGGAGGGTGGGATTCTGGGTACGGAGCAGAACGGTCCCCTAACCCTGCTCTCCTGCCTCAAGGAGCAGAAGGCAGGTTCCCAGCTCTGTGCCGAGTAAGAGAGCCCGGGGGACTCGTTTGTAGCCCGGTGATGCCTGCATGTTCAGAGATGCACATCGCTACTGAATCCCTGGCAACAGACACAGACATGATGGCCCTTGCGCACTGAGGGGAGCTGGGCTAGAACCCGTGCCTTGAGTCTCAGAATGGCAGGAGATTGCCCTTAGCTGGCGCTAACAGCAGGTCCCTTATCGTATTGGCTGTGCGTGCTGCAGCCACCACAGGGCAGCCTTGCCCACTCACGTTACCCCAAAGCCCCCTGGGGCTGGGAAAAGTGGAAGCCTCCTCGCCAGCAGGCCCTCGCTGCACTTTGTTCTGCTGACCGATGCTCTCCATCTGTTTCCTCCACAGCGCCCCCGCCCTATCTCCCACCACAGCCCACCTACCCTGGAGCCTGAGGAGATCCCGGAGAGACTGCAGCGTTGAGCGCCTTGTCCCCTGGACTGTGAGCTCGTGAGCCCCGTGCTGCGGGCTCCTCTGTTGCATTGTGACTCCTGCATACCACAGACACCCGGGGCCTGGCCCCAGACTAGCCATTGTCACCTCCTCCCTCAGCTGAGCGGAGCAGCATGCCCCTGTCCTCTCCTGCCTGCTTCACTGAGGGAACATGCCGATTAGGGTCCCCCTGCACGCCAAGTGGGTCCCCTTAGGGCGCGCCGAATGGAGCGTCACCACGGCATGCTAAGTGGGTCCCCCTGGGGCATGCCAAATGAAGTAACCCACGATCCCTAGGTCGTGCCAAGCGGGGTCCCTTGAGATGTTCTGAGTGAAGGGGTCCCCCACTATCCCTGGGCCATTTCCGAGTGGGTCACACAGCTCCCCTTGGCCCTAGTGGAGGAGGCTGAGTTCTGAGGGATACACAGACGTGCACAAAGGAAGCTCTTGTGCAGTCAGACACTGGCTCCTTTGTGGGACAAGTTCCCTCCGCTGCAGCCACCTCTGCCAAGGCTCCATCTAAGCCCAGCGCTCACAGGCACCGGCATCTCAATAGCCCAATTGTGCGGGGGAGCAGTACTGCATTGGTGTGACCGGGGGCCCCTCGTCATCCCGGCAGAGGTCAGCACTTCCCACGGGGCAGGTTAGCCTAAGCCCCCTTGCCATGGAACCTCTGGCACGGTGAGCTTTCTCCAAACGCGGGGCAGAGTCCTAGCACAAGGGCCCTACCCAGTTCCAGCTGCAACAGGACAGGTGCGAGCACCAGGGGTTTGCTGTGTCCCATTGCTGAGCTGGACATGGTACAACTGATTGCCTCCCCGTAGGCCCCTTCTCCAGGGAGGATGCTCACATCAGGAGCTGCCATTGCAGCCTGTGGGTGAGTGTGACACGGGGGCTGGGCACAGTACGCTGACAGCAGGATGGCCCTGCACTGCACTTAGGGGTCCAGGATCACTTGCCAGGCCCAGGAGGGCTCCTCTTATGGCCCCTGGATGGCAGGAGGTTTCTGCTTCTATCCAGCTTCTGGCCAGCATCATGTAGCTCAGACCCTACAGAGCAAGTGCAACCATAGCTCTTGCCCATGAGCGCCTGTGTGCCCAGGCTGTCACCTCCTATGTCCCATTGGTCAAGAGTGCAGCGCTTGGCGCCATGCCACCCCTAGGGATCTGTTCCAAGGTTAGGGGCTCACTGGGTCTAGGTGGCTCCTGGGAGTAACAGCTGGGGCGGTCATACTCAAGCGTCACAAGAGTCACCCAGCTCTGGAGTGGGAATTCCGAAGCTAAGACTTTCCTGGAGAAATGCCTTCTCCCCTGATGCTGATCGGCATCGCTCCTCAGCTCCTCCGACTCGAGGACACACACACCTGTGCAGACATGCACAAGCACTCAGCAGGGCAGGCCAGGCCAGAGGGAAACTCTCCGCTTCCTCCCCACTGCAAGCCAGGTTGGCTTCCCTTCCTGACCTCTGCTCTGAAGCCTGAGGTTTTGTTTTTCCCCGAGACGTAGGAGAAAGGCTTGGAGGCAGGGGGTGAGCTGCCTTGTCACCGTGTGTGTGGTGCACTCCTGCTTCCGGCACACACCCTCTTCCTGCTGCCCTCAGGACCCTGCACGGTCATAGCTGGAATGACAATTGTGTCTGCTGGTGTGCACTAACAACCTGGATTAAACCTGTGCACAAGTACACGCCTTCTCTGCTCTGGGATTTGGGAGTGGGGTAGGGAATAGGGGTAGGGTGAGGCCTTGCACGGGCAGGGACCACGTTCAGCCTGGCATCAGGTACCGTCAAATATTCCAGCCCCTGGCCAAGGAGCAGGGACAGATCCTTGGCCTTCATGCCCTCTGGATGAGGGGAGGTGGCTGCTCTGTGTGGGGTAACTGCTGCACAGCCGGAAGGGTCGGTTTCTTTACATGGTTCCTAACAAGAGGGGGGAGGTCCCTAGGGGGCCCAGTCAGTGTCCCTGTTCTCAGCTGCTCAGGAGGCCCAAAGGGAGCAGAAACCAGCTTGCAAATCCCAGCCTGGCCATCCCTAGCAGGCAGAGTGCTCCTACCCCTGCAAACCCCGGCCTAGGGCATCACCCCAGCAAGTCAGGGAGCTGGAGCGGGCACTTGCTTCTCACCTAGCCTGAACGCCCCTGTGAGTGGGGGGGGACACCCCCTCACCCTGGCACAATCAGCCAAACTCCTGTCCTGCTTTCCCTGGGCCTCCACGCTAGCCAGGAAAGCCTCTTTCCCCATAACACTGGGGCTGCTTCAGACACATCAGGTTAGAAGTCCCAGGGAGCCCATTTGTCCTCTCAACCCACTGGTGGGAGGCAGCATGGAGTGGTGGACAGGACAGTTCTATTTCCAGCTCTGCTACTGCCCGTCGTGACCTTTAGCAAATCTCTGTGCCTCTGTTTCCCCATCACCGTTTGCCTTGTCTCGTGAGACTGTAAGTTCTCTGGACAGGGCCTGCCTGTCACCGTGTGTGCGCAGCACCTGGCACCCTGCTGGGGCTCCAGAAATACAAAGAACCCTGGAGGCCACTGACATAAAAACAACAAAGCCCCGTCACACTGAATTTGGAAGAAGGGTGTGAGGCTGATATGCGTCTGCCCTGTCCCATGCATGCAAGCGTGTATCACACACTCCCAGACCGAGAGGCAGCAGCACCAGGAGCTGGCTGTGTTGCGTCTCTGCACAACTATCCTGTAGGGATGGGATCCCATCAGCACCACAGCCCCATGCTGGATTGGATCTACTTGCTCCACATGCATCCCTACGAGACAGCTCCCGGTTGGACGGAATGTGGGCCAGCAGTGACCACGTGTTGTCTGACCTCCAACATAACGCGGACCACAGAATTTCACTCGGTGACTCCTGCGTTGAGGCTGTCTTGTGGAAGAGCTAGCAGTGTGAAGTGAATGGATGACACACGGAGCTCACCCACCACGCTTGGACGCAGACCAGTTAGGGAGCCCTGGAACTACAGCAGAGCTGTCCGAAAAACACCCATGCTTGATTTAAAAACTCCAAGGGAGGCGAAGCCACCACAGCTCTAGGTGAGTCGTTCCAAAGGTTAATTATCTTCACTATTAAAAATGTGTGGCTCCTTTCCAGCTTTGACTTCCAGCCGCTGGCTCTTAGGTCTTTGTGTGCTGGAGTTGACCAGCCTTCCAGCGTCAGCAATTTCCCCACACAGATATTTACAGAAAGCAATCAAGGCACCTCTTAAGATTCTCTTCAATAAACTAAACAGATTGAGCTCCTTTCATCTAACTGTGATGCATGTTTTCCAGACCTTGAATTGTCCTTGCAGCTCTTTTCTGATCCCTTTCCCACTTTTGCAACATCCTTTTTGGAGGGTGAACACAGTAAGGTCTCCCCAGTGTTATGTTGAGATACACCTCCCTACTCTTCAGCATTTCCATGGCCTAATCCAAGGGTTACGTGACTCCTTTTAGTCACAGCATTGCCCGGGGTGCTCATGGTCAGCTGCTGTCCAGCATGACCCTTAAGTCCTTTGCATTTTTCTAACTTCAGCTTCGTGTACTGCTTTTGCCTGATACATTAAAGAGCCCTCTCTCATCAGACCTCTGTGGCCCATGTTTGTTCTTATGGACTGGGATCAAGGGGACTTAGCATTGCAAGGTTCAGTATTGCCTAAGTTTTAGGTACCTAAAATTCACTGCAAATCCCAAAGCCATAGTTAGGTGCCTAGGCTCCCTATGCAATGAATGGGGACATATGCCCTGGACAGCACACCCGGGGGGGGCAGGTGGGTACCTGGGTTGGGGGCTGCTCTCAGGCACCCCAGCTCCCCATCCAGGGCAGGTGAAGGGTCTGGGGCTCCCCAAAGCACCTTGAGTTCCCAGGTGGCTCTCACCATAGCCTGGCTCCAGCCTCGGGGCCCAGCCTGGACAAGGGCAGGGCCGCGGGGGAAGACAAGGAGCAGGCAGTGGGGCCACAGTGCTGGTGTCAGTGTCCCCCCCCCCAGTTCCATACAGAGTCTGACACACCTGCAGAGGCCCCCAAATTGTCCAGGGCCCCTGGGCCTGGGTGCCATGTGTTAATTCACCACTGGCTTTTGGGCCCCAATATACACTAGTATTTAGGCTCCAAACATCCATTGAAATCAAATACCTTTGTTAATCTAGGCCCTTAACTTTCTCTTGGATAATTTAAATAACGTGGGCACCTGGAATCTCTCACTGTGAGGCCCGTTTTCCAGCCCTTAGAAAGGGTGAACCAAAGGACCTATGCGATTAAAAGCCTATTAGCCTGGGACTAATCCTGCATAAAACAGTGGCGCAGTTGATAAGGGACGCTATCAGCAAAGTGATAAAGAATAGAAATATTGGCGCCATACAATGCCATAGGAACTAGGTCATCAGATGAATTGGATATCATTGTTTGACAAGTTAGTCGTCTTGGTACGGTAATTGGCTGGCATAGACTTTGATCTCGGTGAGGCGTATGACTTAGTACCACCCAACGTGATTAGCAACGCAACAGTACTCAGAATGAATAGGGCCCATACCTAATGGATTCAAAAAGTGACTCCTGAGAAATCTCAAAACCCGGTGGTTGTTCATGAGGACCATGAGCTACTGAGGCTGTTTCTAGGGGGGGAGTCCCACAGGGGTTGGTGCAGCCCAATGCTGGTCACTATTTTTATCTATGATCCGAAAGAAAATATGAAAGCTTTGCTGATTTTGCAGAAGACACAGATTAGGGGAGAGGTAAATGGTGCTGGGACCAAGCCAGTTCTACAGAGCGATGTGGATCACATGGTCAGCTGGGCTCCTTTAAACGAGGTGATTTAATACAGTCACACGCAAGGCCCTACATCTAGAATCAGGATGGGAACCGGTACCCTGGAATGCAGTGATTCTGAAAAGGACATGAGCTCCTGGGCCCACCTGGCCATAAGCTCCCCATGCTGTGGCTAAGAGGGCTCACATGATTCATGGCTGGACAAGCAGAGTAGGAGCAGGGAGCTGGTATTTGCCATTGGTGAGACCAGGACTGGCTACTGCAGCCACATTTCTGAAGGGATGTTGACAGATTGGAAAGAGGTCAGAGTAGAAGAGCTACAAGAGCGATTTAAGGGTGTGTGTCCTGGGTAGCCTGCAGTCCCTTCCATGACAGCAGGGTCCAGGCTAGGGCTTTGCGGGAGCCTGTCCGGCAACAGTAGGCGGCCGAGCCTGGGGCTGTGGTCAGGCTAGGAGGCAAAGGGAGTCACAGGGCCTGCGTGCCCTTGCTCAAGAAGCCCCTTAATGTTCGTCATAGCCAAGCCCTGGCTCTGTTGTGTTGGGTAGCCCAGGCTTGGAGTCTCCCAGAGGAGGAGGCCAAGGGAGGCTGGGGCGTCTTGTTCTCTATTGCACCTGAAGCCACTGCATGGGTGTAATGCTGCAGCCTCTCTGGGTACGTCTCCACTCACGGCAGCACTGTTGACGCCACTGGATCAACTCTACGGGCTCGACTGAGCAGCTGTGGAGACTCACTCAATCGACCCGGAAGGTGACAGCATCAATCCACCTCCACAAAAAGATTAACGTGTCGACGGGAGGGCATTTCCCATCGGCGCAGCGTAGCAGGGGCGCCGCACCAAGTAGAAGTTAGGAGGGCGACGGGCGATACACAAGCTACTCTACATACCTTGCGTAGCACTAGCTGAATTTCCCTCGCAGGGCAGACCAGGCCTTTGTTCCCCGCCGGCTGAGCCCCACGCCAGGGCTTTGTACTCCCGCCACTGCTTGCTGCTTCGTGTGCACTAGATGGCAGCACAGGCGCACGCTGCAGTCTCCTTGCAGCTGTACCAAGGCACTAGCACCACACAGTGCTGGAATGGGATTTCTCAGGGCACCCCGCTGGTTAAACAGAGGGGCTTTGTGCCCAGGGGGCAGTGGTGACTGGGATTCTTCACTCCCCGAAGGCGAAGTAGGGGTGGTGGCTTGCACCAGACACAGCAGGGGATTTTTGCTTGAACACAAGAGTTAAACAGGGGATCAAGACACCATCTGCCCCAGTGACAGGGCTCTCACATCACTCGTTTTCTTAGGACTTGCTGTAGCCAAGGGGAGCACTAAGGGGGCAGGCTGTCCTATCACATGTGGGAGGAGTCAGGACCAAGGGGCCAACGACCCTCCACTGGCACTGACATGCAGAGACCTGAGCTATACAACACACACAGTGCAGGAGCCCCGAGCACTGCATAGCTGCCCCCAACAGGAGTTTAATTCCTACCACCCCAATGTCGCAAGCCCAGGAACTGGAGTGAGGGTGCCCCCTGCCGTCCAGCACAGCCACACACGGAGCGTGCCAGGGCCCAGGGCCACAGGCACTGCACGTTGAGCGGGAGCCCTGCGGCACAGCCAGCTGCACACCCAGGAATCGCAGCCAGACACCCGCTCCTGCCAGCTCCCCACGGCACCTGCCCTGTGCTCCCTGCAGGTGACCCGGCCTCCCTGGGGAAAGGGGGAATCAAACCAGGGGTCAGCCCTTTCCTGTAAAGGCTTCTTGCCAATGAAGCAACCAACCCTGACTCCTAATTAAGTCTGGTAGAAAATTTTCCACCCACTCTTTTCCAAAGTGGAAAATGGGGCCTTTTGTCCAGCCCAGGCAGGATCCATTTTCCCTCAAAAATTTACAATTTTTTATTTTTTTTGAAAAAATTGAGAAATAAAAAAGTGCAAATATTAAATGTTTTCAGCATTGGGCTCAAAATGTTTGGTTTGCCAACAAAAATCCAAATTTTCCACTGGGGGAAAAGCCTGTTTTCCCAACCACCTATTCTCCTAACCCTAAATGAGCAAAGAACAGGCTGGTCAGGCTCCTGAAAAGCCCAAATACTCTGCAGATAGGGGAAACTGAGGCACAGAGATTCAGCAACTTGGGTAAGGTCACCCAGCAAGTCTCTGCTGGAGATGGGAATCTCTCCCTTGTCCAGTGCCTTAACCACAAGACCATCCTCCCCTTCACATCTCCAGGTGTGTGGGGTAGAAGCATTGACCTCAGAAGAGGGGCCAATGCTGGTCTAATGTCCAAATTTCAAGGGTATTTAGGGGCCTAAAACCCAGACTTGCCCAGCCTGCTGCTCAGCCTCATTGGCCCAGATGCTCAAAGATATTTAGGCTCTGTTGAATTCAAGTGAAGTTGGAGCCTAAATACCTTGGCGGATCTGGGTTCTCTCTCCCACTGCCTTGTAACTCCAGCCTGTGAAATGATTTGCTGGGCCAGTTCAACTAATCACACATCTAGCAGCGGCACCTTCCCTGCCAACGATGACTGAGATTTGGCTGTGCCATAACAGAGAGCGGGGCTCCAGTCGCTGCTCTGGTACACAATATTTTTCTCTGCACGCTGGGGGGAAGGGGTTGATGGTTGCCTGCGCCTAGAGCAGCCAGAGGAGGGCATGGTCACTCAAAATGATCGTGGAGGTCACGGAAGTATTAGCAGCCAGTAGAAAGTAATACTCCAACTCACAGCTTCTGGGATCTCAGCCCTGAGCACTTTCTCTAGACTACAGGATGCTTGGTGGGGGTGTCTCACTCTACACGCAAGGAGGCCAGCAGCCCAGCGAGCGATAGGACCAGAAAACTAGTCCAAAACATTTTTATTAATAGGATTTTGGACCGACCCTTGGTAACAGACACTAATTTCAGGAGCACGCCCGTAACAGCTGTTTCGTGTTGATCGCACCTGCTCAAAGCCATCTGTGAACAAAACCCATTACACAAAGGGGACATTTGATTGTTTTTTTAAAAAGGTCAGTTTTTAGGTGGCTCCCTGCTGTGAACTCCAAGACCAAATTCACACCACAAACTCTGAGGCCCAAAAGGAGTTTTCCAAATTTCAAGCAGAGCATAGGCCAGAGCTGGATTTTAGGAGGGATTGAAAATGAGTTTCAAATCAGAAAGGAGGTTGCCACTGTAACTACAGGGCAATGAGCCTTGCCCCATAACAGGCCAGCCACACTATGAAACGCTTGAGAGCTGGGCTCTGGAGCATCCACTGTGGATGTCCTGCAAGCCACAGCGTGGGTCAAGGGGGAGGGGAAAGAAAGCCCTCCATGTCAATTTCACCAAGATTGGGACTGGGGGCAGATCTGTCCTGCACAGAAAAATACAGGAAGCAATGAAGAGCTGGTAAAATAAGAGAATGCTGGGAAACACGAACAACTCCACTGGCTTAGATGATACTGGACTAGAGGGGGTTGAAGGAATTAACTATCAAACCTCTGACAATTACAGTTGAAGTGTCAGGAGACTAGAAGAAGAAAATTCAGTAGCAAATATTCAAAATGGGAAGGAATACAATCCTGGCCCAGCCAGTAAGTCTAAAATTTCAGCCCTAATTAAGTAAAGACAAAAGCAACGAAGGACACAGACCAAAACTTTCACCCCAATTACATGGGCTTATTCCGCGGGGTTGCACGTCCAGTCTCAGTTGAAGCAGATGGGAGCTACTGCTTGTCAGCACCTCTGAAAGGGAAGGCACTTATTGGGGTGCCTTGGTAGGGTCCCAGAGGGGAACATTTTTGCAAACTGGCCAGTGCTGAGAACAGCAGCGTGAGGGTTACAGACAGTTGCGGAAGATCTCTGACTGCAATGCAGCAAGTGCAGAAATAGCTGCATGTTAGCCACGTGTCTGCTAGTGGCCCTCAAAGATCTTACCAGAAAAGTTACGCCGGTTAAGCAAGCAAGAAAGTCCAACAGGGACTGAAGGAACAGAGATAAGGACCCGACCCATCACTTCTCCGGGAGGCAGGTGGAAGAGGCACAGGTGACAATAAGCCAAAGGAGCTGACGATGCCTGGGAAGAGAGGGAAATAGTACGAAGGACCCTACAAAGTCTGCAAACAGGAACAGAAAGCAATTAAAAAACTGCTGGGGAAAATTCAGCAATACTGCAGGAATAACCGTCACCGTACCACAGTCAGAGGAAGGCCAGGGGCCAGACACACCTTGCTGGGGGAAAAAGAGCCAACGTCAGTTCGCACAGCGTCTGCCTGGGCTTCCGAGCAGAGAGAGGAGGTAACAGCCCCACCTATGCCCAGGGCTGGGGGGCACTGCACTCACACTACATCCCTCTCCGGAGCAGGCAGCACGGAGGGGAAGGAGGACGGGGAGGGACGTCAGAGAAAAGCAGCACAGCAAAAGGGCTGGAGCAATTGTGGGCGCATTTGGCCAGACCACGGTTAAGTGGCAAACTCATGCCAATGCAGAGCAGACAGGCCCAGGGGAAAGCCTCAAACCCGCTGCCAACCCTGGACATTTCGTTTGCTTCTGCCTCGCTCTGAGGGACTGGGTCTGTTCAACGCCCGCTGCCTCGGGTTCGAGTCTACCCCTTCCCTAGCGAGTGCCCTGATCCCCCCGTCCCACTGAAGGCACTATGGGAGGGCCAGGAGTTCCTGAGCCAGGGAAGCAGATGCTGGTCCCTTGGCAGTGGGGACGCATAATACCTGGTCTGCGCCAGGAGAGCCCCAAAGATACACCACCGGATGCCTCGTTCCCGGAGCCTGGCCTGGCCGGGATCAGTGGGCCCTTCCCATCTCTCTGGAGAATGGCAGAACTGGCCCGAGTCGGGCGTGCTCCAGCTCCATTTCAGCGCTGACGTTTCACGCACCCAGTGGCTGATGCAGCGAGGGCGCAGGCCAGGCGGCCGCCCTGGAAACGACCCTGCAATGGACAGGCACAGCAGCCCGAGCGGATCGCAGCAGAGTGCAGCACATACAGTCTGCGCTTACCCAGCTTGCCAGCACCAAGGAGGCTCTGGCCCGGGAGGGAGGGATTGGGTTTAGGGTGAACCGTCACATTAGCAGCCCTCAGAGACTGATTTCCCTCACCACGTACCCCTCCTCCCCTCCATAGAGCTACAGTTCCAGAAGCACCCGCTGATCTCAGGCGCCTCGGTTCCCAGCGTATCGAGTGCACGACGGCGGGGCTGCGAGCTCCCAAGGGACTGAGCACCCCCAACCGCAGGGGAGCCCGAGGCACCTCTGCAATCCTGGCTCCACGCGTCAAGCTGGAGACCCAGGAAATGCAGCGCTCGCAGCCAAGGGACGCTCCTGAACATTTCTGGTTTGGTATCTCTCCCCTGCCCCCAGAATCCCCTCAGCCACTGCCCCACCCCGCCCGGGACAGTCCCAGCCTGAGAGAGGTGGCCACACTCCAGTTCCACGCAGAGCTCTGGGAACTCTCAGCGTCAGTGTGACGGACCACGCCTTCCTCCGGCAGGGGCCAGGCAGGGCTGCAGACGTCGCAGGGACAGGCTGCAGAGGCGAAGAGGGCAGTGAAAGTAATTTCGGGTTTAGAAAATAATGCCATGGCCGTACCCCAGCTACTCTTCCTAGTGTGCACCTCCCGGCACAGGCCCTGCCTGGAACAGATACTGGGGAGCACGTGGCCAGTTCAGAGTTTTATTGAGGTGGGGAAAGGGGGAGTGTGGGAAAACCACAGATTTCGCTCCCATTGGCTGAGGGGTCGTTCATGTCTCTGCTCCGTGCAGTCCCCTCTCAGCACTTCCCTCCCTGGGAATGGGAAGTCCGGTCCCCCTGGCCCCAGCCGCGTTAGGACACGGCCTGGTGGCTCCTCACTGCTTGGGGGTCACTTGCTGTCGGAGGTAGAGATCGCGGATCTCGGAAAGGCTGCTGCTCACGCTGCTGAGCGCCTTGGCGATGATGCGCAGGATGGAGGCGGTTTCCCTGCGGCTCTCCGCGTACTCCCTGCGGAAGGCTCGCATCTCCTGCACCAGCTGCTCGTTGGACTGGATAATCCGCTTCTCCACTGGGCTGAGATGGCCGCTCTCCAGCGCCCCCTCCCGCAGCGACACAGTTACGGGGGTCACGGTCTCACTCACATTACAATCATTCAGGTGCTCTGCCTCTTGGTCAAAGATAATGCTCGTGAAATCCGTGCCCAGGGGCTCCTGCTGCCCCCCCAGCTCATTGATGGAGAGTTCAGTTTGTGAGGCATTCTGCGGGCTCCGGCTCCAGCCTTCACAGGGATCGTCCGGCACATGGCCAGCGCTCCTAAGGAGCCGCCTCTCCCCTCCCTGGGGCGCTTGCTGATGGATGGCCTCAGTGGGAGGGGTACGGAACGGCTCTGGCTTCACATCCACAGGCTCCTCCTTTACCGGTTCCTCCTTCACTCCTGCCCCTGGCAAAGAGGACAGATCAGATCAGACTGGAAAGAGAACGCCAGCGTGAGCAACCATGGGCAGCCTCCTGCCTAGAAACAGGCCCACCAAGGAAAATACAGCCTAGTGCTGCGGCTCTGGATAGCCAGGGTTATCTCTGAACCCCTACCAAAAGCAAGAACAGAAAAGCCTTCCACCACCCACCCACCTCCAACAATGGGGCAGCGGTCCAGTCACGGCCCAGACTCCAGGTTCAGCTGCCATTAAATGTGGGTTTCCAAAGAGACGTACGGAAGGTCTCCGGCACCCAGGGGCCAAACCTATATTTGTGCCTGCCGCAGGCCTCATGTGCCCCCCCCATGCAAGGCAGGGGGGATCCCATTACCTCCCCCCGCAGCTGCCCCAGGGAATGGGGGTCTGTACCTGTGTGGCGGGGGTACAAATACAGATTTGGCTCCGCCACTCCGCTTCCCTCACTTACCCGCCACGTGGCGCCCACCTCTCGCGCTCCAGCCCCACACTGGCTCAGATGGGGCAACCTAACACCCTGGCCAGGGAGGAGGCATTGAAGGGTGCCCCTCATAGCCTCCTGCACTCCCTGCCCATCATGAAGGGCCAGCCCAGTGCTTACCTGCTGCTACAGCCCCACAGCTCAGGGCAGGTCGGCCTCATGCCCCGGCCTGAGGGGGAGGGGGGGGGAGAAGGAGAGGTGCCAGGCCAGCCCTTCATAATGTGCAGGCAGGGAGGCACTGAGGGGCGCCCCTCAGAGCTTCCTGCGTCCCCCACCTGCTGTGCGTGGTGAAGGGCAGCCCGGTGCCCCCCCTGCAGGCCGGCGACTAGGGGCCTAGCCCCCCCAGTACACCACTGGGTTTCCAGTCCCCCTGGTTGCAGGGAAAGCCATGGCCCAGGCCTGCCCCTTTCTGCCAGTCTAACCCCATGCCAGTGCAGGCAGCATTGCCTTTCAGCTTTAGAATCAGCTGTTCAACTGCTGACCAGGTTAGCGGGGGGGGGGGTGCCGAGCCCCTGAGGAGCAGCTGGGAGTCGGCAGAGGAAAGAAAATCGACAACAGAGGAGACTCCCTAACAGGGAAAGCAGCAAAGCAAAGGGCAGAAATAGCCGTGACCTAACGGGGAGCAGATTTATATCGATCTCTGGGGCAGACCCTCTCTTTTTGTTAGGTCTGTACAACAGGGCCCCTAGACACTACATGTAACAGCCCCTTTGCTGTAGGGTGCCAGCAAACTAAGTTGTGTGCTAGATCACCCTGAGCCGTATAGGTCTCCCACTGGCCAATGCCTGTGGACTGCAGGGAAAACACTGCGCTGGACCATCTGTCACCCACAGTGGAATTTGGTCCTCTTCTCCGAAAGTTTGACTGCATGGCCCTGCCCACTACGTGGACAGCAACATACAAGTAGGGGATTTAATTTCCTCCCCCGCATTCCAGTTTTAATAAGGGAGATGGCTAGTACACAAACTCCCTTGTGAAGCAGCTGAGGTGCCACATATTCGCCCACCATACCTGACAGAAAAGCAAGGAAACTAAATTAAGCCACCGAACAGCACATATCCTGGATAGATCAAGAGAACCATTCATCTACAGAGATTAGCAGAGGATTGTACAGAACGGGCTCCTATGGTTGCAAGCCTCCAGTAATGGAGAAGCCACATAAAAGACCATTCCCTCTTCTCTCCCACTAGTCGTTGTGGCTGCTGGGGAGGTGGGAGTGGGTGCTCTGGTCAAGGGGTGCGTGCAGAAGGGTGGTCAGCGGTAGCAATGGAAGGCTGGTATCCCAAGGGGATGGATGGAGCCTGCTCTGCGTGGCTTGTGGCAAGGCGAAGGCGTGTGCTTGCAGAGAGAGGAAAGGGGAAAGGTACATGCTGTTTATTAGGTGGCTTAACTTCATTTCCTTGCTTTTGCATCAGGCACATTGTGGGTGTACAGTGGCATATGGAGGGTCTCTGGTGCCTAAGCCTACATTTGACACCCCCCCAGGACTCAGGCCCCCCAATGCAGGGTAAGAGGGGTCCCAGGCTTCAAGGGGGTGGGGGGCACAAATGTAGGCTTGGCTCCGCCATCCTTCCCCTGCACTTACCTACCGCTCCAGCCCGGCGCTGGCCTGGACGGGGCAGCCTCACCCTTCCCCTCCAGCCTTGGGGGATACTGCACCCCTCAGAGCCTCCTGCGTCCCCCGCCTCCTGTACATCATGAAGGGCCAGCCTGGCGCCCCACACAAGCTGGCTCCCAGCAGCCTGTCACAACCTTAACCGCTTACCAGCAGAGTTGTGTGCAGGAGTTTTTTTAAGTGGCATCTTGGGAGTGGAGGGTTACACACTATGGGATGGGGGAGGGAGGAGCAGAGGATACAGGTGTTTGAAGTACAGCTGCTGACAGAGAATACATCTGAAACCATTCAGCAGCTGCACACGAGCCCTTCTCGGCTGCAGGATCAACTCTGACACAAAGACGCCACGGAGAAAGGCTCATGTGCACCTGAACTCCACCAACCCCGTTCAGATGCTCCGTGCACATCAACCAACCGCTAAAATGATCCCTACAGCACACCTCCAAACTCCGCCCTGCACCAGCTGTATCCACCACCCAGCTCTCGCCACATTTTGTGGAGCCAGGCCAGGTTTCGTTAAGAGAGAGCATCAACAATAACGTACCAAGAAAAAATTTCAGAGTCCAAAATACAAAGTTTCTCATTTAAACATTTTAAGAGAAAAAAACCCAAGACAGCACTAAATGGCCTGAAAGTGGCCCAGCCAGGTGAGCTATCACACCTGCTTTTCCACAGCGCGAAGCTCACAAATCTGCAACCCACAAAACAAGAACATGGTCCCATGTGAGAATGTAACTCCAACAACGGAGCCTCCAGGGTCCTCCAATATATTTTTAGCCTGAAAGCATCCTTTGAATGCCCTTCGCAAGCATCAACTAATTAAGGCTCCATTCATGCAAGTCTTCACTATGTGAAACCCTCAGGAAGTCAATAGGGCTATGCAGGATCTGTGCTAGAAGACTGCAGAGTGGATGCCTCAGATTGCAGGGAGGTAGGGAGACCGCAGACAAATTAAGTGACTTGCCCAAGGTCAGAGAAGCACTAAGGTGTCATAAAGCCAGCTGCAGAACTTAATTCAGTGCCGGTGTCAACACAACACTCCTCTGGAGCTGTGCCTGTATGTGCTGAATCTGGCCCATGAGTTACTGTATATATGCTCCTCTGGATCTAAGCAATAATAAAGTGATTGCAGAAAACTGAGCTATCTGGATGGGTTTCTGTGATGTGGGGTCAACTGTCAAGTGGTATTTCTGAAAGAAGTTGCCAGTTATCAGCTCCCACAGCCCTTTGGCATTGCCAGTCCTTCCGTGGCCAAAATGGGAAGAGATTTTAAGGACAGCTCCAAAGCCCCCACCACAAGATAGGGGTCCAGGTGAGATCACTTATCCCTTCATAGGAAGCCAGGAAGGCGAGGGGTGTTTTAACCCAAGAGGAATACATAAGAGCAAAACATCAGTGTGCCAGAAGGAAGGGGAGACAACTGAAGCCCAAGGAAGCAGATCTGTATTTGACAGATGGCTGTGGCCAGCCTGGAATCAGAATTCCTCCGAACATCAGATCACTGGGGACGTGCAAAGCACGAGGGGGCTAGTTAAGCACTGACTTGTCAAAGAGCTATGAGGAACTGAGGAATTAGACTGTAGAAAGGTACATTCTCCAAAGAAGAAAGGATGGTAGCCCAGCTAATCACCGTTCCTTCAGCCTGGCTTCCATCCCCAGGAAGCAATGGGGGCAGGGAGGGAAGTTGCCAGACACGTTCAGGATCCGTAAGGGGACAGGGGCAGGCAAGATCACCTGCCGGCCTCTTTCCCGCTCAAACCCACCAACTGGTGCCAGAGTCCCAACCCCGTCTCCGTGCCCCATCTTCATCTTCCCACCCTTCAAAAGGTACAGACATGCATGGTCTCTCAGATCATAAAAAAGCCAGCTTGACTCCAACTCCCCGTCCGCCTGCCTTCAAGTCTAAACTGAATGAGAACATGAGGCTACAGCCACTACCTGAAATTCCTCTAATTCCATTCAGTGCCCTTCCCAGCCAGCCTATGTCCACTGCAGTGCCCTGAAACGGAGATCCTGGCATGAGCCGACAACCACTTCCCGGTCAGATTTCAGGGTTGGAGAATCCACGACGCTTGCGTCAATTACCAACTTACCATTAACCTTCATGATTAAAAATGTACATCTTACTTCCAATCTGAATTTGTCTAGCTACAACTTCCAGCCATTCGATGGTGTTAGACCTTCCTCCGCTAGACCGAAAAGCCCATTCTTTAATATTTTTCCCCATGCACATGTAGGTACTTACAGAAGTGATCAAGGCACCCTTTCGTGTTTTCTTTGTTAAACTCGAGGAGCCCAATCTATTTATCTTATCACTATAAGGCTTGTTTCTAATCCTGTAACCATTCTCTTGGCCCGTCTCTGAGCCTTCTCCAATTTATCAACATCCTTCTTGAATTGTGGGCAGTAGAATGGGACACAGCAGTCCAGCGACAGCCGCACCGGTGTCAAATCCAGAGGAAAAATAACCTCTCTACTCCTACTTGAGATTCCTTTTTTATGAATCGTAGGATTGCATTAGCCTTTTTCGCCAGTGTCACATTGCATGCTCATGTTCAGCAGATTAACCACCAGAATCTCCAAATCTTTTTCAGAGTCCCCCACCCAGCAAGCATGGCCTATGTTCCTCGTTCCTAGAGACCTACGTTGAGCTGTATTAACACATGTATAGTTTGCTTGCACCCACTTATCAAGCGATCTGGGTTGCTCTGTGTCAGTGTCGTGTCCTGTCCTGTCATTTACCACACATTGTGATAAGAATCGGTAGAATCTATGGATCTTGAAAGGTGCGTTGTGGAGGGTATTGATCATTGTAGCTGTGGAGATATGTCTAAAGGTTGTGCCTCTGTGATGGCATGATCTGATGCACTTTGAGTACGGTCTGTGGGGAGCTTGCTTCCAATGATGAGCTTGGAGAGGCTGGGGGGTTGTTTGAAAGCCAGAAGCAGGGGTTCAGAAGATTTTTCAGGATGGGGTCCCAACTAAAATCTCAGCCTGTCTTTGTTACATTTTCTTGTGGATGTTGAGCTGCCAAATGGAATTTAATGGCCAAGTTGGAGCACCTGCTCTTTCACTTTTTCTATCAAAATGGATGGCATTGCCATCCTCCCCCATCTCTCAAGCCCTTAATCTTGCCTTGTTTTACATGGCCCTCTCCTTTGACTAGGATGTGCCTAAATTCCTCCCACAGGAGACCCCCAAGACCCAGTCTTCCTGCTCCCATCTTGCCAAAAGTCTCATCTGAGCCATGATCATCTTGCACTTCCACACTTTCTTCCATCTTACCCCTTCCTCCCTACCAGAATCCATACAGCCTCGATCGACTTCTCTCCCTTGGAGTCCCTCCTCAAAGTTCACCTGCCATAATGCACACAGAACAGCCGCGCGGCCACGTTATTACAGCTATTGATTAGCTAAGAACTGAGCACACAACTAGTCTGGACCAAGACACCCAATTATTTTTGTTTCCCCATCCTTCTCATCCCCAATTGGTTGCTTCATGCCCCTGTTATGCCCAGCCTTTGAGACTGTAAGATCGTTGGGGCAGGCACTGCCTTTTACTATTGGTTTGTACACAGCACGGGGTCCTGACCTGGCAGAGGCCCCTACGCACGACCACAACATAAGCATTAGACAAACAACCCTCGAGAAAATTGTAGACAAAGATAAGGTGTATGTCACATACTTGGACTTTACTAAAGCACTTGATCCTGTGTTTCACTGAACCTGTCTCACAGTTATGTCAAAGTGCTTGGCCAGAAGCACTGTCATTTGTAACAGAAACTGGCTGACAGCCTGCAAACAAAAGGAATCACTGAGTTGGGAGAAGCGCCTGGCATGGCATTAGAGAACAGCATTAGTTCTCCTTTTAACATCTCCATTAGTGAACAGGAAGGAGGGGGAATGATGCATGTGGACTATGCCAGTTTGGGAAGAGCTGCACACACCAGGGAAGACACAGGAGTGATCCAGAGCACTAGAAATAAGAGCGAAAACTGCAATAGCTTTTAAAAAAACACAACAAAAAAATGCAAGCACCATGGAGGGAAAGAGAGCGAGCCGGAAAGAAAGTACTCAAGGGCAAGGAGAAATCTGAGAAGCAGCAGTGCTGCAAGAGACAGAGGAAAGAGAGGGAATAGCAAGACAGATGCGAGTTTGCACAGCGACATGGCAACAAAGCGTGTGGCACCGGGCAGCAGCTGCCGAGGTATCATGTTCCCAAGCAGGGAGGCAAGGCCCTCTCTCACAGCTCTGTGCCAGCCACACCTAGATCACAGTGTTCTGCTCTGGGAGCCTCTTGGAAGCAACGATTTGCTTGTTAAGGCACATTATGGCTCATGAAGAGATCTGGGTTGATTCCTGGCACTGCCAGATTCTTTGTGTGAGCTTGGACAAGTCAGTTCACCCCCACATGCCCGAGTTGGCCCCTCTGAAATGGCCACAATACTATGCTGCGATGGGGGCTTAATCCATTGATGTTTGGGGTGCTCGGATACAATAATAAGCACCACAGAAGAGCCTACAAACAGCACCGGATGGACCCTGATCAAGCAGAGAGAAATTCTACCCACCGTCTATTAAATGCACCTGCTAGGGTGGGGCTCAAAGAAGGGACTG